>OX359278.1:1505000-2032500 GCA_947179155.2 Hedera helix
GATTTCCAAAGTATTTATAATGCGTGTGCATGTGTATTCATAAAAAACGCTTTGAAAGTCATAGCCAAGCAAAAAAAAATGAAAAGAACGAAAGTAAGAAACGAAAAAACAATAAGAATTGAGAATTCAGGCAGGAAGACTGCACCTATCGGATTGTCGGTGCAAACAAAATGATGATCTTAAAAATAAATAAGTAAAAACACTCTTAGCATACTAATATTAAGATATAAAATTTATAATAAACAAAATGGAGTATATGATAAATGAGCATTAACAAACGATTATCTCAAAATGAAATTACTCTACAAAAGTCATAGATCGATCTTGTGAATCCATTAAACGAAGATGAAAAACAAAAATACATAAATCTTAACGAAATCGGAAGAGAGAGCTCGCAAGAACTACAAATTACCAAACATAACTTATAGATCAATTATTTCAAAACATAAAATTGAAACGTACAAAAAAAGAAGACTGAAAATGAATGAGAGAGAAAATATATACCGGCAAAGACATGGGAACTCTGCTTTGAAGAAGCCGAGAGTAGAGACCTGGCAGCTCTAGCAGCACATCTGTAAACCTGAGACTTCATCTTCCTAATTTGAAAGAGAATAGAGTGATGATGGTTAATGTGCGACTGAGCATATACCGAGTGATAGCTTCTTCATTTTTTTTGGGGTTTGCCCGTTATTTTAGTCAAACCCCTTGTGCTGAATAGTTGGGCTAAGAATCTGATCCGCTTGAAGTGGCTACCCGTTTTGTTCCACCAATTGCAAACGGCGACGTCCCCAACTCTTTTGGACGCCAATCACGCGATTTAATAAATTGAATATTCACCCCCTGGACTCTCTGAAATTAAATAAATCTCCCCCAACTTTATAAAAAAAACTTCATCTGCCCTTTCTTTTTTTTTAATTCAAGGTAAAATGGTATTTGCCAGGTAAAAGAAACAGGAAAATAAAAGGAAAAGGATGTTTCTTTTAAGGAATTGATATTTTTACAAGCTAATTTGATATTTTTATAAATAGATCATGTTTGATCTTCTGAAAATATTAAATTAGCTTGTGAAAATATCAATTACCTTCTTCTGTTACTTTGGCAAAAAAATTCTCAACCGAAATAGAAGGTACTATGGCAAAATAAAGATTATTTGGAAGATGTAACATTTTTCGATAATATTTTCTTAATATTTAATACTAATATCTATTGCAGAGAAAATTATAGTGTATTCCATGTAAATCTTAATAATTTTATAAAAATTTCAATAAAAATAAATTCCTATTTTTCAACCAAGTGAGATAGGAATTCAATTATAGTTTTAAAGCTTTTCATATTTGGGCCCCCGCGGCCCATGTTGCTCTCTTTGCTAATTATATCACAGTGAATTTCATGCTTCTATTAGGCTAATCATCTCGTTAGTGATGAGATAGGTCCGACAAATGATTATGCCCGACCAAAAACTCCTCCCTCTTTGTGTGTTTATTTTCTTATTACGGGCGATGATTAGAAATAGTAGTGCGAATTGATATTTTTATAATATTTTATTTATATAAATAGTAAATAATAATCACTTTCAATTCTTTATATTTATCATGCGAGTGGCACGCATTTGTATGAGGGTATCTCAACCCATGGCAGACAACCAACAAACAACTTCTTACCGGTACAATTAATACAGTAAAAATAAGAAAGCCACATCACACAAACTAGAGGAAACTTCAAGGAACCTGCATTACTAGAGGTAACTTCAAGGAACCTGCTATTCAGACTTCAAATCACTTGAAATTAGTGGTCAATCAAATATTCAAATGTATTCCCATCGGCTTGAAAATGTTTTGAGGCAAAATCCTAAAGAGTATTGCTACGGTAGTTTCCAATCCTAATTGCACGGGGGAATCTCAAAGCAGCAGGCACATTAAGTCGATTTGATTCTCAGTTATGAGTACGTTGCTGATTATTATAGAATTTCTAAGTATCAATGCCCTACTTCGCTGCATATGATTTAATGAAAAGTTGGACAAATTTAAATTTATATCGATACTAAATATTCACATAAAAAGAGGTAAAAAAAAAAGACTTATATATTACTATTTTATTTAACCGTTTGCACATTAATTATAATCTATATTCAATCTAAATTTGATTGCTATATAAACCATTTCCCTAGTTTTTAAATAAAAATCTTATTTGCTAACAGAGGGATTATGAATTTTTCTTCCATTAGATGAGCAAGTGCTTGTATACTTGCATTATTTACAGCCAGATCCATTCAAGCTGACACATGCATGGTTGATGATCCGAATGCTATATTTCCCTATGTAGATATGGTACGTTTGAATAAAAAGAATAAAATAAAATAATAAAATAAAAGTTAATGTATTTAATAATTATTTTAAAAGATAAATCATTCCAATAAAATAAAATTTTATTCTGTTTCTTTGATTTTTATTTGGTAGAATAAAATTTATTTTAATAGAATAAATGTATGTGATAATTTTGCTATTTTATTACACTATCCACTACCATCAACAAGAAAACATACACTTACAATACTTTTAAAAAATCATTTTATTCTTTTGATCCAAAACAGTTTCAAATATAAATGAGACTGAAATACATAAATTATTTCATTCTTTCTCAAAGCTTCTAACATCACATTTGCAGAGAAAATATCCTCCAACGGGTCAAACATTTCAAATGCCGTTGGAAGGAAGGAAAAAAAACACAAGCCAGAATCACGATATGTACATGACATAATTTAACTTTTAACACTAGAAGCTAACTAATGTCTCTCCTTTGAATCATCGAGAGCTAATGAGTCAGACTGCAAGTTGCAATCATCTTGTAATGCCGTCAACCAAGCGTCAATCTGCAACGGAAGATAGAGGAATCAGAGGCGGGGAGAAGAAGGTGTATGGTTCAACAAGAGACGAATTCATATCACACAAAGTACAATCATAGGAATTTTTACACAAGTGAATTGTCATCATTGAGAAAATATTCAGTATCATAATCTAATCTTATTGAGCCACAATGAATTGAAACCATTTTCACTCAGTGAAGTAACAAGAGAGAAATTTTTGTTGATGCATTAATTTGAAAATGTCTGCAATATTGTTACTACGCTGAATTAGAATGATTCCAGTTGATTACGTAGCTCACTATGATGATTGGGCAGTGATAACATGTCAGCTGATGACACTATACCATACTGAATAACTATACATTGGACCTGTATGAGTGCTCATTATCAATCCTATAGGACCTATACATTGGCTAATGCTTTCTTAACACTAAAGATGTACAGTTAATATAAATTCAAGATCACGACTGCAGAACTACTTCTACTATCAAAAAGTAGGCATTGATAAGTATAATCAATAATTCAAAGTGTACCTGTATTTTAGAAACACTCGAGCACTCATACCGCAGCCCATGACAAGTTAAAATATAAAAGTTATGCCAAGATTCCCTATCTTCTCGGGTAAAGCTTGGAAGACGGCCAACTTCAACAACATCAGACAATAAGGTGGAGTCCTGAGGGCTCAAATCTGCCACTTAGTTCATTTACACTCATCAATAACAAATTCACATGGTTAGGATAATAATTATGCCCACATGCAAAAGAATGGTTATTCACTCGAGTACTACTTATAAATGTAACATATGCTCTCAAATTGAAACCGTGTCCAGTGATACCTATCAGTAGAAAAGCATGATACAACTATGTATAACAGTAGCAACATAGAGTAATGACAGTAAATCGCAGCCAAAGACTTCAAGCTATTACCTGTCAACAATAAATACAAGAATATACATGATCCATGAAGGAAGACAAAACGTGGAAGCCAGTCATCAACTTCAGTATCATCAGCAATAGGAACTGGTTCTCCAGGTAATGCTGCCCATCTCTACATAGAACATACAGTAAGTTTTCAATAAAGTATGTAGTACAAAGAAATGGGTGGTCTGAAAATCTGTACAAAGTAAAAACAAATTTAGATTGTATGTACCATTCGCATGTACAAATATCCTGATAGACGGGCAGAATGCAAAACTTCATCAAGATGCTCCAACCTTGAGAAAGATGAATCTCAGATGAATACAAGAGGAAACAAAAACTTTTCGAGTATAAACTGAATATTGCAAGAGAACAAAACCTGAGAAATATTAAATACAGAATATTAATACATGCTTCTGTGCTTAGAACATTATTTGCACCAATTCTAAGAAAAAGAATAATAGAATTCTTGAACCTAAATATAGCCTTTAAAACCAACTTCAGATTTCTAAGTTCTACCCATAGTTCTACTTCCTTAGAGAAGACATGCATTATGTTACTAGCTTGCAGGGACAGTACTTCCCACGCCCTTCCGGAGCCCAAATTTTGGCAGATTGACTTTATTGAGCACATAAACTCCTCCATTCATTTCTTTCTCTTTGGTCTTCCTGACAAACAAGAGAAACTCCCACCTTACCTCACTTTTACTTCTGCCTTTCCACCATTCAGTTATTCCATGTATTCAACCCAGAAAGAAGAGGAAATAGAAACCATATATAATTAATGACAAAAAGTGCGTATTACAGTGTTCTAAGAGCAAGTACCAAGTATTACTTACTGTGCTTTTAGATGAGTTTCTCTCTCCTCCAAATCAGCAAGTTCTGATCTAAGGGATTCTAATTCTGGAGCAGTTAACACAACCTGAAAATCAAAATCCCCACAATTCTCAATATAAATGAAATTGCAAACCCAAGTGGTAAGTTGAATAAAGAGTGAGCTTCTCAACCTTTTCCTGACCAGATGCCCGTGACAGCCCCAGTAAACTAAAGAAATTCAACATCGATGTGGCACTTCTTAATTTTCTTTGAGCCCACACATGGCTAGGAGACTATGCTAATGCACAACAAAGAAACCAAACCAAAATAAATTCATACTATTTACTTTCTTCCTTTTGTTTTTTATTTCAGGAGGAGATCAAAGAGCTTTTTTTAAGGGGGCACGTTGGGGGGGGGGGGGGGGGGGGAATTATATGTTCCTATGTTCCTCATAATCTGGTCTGGGATGTGAAACAGGGGAACTTTTCGTCTCCGAGGTATCTACACCAGATGTTGAAGCTTGAAAATGATCGGCAAAAACCTCTATTCCCCTAGGACCATCCCCCATGAAACTGAAATCCACTATGTAACTCAATGCACTGGACAAAATGAAAATTGAACTCTTTGGGTCAGCATAGAGAAGTATTTCCTCCATCAAAAAAGGCATATACTATCCCAACGCCATTGCCCCTTTCACCGATCATTTATCTAGGAACATTCTCAAGTAAAACACCTAAAAACTATCTTTGTATACTATACTTCATGAAAATATTTTAAAATAAATTTACAAAATTAAAATTTTAAGATTGAAGGGATGAATCATAGTGCTACTAACAAATCATAAAAGTTGAAATCTTTTAATTTCCATGAGACACTCAGAGTAAAAAATTAAATATACATAAAGTATATAGAGTTACAAAAAAAAAAACTACTACCAAAAAGTTCCCCTACATTGATATAAAAACCCCATATTATAATATCAAATTAAATAAAAAATAAAACTTCAAACGATTATGCTGAAAAAATAGAAGCTTCGTCAGCTACTACTTAGTAAATCGTCGAACAAAAAGTTATAAGTGATCGCGTCAGGAGAAATTCTAGCAAAGTATGTAAACATTATGCATATATCACAATTTTTAGTACAAATCAATGCAATTTTATGAGCATAACATTCAAAATTGTAACCAGAACAAAATCATACGATTGTAATTCAGTATATAAGAAAAATAAACCAAAAAAAGGCAGGTTTGAATCTGTAAAAACCGCCGCCGGAGCTAGGATTGTGATAGAAAAAGCTGAAGAGAAGTTCTTTTTCTTCTTGGAAAGTCTTTGACGCGAGAGAATGAGAAAGACAACGATATGAAGGGGACACTCGGGTAAGTTAATTCGGAGTTGGTTAACAAGCATTGACATTCTTACCGCTGCTTATTCTCCCAAGAGACAACAAACAGTTGGCACTTTATTATTGGTCAACAATAAAAAAAAAATCCTCTCCGCTATACTTTTCGAAACCATTTCACATATTTAATTACAAAAATATTTTTTTTAATTAACACTAGCTAGCTCATCATTCGTGCAAAATACAAATTTTTTAAATAAAATTATTGTATTGTTTATATATTTTTTAATTATACTATATTTTATAAGAATAGTAGGTTAATATTGTATAGAACAATTTTTATAAAAAATATTATTTCCTTCTAAATACTTTATTTAACTAATTATTAATAATAAAAAAATTAAATAACTTTAGAAATCTACAATAATAATTCATCTATCTATATAATATAAGTGATAGTATTCATCTTTAAATTAATTATTTATTTGTTTATATATTCATCTATTTATGTAAGAGATAAAATTATATTTAGAATCAAATAATCATACTTATAAAATTTAATAATAAAAAAATATTATATAATTAAATATTATTTTTATCAAGAATATAAATTTTAAAGAATATTAATTAAATTAAAAAATGAATAAGAATGAGAAAAAGAAAAGAATATAAAAAATTGAGACATAATAGTCAGAGACAACGTTGTCACTCTAACAAAAAGAAAAATAAATAAATAACAATATTGGTCATAAAAATTATAACTTTAACTCATAATTCATAAATTAAGCACAAAGAACATATTGGGTCATTCAAATAAAGGACTAAATGAGAAAAATCAGACAAAAACTACGAACATTAGAACTAATATAAATACAATCATGAACGTATATATTATTAGATATAGAATGTGAATATCTAAATGTACTAACCACCAAAACGTGATAAAGAATACTCAAAAGTAGGAGATGACAAAATTGTGAATGTTAATATAGATGATAAATTACCGTTTTATTTTTGATTTTAATATGTTGAAAGATCGGTTGTGTTGGGTTGTGTTGAAATTAGTGAGATAGAATTTTTTGTTAGGTATAATAGAATTTTATTTATAATTATTTTTATTGCTAAATTTTAAAGGAGTACTCTTAAAATATAAGATTAAACGACTACTTATAAAAAATAGGGTTGAGCGATAATTTTGTTTCCGTGCAAAATATGGATTTTATAATAAAATTATTATTTTGTCTAATATGTTATACTAATATATTAATTATAGTAATAAAGACAAGTATACATACACATAAACTAAATACAACATCATCTTTACTATTAAAAAAAATATTTTTATATTAAAATTTGTGTTACGTAACACTTTTTTAATAATAAGAATGATATTATATTTAAATGTTATATTTAATTTACGTGTACTTATATTTTTCCTAATAATAATTGACTAATATTATTTAAACTACAGTTTAAAATTCTAATTTGTTATTCATCGTGTCATGATTGTAATGGTTTTGGAGTAGAAATGTCAAATAAATTTTAAAAATTTATTGAGTCTTTCTACACTTATTATTATTTTTACTCATTTTTTTTATTTGTATATAATACAAATGAGTATGGTTCTACTTTATTTTATTTTTAATTCAAATAAATAAATCATATTCATTTATTTTATATATGAATAAGAAAAATGAGTAAGTTTAAATTTATTAGGTAAGATAAAAGAGCTGATAATGCTTAATATATTAAATTTTTATTGATTTATTTTGTCTTTGGTGATTAAGTTGATAAACAAAACATTAAAAAAAGAGCTTCACGCCTCTACTTCTTCTTCGCCGCACACGAATACAAGTTTCTTGTCATAACGCTATAGTACTAGTGAAAATAATTAAATTATCTTTCCGGTAAAGAGAGAAAAGTGTTGAGTGGTGGGTGTAGTAGTAGAAAATGCTCCCAACGTTCCAAAATAAATTGGATATACATTTCTTTCTTCTAATCCGTTTTAAAATTACAGATATAATTCTATTTTATATAATTACGTAAATTTCTTAATTTGTTATTACATATATTTTATTATCTCTAGTACCGTATCGTCACCGCCAAATGTTTAGCTAATACTGGGGATTATATTGAAGAATATAAAATTATTTCATACTTGAAAGCCGTAAATCCGTAATTTGTTAGGATTAATTGCAGTTGACCTCTTAGTTGCACAACTCTCCAGCAACTATAGGAAACTGGAGTAATTGTTTTCACCAACCCAAAAAGAAGAACATATCCTTTATAACAACTAAGAAAACCTACCAAATTCGACTCCCTTTCAATTGGATACTATATGCTTGATGGCATAAATCATGGAATTGTGCTAATTGGATACTATATGCTTGATGGCATAAATCATGGAATTGTGCTAATTTCAAGGCTTCATCCAATATTCAATAATATACTCACCAAACTGCTGTCGAGGCATATACCAGTTGGACATCTTCCAATCCCTCCCTCCCCTTGTGACAACCTATCATAGCATAACAAGATCTCTCATCACTGCAAACACACAAAATTGACTAAATAGGCACATTATATTCAAAATTTAGAAAAGAACCCAGAAAACAAAGGAGTGGCTCACCTAAGTACCTAATACCGGCCGTGCTTTATTATCATTTATCGGGGGAAAAGCACCTAGCCTAGTACTCCAGGAATTGTCTCAGTAAAGTAGGACTAATGATTCATGGAAACAAATGAAATGGCATTTTTGATCCTTATTCCAGAAACCAAAACACCTAATTTCAGATATTGAAAGTGGTAATCCATGGAAAAACAATAGAAAAACTTGGATACTTTATTAATCAACTAAAATGAGAAAGCACAGATCATAAGATGGATAGAACGGACGGCATTTCAAAAAGCTCAAGGAAAAATAAAATTGTCTCAATGTGTACTTTCAGGAGAATGATGTATCCGACTTAAATTTACTGACCCAGACTCGATCAACTCTGGCATCACTGCCTCACATGTCCCAGAAGACACATCAGAAAAAAGCAAGGGATCACACTTATTTTCAATCAACTTCTTCCCCTCACAGTTGGCAGAATGACTGCCTTCAGGACTGCCAGACTGCTTCATCTCTCCAAGAGTACCGGGTAAAAGAGTGTCACACTGTTCTACATCTTTCAGGGAGGAAGATTTATCCTCCACGGTAATGGTAACGTTCAGTACCTCCTGTTCAGGAACTGGATCCACTTCCACTTCCATCACATTCAGCATAGAAACCTGATCCTCTGATACCACCAGAGTGTTGGTCACACCTGGCTCATCCAACTTTTGACAGGCTGTCGTTGGACATGCTTCTACCTCCTGTAAACCACTTGACATGTCGACGTCCTCGTTATAATCTGGGACTGCACTCTCTGCCTCTTGCCCATCACTACATGAAGCAAACCCCCCTGGTTTATCATCATTTGAAGCAGCTTTCTCAATATCATATGTCTGAACAACCTCCAGGTTCTCCAAGTTGAGAGATATTAATTTCTCCCTATTTATGGCTCCAATTTCTTCCCTCTGCTTCTTATAAAGAGACATGGCTTTCTGCAAGTTGAAAAAAAAAAGTATGAAAATAATCACGAAAGATCTTTTCAACTTTGCAAAATCCTGGACTGTATTCTTAGTCATTTGTTTATAAGAGATAATAATCAGATATATCAAGGGGGAAATATTAAAAACTCAAACACACAATTCCATGTATATTATTGACACATTTAAATATAAATTCCACAGGGCAAACAGATACATGAACTTCTAGAAGAATTTCTAACCCACTTTAACGGCTCAAAACTGCAAGGAGCCAAGGACTGGCTAAGCAGCAAATAAATAGTACTTAAAAAAACATATGTGCATGACTAATTAGCTTCTTTAACAAATAGAGGGGAAATGCCAAATCCACCCCAGACCACCAACAATGAAGTTGTGATGATAATAGTCAAGCTCTACGAAAATAACAACAAATTATTCAGCAATGACCACATGAAACTTCAAAGTACAAATACTAGGAAACCGAACACATCTATCTAGGGATTAACTTTTGTTAGGGGCTAGGCAGTAATAACATGGAGCAGGTAAAAGGAATAATGGACTTTTCTATACTCAATATCATAATAAATGACCATATCTTAAATTTAAAAATATACGTTGTCAAAGGTGAGGTACATTCACATCCTAAAAGGTAAGTACCTGAAAAACAGAATCATTTATTGCAGCAAAAAGTGAATCACTCGAAATTTTATCAGCAACTTTGGCTTCAAAAACCTCCTGTAATAGGATTATAGGAAAGGAAAAAAAAATTAGAAAGAAGTAAAATATACTGAACGAAGCAAAGAAAGATCCAGCACAAAATTAGAGAGTAATGACATCTATACCTCAAAATATAAAATCTTGGAATTATCCTCATCTGCTAGTGTGTTCTTGTCCATATCCATCAAGCTAGTAAACTGATCATACAACTCAGGTTGAATAAGATCTGTCGAAATATCAAGCTTGGACAGATAAACATGGTAAGGACAAACATCATCCTTCACTGACGTCATCGAAATCTCATGATTCTCCTCTGGAGTATTCTTGGGAGTTTCGGAAATATTATCAAGAGCATCACTGGACTGAGCATCAAGGTTATCTGTTTGAAGATTTGGTTGATTTTGTTCAATATGTGCTTGCTGAACTGATTGGCCAGACAAAACCTCATCAGCTTTTAGATGAGCTAAATCCTCTTTTTGGGGAGCAGAAGTCATGTCTGCGCTCAACCCACTGTTCTTCCCCTTCCACATGTCTCCACTTGTATCCCACCCTCGATTGCTCATCTGAGTTCTGTTTTGGTCCCAATCTAATCTTCCATAAACATGAGTCTCATCACCAAAGACAGCACTATTTGCATCCCATCCATGTAAAGGAGGGCACGAGTCATCCACTGGATTCCGCCAACTAAGTGGACGCCCATGGCCAGAAAATCGGTCAGTATCAGGCATGTGGTAAGGAAGATTGTGGCTCATATCCATTGTAGGTCTAACACTAAATATTGGCGGAGCAGGAAACTGCTGCATCACCGGATGAAAACCTATAGGAGGTGGACCATGCTGAAAAGGAATGAAACCATTTGCCACAGGGGAAGGCCAGTTTGGTACACCTTTCCAAGTATTTCCTTGGGGTCTTCCCATGTTAGAATCACCAGTTCTCCTGTAACGGTTGTTTGACCTGCCTCTATTGTCATCTTCTAAAGTGCCAAAAACTGAAGAACTGTCTACTCCTGTCCTGAACGGAGGAGGGGGAAGATGGGACCTGGAATTTCCAGAAAAGTTACTATTTCTATTGAAAGGTGACGAAACAGAAAAATTATCTCCATCAACTTGGTAAGGCTCATCTACTGGATGTGTCTCTATCGGCAACTCTCGACTTCCTTTTCCTTCCCTACCAGAATAATCTCTGGAACCGCCACTCCTCTGCCCAGATTCTTCAACATCAAGAGTCCGCTTAATATCTGGTCTATTCAAATGTCTCCGTTCCGTACTGGTTGATGATGGGGATTTATTTGCCATTCGCAAGGGTGAAGCATGGGCATCTAACCTCGGATGCCTATCAGCAGATGATTCACCAATTTGGTTGTCATCCTTTTGAATGGATTTTTCCATTGACCGAGATGAAGATATCTTTTCAGTTAATCCACCAACGGTAAACTCCTTAATAGAGCTTACATGCCGAACCCTCTCTTCAAACCCATAGTCTCTGTACTTTGATTCTTCAGGCTTAGAAACTCTAAAAAAACAAAAAGAAAGTCGATGGTTGTTAAGCTCAATTTAGGTAGCTAATGCAGAAGATAATCCAGTAACAGAAAGTGTAGTATATTTAAAGAAGACAACAGAACTATTGGAGCAAAAATAGATATTACATGAGTGGAGTAAGAAATCCCTTTCTCCGTCTTAAAATATTTTAAAAGAAGTTTTAATGATTGTTTATTTTTTTCGCCAATTCAACTGTAACCCAAATCCAAACCACAGACTGACAACTATGATGCACAGACATCATCAATATTACACTGACAAGCATTTCTGAATTCAATACAAATGCAAAGGTCCAATTGCAGAATTTCTGATAGTTCCTTTAGATGCATCAATCCATAAAAGCGTCTCTAAGGCACATTAAAGTTGATTTTCATAGCTACCGAAGGGCGTTCTGTTGAAGCGTACCACATGTAATGCAAACTATTCAATGAATTGTTTCGTGCACAAAGAGGAGGAAGGGGCCATCAGTCCCCAGAGTAGTTTCTTGACCATATAACAGTCTCCCAAATGGTAAGATAAAGGTAAAATAAAAAACAACTAAAAAACCAAGATTATCAATAGTTCCCAATACCACAAATGCTAAATATTCAAGAATATGAAATGAACATGCCTGTAATGATCTCTTGCAGCATGAGTGCTGGAACTAGGGGAACTCCTACGACGGATGTGGTTCAGATTAATATCTACATCTGTATTGCGAGAATTAGACCTTCCTCTATCTGTAACTAAGTCTACTTTACTGCTGCTTATAGATCTCTTCTCTGCATCAGAATGTTGCTCTTTTGTACTTCGAGATCTAACATCACTATGGCCTTCATTGTCACCGGCTCTTCTCCTACCCTTATCTTCTTTGTATATGGTAACCCGATCATTGTAAATGGGACTATTATCACGATTGCTGGACTTCCTATAATTAAGATCTGCAACATTGATTTCATCCCTCGAACGCTTCATATCAGATTCACTGGTGTGATCTCTAGAGGTGTGCTCACCCCTGTACTTGACATCCCGAGCTCTCTTGTCTCTGTCTCTTTCACTGTCGTTTTTTTGCTTGGCATCTCTGTGTTTACTGTCTCTATCAACATCTTCCCGATGCTTTTCTTCCTTGTGTCTATTATCTTTATCAACTTCCCTATATTTATCATCCCTGTGGTGCCTATCATCTTTATTACCACGCTCGAGATACTTATCCTCTCTACATCTAGTATCTCTGTCACCATCTTCACGATATTTATCTCGGTCACCATCATGTCTAGTATCCCTACCAATATCTTCACGATACTTATCATCCCTGCGTCTAACATCTTTTTCACCATCTTCTCGAAATTTGACATCCCAGTATCTACTATCCTTATCCCCACCCTCTCGATATCTATCCTCCCTATGTCTATTGTCTTTCTCACCATCTTCCTGATACTTATCTCCATGCCTTTCAACTTTTTGCCTCACATCCTTGGAGCGGTCACCCCTGGAAGACCGTTTATCATCAGAATGTCTTACATCGTCTTGATACTTATCCTTATCACTAGAGCCATCTCCTCTCCTCCTTACCCTTTTCTCAAGTTCCTTCTCTAGCTCAGGATTTCGTAGCTCGTCTTGTATTGGCCACTCTGTAAAAGAATTCATTAAATACCATAAGATAAAAGAAAAGATTGACTAATCATAGATCAATAAAATTTAATATCATACTAAGAAGTCTGAATTGATGTAGGTCAGAATCCAGTAACGACTAAAGAAAGAAACACAATCAGCATAATTGTACAGCAAGCCTTAGATCCACAAATCTGACACCCAGTCTAAAATTGTTGAATCCATGAAAAATACACTGGTTGAGAATAGATTTGGTAGCCAAGATAAAATAGTATGCATTGCCCACTGGAAAAAATGATAATTGATAAAATGAGCAATCATTCGGTTTTGGCTGCTTCTAAAAGCTTAACGCTTGGTAATAGGTATTCCTTGTATTAGAATGGGAATAATTTATTTGAACAGGCACATATATACGTATACATACATATATACGTGTATATATATATATATATATATATATATATATATATATATATATATATAAGAAAATAATTAATGTCCCAAGAACTAAAGCACACATCAATAGAACATGCATTTAGACAATTATATGTGCTTCGATAGAAAATCCCAGAAGCAAAATGCTCGTAACAACTACTAACAAAACTCCAGACTCTTAAAGGTAGTACTAAAAGAAACTTCAATATATAGGATAAATTGCTGTACTGTGAAAAAGGAACATCCTAAGGGGGTAGTAAGAGGGAAATGATCTGAAAATTCAGATCTACTGCAGTAATAACGTTGCAGTATAAAGTTTAGAAGCAAAGTGATCACAAGTAGCTTCGATGAAGTGAAAGATAAGGAGAAGAAAGCTTGTATTAACCTTTATGTTAGATGCCAACAGTTATCAATCCATTATGGGGAGATTCGTTTACTAAGAGACAGACTGATTTCAATAGTAAATGCAAGAAAAATAACCCTAGAGAACTTCCTCACTTGAAGACATAGACCCCTTAATTAAATGCCTTCCTTCAATAATAACTCTTCAACTTATCAGGACAGATGGCTTTAAACTTAGTCTTGATTTGTTCTCACACGTATTGTAGTCCATATTCAAACTGAGCTATTCGTAAAAGTATGCTTTTATACAGACCGCAACCATAGATGAAAAAATATTCAACTGAGCCAGGCAGCATCCAAACAATGAAACAAGAATAAACCTCTATTATCCACTATCAAATTTCTAAAACAAAGACAATGGACGGATTATATCAATTGCAACACCAAACTACAGCAGTTGCAACAACCTGTTGAAAAATTAAACCAATCAACTTGCCACCAAAAATTTGAAGGCATCAGCAACCAGATTACACCCTTGACCCATCAAAACTGAAACCCTAAAAGGGATTCAAAAGGAAAACAACATCCTTCCATAGGCATAATTGTAAAAAAAAAAAAAAAACTTCCGTTACCATACAAAAAACTTGTCCTCAATCATTTATGCTATTGCATCAAATTCCCAATAATCACCCAGTGTATCATTTACACAAATAACACAATGCCTGAATTCTCCACATCTTTGTTTCCTCAAAATTTCATAATATATGAAAATTAATACTTCTTTTCTACACCAAAACCCCTAAACAATCACTTCCAATATGTACAAACTTCTATGGACTTAATGGTTTATCTTTTACAAAACAAAAGACTTGTGCTATTTTCTAAGCATAACAGAAAGTATAGCACTAAATAAAACCTAGTTATTAAACCTATAAGGTTTCACATAAACAACATTTTCCCCAGGTAAACACGGCTCATCAGAGAAAATTTTGAACTTTAATCAGGAATATAAAATTATTGTTATTACTTCTACCACTTCAATACACTAACAATATATACATATGTGGATACCATGTAACACCTATACACCTAACAAATCCACAACAATAAAGTTACCCTTACCAGCATTTTCTTTACCTCTTTTGCTCTGCCGTTCTTCCATAAGATCCACAGAATGTAAACCCTGCTTCCTTGCCACTTCTACATCCTTAGCATCCTGCAACTTTTTCTCCTTATCCACCCCACCACGGTCTTTCTCCTTAATTTCCCTAGACTCTTTCCTCCCAGAATCCTTTTCAGACTTTCGCTTCGAGTCAACCCTGCTACCGCCCTTACTCTCCTCCTTCTCCGTATCATCTTTCTTCTCACTAGCACTATCATGCCTCCTACTACTCTTACCCTTGGAATCCACAGAACCCTTCAATTCCTTTGATTTCAAATTATCTGCTTGTATTTCCCTATCCATAACTAAACCATCACTTCGCTCGTCCCCACCGGCATTCCACCTATCACTCCCCCCACCTTCAGCCCTCTCCTTCCGCCGCTTCGAAAGAACATTCTCATCCGCCACATCACCGTTACCATGACCAGACAGATCTTTATCATCTCTTAACTGCGAACTAAATTTACGCTTCTCACCAGATGATAAATCCTTAGAAACCCTAACCGATATCTCTTCCTTACCGTTTCTATCCTTCACCTTAACGTCCTCCTCAGAATCTGAGTATTCCTTAACTTTTTGTTTATGCGATTTACTCCGTGAACTGCGCGGCATCTCAAAAACCACAAATTCAAAACACGTCTGTCAAAACCGTGACGGAATCGAGTAATACGCCGGAAACTAACCGCTAAATTAAATTTAAGAAACCAACAACGGCCAGATCACCGTTTCTCGGCGAGATCGATATATTTATGAGAGGAAATTGAAATCCGAAATAATTTGGAGAGGGATCGGAGGCGATGGTGGTTAGATGTTGCTGCGAAACAAAAATGTGAATCCTATTTGTGGTACGACGTATATCAGTTTTTATGACTGAAATACCCTTTAAGGGTGTGATAATTACGGAAGTGTAGCCGAGACTTTTGCTGCCTCGTCTGTTGAGTTGGAGCAAAGCAACTTGTGTACATATATTTGAAGAAGAGGAACGATGTCTTTTTTGAAAAGGGATTGAAGAGTGGTGAATTGATTAGAGCAAATCCTTATGGGGTATACATGGGACAAAAAATTCGAAGGTCCCTCAAATAATGTTCTTTCTATGTAATTTCATCAAAAGTATAATAAAAAAAATTAAAATTTAAGATTTTTGAACCAACTTATTAAAATACATAAATATTTGAATAAAAATATATTGAGGAATATTATTGCTTATGTATTTTAATGTACAAAACGAGGGCATGTCAAATCAATTAGGTTCAATTCAATTTTGCAGATTTTACTCGAATACAATTAACACACATAACGTGGTTATGTTACTATTCGCAACTATTTTCGTCATTGAAATTAATTTTATTATTACTATTTATAATTAATTTTGTTGTTGAAATTAAATTTATTACTACTATTTATTAAAATTAATAGAAGCGATAAAGAGAGGCGAATCAAATCGTAACAATCTTAATTTTCAATATACACAAAAATTATGAATTCACGCCGGTTGAATATGATTGACATGTATAACTTAATTAATTGACGATTTTTCAAATATGGACTTAATGATCCCAAAAAAATTGAGCTTGTCATTTTTTTTTTCAATTTAATTTATGAATTACTTTTTTTACAAAAAAAACCTTCCAACTCTAATAATTAGGTAAAAAAATATCATTAAAACTAATTATAAATTAATCATGGCTAACTAATAATAGGATGACACTACACGTGACACGTGACATGTATAAAATATAGAGAACCCATGAGCTGGCTCATTTGTAGCAGCCATATGTAAAATAAAAAAATTATAATTATATTATCAATTTTATTTATAAATTTATAATTATATTATAAATATTTTTTAAAAAATTTATAAAATTAAAAATTAAAAAGATAATACAATAAAAAATTAGCCTACACTGTTAACTTAAAAAACTAAAATAAATTTTTTTATAAAATATTTATCATTTAAATTATAATTAATATTAATACATACATAGAGAGAGAAAGAACCCACATTCAATTAAATCCTATATGAAATGGGTTTAGTCTCCAAAATCTCTATACAACCCGCAACAAGTTTTGACCAAGATCAATTTGGGCCCACCCATTTCATATGGGATTTAATTGATATGTAAATGATAGGACCTACATAATATTTTTGTTCTCCCTTGCGCATAATTCGTGTATATATTACTCTCTTTATCTCTCAAAAATTAATTTAGATGGAGTTTTTTTAGCAAAGTTAATCAATTTTAAAATTAAAAATTAAACATATTTATTTATATTTTTAAATTTATATAAATTAAAAATAATACTAAATTCGATATAGATTTTTATGGCTATAGTTCTTGCACTTCTATTTTAAAATAATAGTATAAATTTTTATTACAAAAATAATTAATTTAATTTAAAAGGTCAAATTAAGTCAATTTTTGAGAGACGAATAGAATATTAGCGAATTGATATTTTTATAAGTATAATAGATATTTTTACAAAGTTTTTCTCACATAAATAATAAATGAGACCCACATTTATAAGAACATTCACGCGAGTGAGATTTTATAAAAATAACAATTTTTTCTTATGATAATAACAATTCATTTTTATTAAAATAAAGTAAACGATCACATTTACAATATCAATAAACTTGTACTAATAATGAATTTTCTTAAAAAAAAATACACTCGCACAAAGATGAGACACAACCAAACCTAAGACCTACGATTTTGTTGCGACTGAACAATAAAATCTGGGTTATAGGATTTGGGTGTAAATAGAGTTATAAAGCCTGAAACTTAACCATGAAACTACTACTTCAATGGCACATCTTCCCTCTCCTTAAATAACTTTTTTTTAATCTTCCCTCACATTAAAAGAGTTATTCTTTTTTTTTAAAGACTTCGTTGGCCCTTCTCTTCACTTGATGAATTTTTTTTAAGTGCCATTTGAATTTTTTTTAAGTGCCATTTTGGAGTGAGTACATAATCGCTTTTACATACAACGTATTCTCATCATCGATTACATCATCATTATTATAAATTTATGATACCAACAATTCAAATTTCACATAAAAAAGTGTTTCATATAAAGAAATAAATAAACTAATACTGAAAAAAATCGGTTATAAGAAACTAAAAGGCCACATTATCTCAATTTTAATCGTTAGTTAAGACCACATTGGCCTCTTAAATGTGTTGGTATATATTAACTTGTATTTGCTTAAGCATGATATATGAAGGTTATGGAACTTTTTGGGAATTGATATTTTTATTTGTTTTTGATATTTTCATATGATCTTCTCTCACATTAATATAAAATGAGACCCACTTTCTTGCGAGAGAAAAATATGTGAAAATATTAAAAACATATGTGAAAATAGTGCTCCCTAAAATAATCTCCTCCGTTATATGTTGTTTGTTTTTTTAATAATATAGATGTACATTTTATAGAGTGTTCGTATATAAAATAGAGTAAGAAGAGACATATTAATGGATAGGTCATAGGACTATCAACAAACACTCGTGGTCGTGTGGACAGAATTAGCAGGCAAATCCATTCACTCTTCGTATTTGGACTATTCGGTCTCCTCTCCCATTGTTTCCATGGCTTCTTCCATCAATCTCCCAAGCCTTAAAGTCCCCCTCCTTCATAAATCCCACTTTCTTGGCCCAATCAACCTCTTCAAAGTTAGCCATAAACCATGTCTCACAACTCCAAAACCAGGATCGACCGTTTTTGCCAAATTCAATCTCTCGGAAATCCTTGGAGGCAGAGGTCTATGCAATGGTGAAGAAGGTCTCCAACAAGAACTGAAAAAAACAATCTCTCAAGAACCATCCACATACATCTCTAACGATCAAGAAAAGCCAGCAATATCGACAATTGAGAGCATCTCAGAGGATGGTTTTGAAAAAGAATTATTAGGACTTACCGGTGGATTTCCAGGTGGTGAAAGGGGTCTGGAACAATTCATTGAGAAAAATCCACCACCCAAAAAATCTCCGGCCGGGGACCTAGTCCCAGTTGGGTTCAATCAGAGCTTGACCAAGAAACCAAAACCGCCTGTATTGCCCTTACTAATGCCTGGTATGATTGCAATTGTGAAGAATCAAAACAGTCCATATTATATGTACTGTGGCATTGTACAGAGAATCACAGATGGAAAGGCAGGGGTGCTCTTTGAAGGGGGGAATTGGGATAGATTGATCACTTTCAAGCTCAATGAGCTTGAACGCCGTGAGAAGGGACCTCCCATGGTTAGTCCTCGTTCGGTTGTACTTGAAACCATGATAGAACAGGATTCTTAATAATTTTGCTTAATTTCTAAGTTCATGTGTACTGTATATACAATCCAAAATTCTTTTGAATGTGAGAATTGTAAGGCCCTTCATATTTGAATATAACATTTATTGTCTATACGGGTAGTTCAAGTTAGCATAGCCGGTACATTATAAATTTACTAAACAGAGCATATATTCTGGTTTGCGTATCAAGTACAACATTTCCCAGAGTTAAGCTTCTCAAATAGGTTCAAAAACCATGATTTGCGTCTAATGTAAGCCTGCAAAAGAAGATGAACATGCTTTCCCTTTTGATGACTACATATTTACAAACACAGCTGCGAAATTTTATGCAAGAAGTATTTAGTTATTCTAACACTAATTCTATATTCTCTGCAAGGGTAGACAGACCATTCCAACCTAAAACCACAACCCAAAATCACAACATTATATTGATGCATAGAGTATAAAATTAGTTCACAATGAAATTCAGGCAAGTAATACAAATTTCAGCAATCTTTAAACCAAAAGCTATACGAATGAATGCTAGGTAAGTTCTGCAATGAATGAAAAAACATATATAAGAAAATAAGTCTTGTGATTATGATCATTCTTTTCCACCTTGAGTTTTTTTAAAGGACTATTATATAGAATAGAATGGAGAAGGAACATTTCACATCTTCATATTCCTCTCTCTTTTCTAAGTTTCATTCGCTAACAAAAGAAGCCAATTAGTTGAATCCCACAATAATCTTCAGGGATACAACAGTTGTTTTTCGTAGCAAATGGTCTTTAGACATTTCATAAACAAAGGAAAGTAAACATAAAGCCAATTAATGGTTGAACCTCGCCGTACAGGGCTCTATCAAAAATTCAGAGACAGCCACCCAACTGCAAACAATAGTCACAAAACAAAAGGTAAGCAAAATCATAAAGCAGATGATAGAAACCAAGACTCAAACTATCACTTCAATGCAGTGCATATGGAGTGTGATCAGATGTATGAGTGCTCATCTTAAGGCTTGGATGTCAAAACCTCGAGACACAACCATAATCACTTTGGTGAACCAAAAAATATTCAACTTCCAACATTTGTAAAGTGATGCTCATTATTGAATTAATAAAGGTGATTTGCAGTGATTGTCCATCTGACATTGGCAGCAAACCTCTTCATCAATGCATTTCTTGAGACATATTTTCTGCTTTATTGCCAGGTTTTTGTTTTTGATAGAAAATAAGGTATATTGGCAATTTTTCATACAAAGGAGAAACAAATGACTAAAAGAAAGAACAGAAGTTGAGGATAATGTGTCATGCACAGGCAGCAGGCTTCACTGTAACAAACACTTTCATGAGGGATAGGGACCTAGAAGGGGAAAAACAGTATAATTTACAAAAAAAATAAATTAATAATATGAGAAATATAACATAATTAAATAAACCGTAAAGACTAGAAGAGGAGAGTTCCACATGTACAGGCATAAAGGAATCATGAATTTTATTCCTCACGGCAATGATGGTGTATGTCTGTATTTGATATCCCTGGTCAACATTAGACCTGGCAAAAAGTAGTTATAGTTGGTTTTGGGTTATACAAAAATGGTTATGGGTCAATTGAAAATCAAAACCATATAGCCCATTTAAAATATAGGTTAAATGGCTTGAACCCATATAGTTACGGGTTGAACCTAGTTAACCATTTTTTGGGATGAGCAGCAACAGAACGTCGTGACATAGAATTGAGAATACTTTCATTGAAGGCGATGGAAGATCTTCCTAACTTATTTTCTCTGCTCCCTTGTGCATTGTTCTTAGCCATCTTCACTTTCAAGATACTTAGCAAAATAAAGGACATTATTAAAACAAGAAGCACAACAATAAAGCAAAGAACATCGCCTGATGTCAAAATTAAACTCAATTTTTTTATACACTTTCTTTCACTAAAAATGTTATACACACTCTTAATTTTTCTATATTCTCGCTCTACTTTTTTAAGCATTTACACTAATAAGTTGTAAGAGTAAAAACTACGAATTTTCTTGTTCAAATTGCTAGATCATTCTAGAGAGAGAAAGAAAGAATGATCTGAATCTTCTCTCAAAAACCCACATTGTTCTCTCTAAAGCCATATCTCTTGTTGGATAATCACAGCTGGGTCTTAATTTTAGAGAGTGAAAGTTGGTTGGACAAGTAATTTTCTCTCTTTTAGACCCAACTCACATTTTCCATGCTCTCCTATCAGAGAAAAATTTGACTGGGTCTTCTCTTTATTTTTCAATTGGTGGGGTAAAATAGGGAGAGAGAAAGAGAGTTAAATTTTAGAGAGAGAAAATGTTAGGTTTTAGAGAGTTAAAATTATTTAGAAATATTTGGAAAAAAAAACTTCTAGAAAAATAATAGTATTCTTGGGATAAGACTAACTAGATTTGAGGTTTAAGACTAACTAAATTTGAATGGGTTACAAATTAAAACTAGTTAACTAGTTTAAACCTATATTTGTCATCAATAATATAGTTCCAAACCCAATCCAACCCATAGTACATAAAATAGGTAACCAACCCATAAAAATGTAGTTGGTTGGGTTGACCTGATAGTTTGAAACCTATTTTGCCAGTTCTAGTCAACAGTACAGTTTTAATAACATGGACCATTTTCAGTTTGTTTAGTTCAATCAGCATCTTTTCCCCAGTTTATTATATAAGGTGTAAGATAAGCCACCAAACAATTGATTACAGAGTTGAGGGTGCAGTCTAAAACATAATTTTTTATATAATCAAAAGATGGCCTTTTGCACCGTTAAAGTTTGAGTTTTCTTATACTATAATTAAACATACATACCAAAATAGACTCGATCTCCTCTTGTGACAATGGCGTTCTTTTGGGCTGAAGAGAAGCTTTTCCTCCTCCAGTCGTGTTTGATGAGCTGGACCTTGAGAAAAAAGTCTGAGGAACATCACCTGCCACACCTTTAGCTTGATGCTGGGATGTGGAATCTACAAAAGAATGGCATGATTACTTAGGTAGCATAAAATGGATTTATACAAAGACTTGGCTTAACTGTCAAGGATCAGCTAATGAATCTCTTTTTTCCACTACATTCTGTTTGGGTCCTTAGGTTAGTTAAAGCACAAGTTAAAAAAGATTTTATAAATAAACCATGAGGATAATCATTTTGAATTTTGGGTTTGGTATATATTCATAAGACTCCAAAGCAATAAAGCATACAACAACATTAAACAATCTCTATTCCAAAATATAAGATACCTTTGTATTATATTTGGAATGGAGGGAGTATAAAAATATGCTTTGTTCTATGCAGCTTCATATTAAAGTAACATTTTAACAGAAATTTGAACTTTGATCAATTGTTAGAAATACATGAGAAAAGAAAATGAGGCACAGTACAATTAGTGGCAATACAATATTTCATAAATAGATTCTTAAACCTATTTATGGTTCAACATGTTGCCTAATTAAGAAAAAAAGTAACCAAATTTATATCAATAACCAGATAGGGGCACAAGTAACGTATATGATATCCACATTCTAGTGTATTTTTAACCCATTTGTAGAAAATTCCTTTTTCCTATTGTGCCAGAGTATCTCTTACATAAGTGGAAACATCTTAAAAGAGAGGAGATAGAATCAATTAGATGAACTACAGTTAGAAAAACAAATGAAAAATCATGTTTGAAATAAATATTAACTAATAGCAAAAAATGGGAGAAGAAACATTTCAATAAGCAAACCCTTAATATGCAAACTTGTTTATCAACACAAACAACATCGAAGTGTGAGACACACTCCAGAACCTCAGTTGCAAGGCCCACAAATTATTGAGACAATTGACAAAATAGGTAGACATACCCCTATGTACATGATGGCAAAAAGTATCACCCAACAATTGTATCTACTATCAATATTTCCAGATTTATGAAGCAGAAAATTAATTCTTTTCACAGTGTTAGCGGTGCGTGAAAAAAGGGACTAATTTGTAATTCCCAAGTTGCTGAAGAGATTGACATACTAATAATCCTAATCAATCAAAAACAATGTTGGTTCCAGGGTAAGCATGAAATTCTGGATTACCTACACATTACATAACATCTTTAAAAATGAAAAAAGAACAAAAAAATCCTGATCAGCCACAATCCCCTATAGCACACTTGCAATATCAATTTTCTCCAACTATAGATTTCTCCTACTGATAATATATTCATAAAAATTCTGATTTGATAGTTTAATGCATCATCCTAGTATAGGGCACATGCATCACAAACCAGAAGCCCCACCAAAAAATCATTACTTAGGTTAATTGAACAGCTGATTATTAACATAAACATATATAGAGAATTGTGTAAATTCAGCATGTAATTCAACAATAATTAATCGGGTGGAAGGGAAAAGAGAAACCTGAGGGTTTTGGATGTCGCTGAGGAAATTTGATGCGGGGAATTCTCTTCATCACCTGCGCTCCGCCCATCTCTCTATTAATGTTAAGCTGTTTTTTTGGTTGATGGTCAAAATGAAAGATCTGAATTTAGTAGCTTCTTTGGGTTATTGATTCTTTATTTTATTAGTACGTAAGGCTGGACCCAAGGGCTCTTCCACTAGCATCCCACCTATACTAATACAATTTCTTTTTTCCCGAAGATGTTTGTTGTCTTTAAAATTTAAAATATTTTTAAATTTAAAATTAATATAATTTTTTTAAAAGAATAAATATTATAATTAATTATATTTTTTAGATAATTTATTATATTTATAATTATATTAATATAAATTAAATGAATTCATCTCAATTTTGAATTTAAAAATATTTAAAATTAATTTTATAAAAATTTTATTGATCTTATAATTTAGAATGGAGAAAGTATTATTTTTATTTTTGATATAAAAGAACAATAATACTTCGGTACAAAAATAGGATATAAAATAATCTATATAATAATTATAACTATTGGACTCATTCATATATGATGAAATATTCACTAATTGTAATCTAATATATTATTTTATAGTCAATTTTTTGTAATTATCTTTTTATCGTCGCATAATTTATAAAAGAATAACTCGATCGTGAGGACGGTTGATGCATTGAAAAAAATAGTTTAGAAAATAATATGATAAAGTGTAATTAGTGAATAATCCATCATACATAAATAAGTCTAAGAATAACAACCAATCACATTATTTTATAAATATTTTTTAAAAAAGTTTTTTTTTTGTCACCAAAGTACTATTCAAATGATGAGTGATGCTGTAGGATTAACGTGGGAACTTTATATGTTTTGTCAAAATTCTTAAAGCTTCTCTATGTTTGCAAAGTATTTTATTTTTTAAATTTTTTTCTATTTTTGCAAAAGATAAAAAAAATTCGTCTGTTTTTCTCTCTCTTTCTTTTACAATATTTCAGCTGCTCAATGTTGTTTTCAAGTTTTTTTTTTTTCTTCGTGTATGTAACTTGTTAAATCATATTAGTTTCGTTTCAAATTATAAGATCAGTATTACTTTTTAAAAAATTAATTTTAAATATTTTCAAACTCAAAATTAACATAAATTTATTTAATTTATATAAATTTAATTATGAATATCATAAACTACTTATGAAGTACTAAAAGTTATAAGATTTATTGTTTTCAAAATTTAAATAAATTATATCAATTTCAAATTTAAAAATATTCAAAATTAATTTTTAAAAATTAATATTAATTTTATAATTTAAGACGGAAGAGTGTATCTTTAAAGTTCTATTTCTTGGACTTCTGGTGTAATGATGCCCTTGGGCCTTATTGTAACCATAAGCCGCGTAAATAAGGTCCCATTTCCTTGGTTTAGGGCCTTCCAGATAAAAGCCCATCAACGGTTTTTACAGAAAATTAGACTGAAGTGCAAAATTGATTATTCTATTTAGTAGAAAAGAATATCATGGCTTTCAAGAAAAAACTTTCAACAATTACTCAAAGAAAATAAACTGAACATGATACTGGCCTATCTAATAAATTAAATAATTGGATCTAAATTTCACTCTCTCTATATATACACACTCTTTTTGTGCTTCTTAAATCTTAATCATTAACTCAACCCCCCCCCCCCCCCCCCCCCCCCCCCCCCCCCCCCCCGCCCCGGTACAGACATTATTTATACACAAACAATCAAACATGTTTAGTTTCTTACATTCTGCCTACGGTATGATTACTTGTCAAGGAAATATTAAAGGCTAATAATAATGTTGTCAACAACATGCTATACATAGACGATAAAGATTATGTGAAATTGTCATTGCCGCAGCAGCTTCAAATTAGAAAAAGATAAAAAAAATCAGATGCTAAGAAAATTACTAGCATTGAAAAGGCGAAAAGTTAGTGTGTGCGCTTAAATATGAGTCTAATATAACAAAACAAAAAAGAAAAAGGAGGAAGGTGGTTCAACTAAAGTTAAAATTTTGATTGACAAAAGAAGCGGCGCAATTACTATCAAAGTGTAAGGATGAAGGAGTACTCAAATTCAAGGATGTGGTTCACGAGCTTTTACAAATTCCTGTTGATCGTGCTACTGTTGTTGTGTACGCTATGCATCACAAATTAAGAATTATTCAATGCAATATTTCACAATATATGTTGTTGTGTTTTGTAGAATAAATATTTTAGTGCAAATATTCTTCCCTCCAAACCTTGTTGTTCTACTGTCCACTAAAAAATTATAGCGTATCTACTCCACTAGTTTTTAAAGTTGTAAACGAATCGAATCAAGTCGAGTCGAATGTAAATTGTTCAAATTTAGTTTATAAAATTTATCGAGTATGAAATAAGATTTGATTAAAGTTCGTTTAGCTATCGAGTTGAGCTCAATCTCGAATCGAGCCCAAGTAATTTAAACTTTTCGAGCTAATATAATCCAAGTATCAAATACAAAATTATAATTTAAACAGATTTGAGTAATTTATCGAATTTTAAATTTTACTAATACTTGAATATTTTATATTTCGAGTCGAGCTTGAATTGAACTTTTAATTAAATAAGTATGAATCAAAACCGTTTGATTTATTTTACAGCATTATTAATCGTATATATGAGAAAAGGGAGTCCTGTATATTCAACAATTCAAACTACTTAAACAAGAATGGGATCTTTTGTTTTTCTTTGGTCCTAAAGATATATCCTTTGATCCATTGACGGGGGATTTTGGGCCCTCACCTGTCTGTTCCTTTCTCAGCCATCAAACGCATAGATGTTAGAAAGAGTCCGCTGGGGTCCTATTCTTAATGAAGAAGGTCAGTGGATCATGAGATTTCGTGGAAAAATTGGATGCTGTAATGTTAATAATCCTAACGGCAGAACTGTGGCCTATCAGGGAGGGGCTCCCAACTGCTTGGAACATGAGAATCTAGCTAAAACTTGGAAGCGAAGACGGATTCTAAAATTGCCACGAAGATGATCCAAGGAAACTAACACTCGGATCGAGGACTGCAGGAAATTGTTAAGGAAGCCCTGGAATACAAGGCTTATGCACACAGAAAAGGGAAGGAAACAAATGACCGAACAAACTTGCTATCTTGGGACTTCAAATAAATTGTTTCATGGATCCTCCTAGTGAAATTTTGGGACTGCAGGAAATTTTATTTTTTTTCTGAATGATTTAGATTAAAAATAATCTCTACGAATTTCTTGCTTTACAATTTCTCAATAACTCTGCGATCTGAATATCTTGAACAATTCTTCGATCAATTACACAGCTTTACAATCGATTTACTCCTAGCCTTGCTAGCCGCTGATTGTAATATTTTGAATATTAATGTTAGGCCTTCTGGCCTCCTCTGCTCCAAAATAAATAAAAAATATTGGATTTGGGATGGATGGATGGATTAAATTTTTTGACTAGTTCAGAACATCTCTATAGAAAAGCAGCACATTTTTATACCTTATGAAAATGAATGGAAGTTCATATATTAGATGCATTTAACAGAATCAATTTAGCCGGAAACTGTACCCTGGTTGCAGTGATGACAAAACTAAGATGGGCTGATTATTTCAACACAAAATGACGAACAGAAAAAAAATATTCTACAAGAAGGTGTAATATATGCTTATTATTCCATTAAAGCTTAAAATTAAAAAGAGATCAGTAGATCCAGATTGAATCATCAACCACAAGAAAAACCCCAAGGCAAAAAAGGATGATGGCAGTTGAACCAATTCAACACTTAAATCTAAAGCATTAAAAATCTACCCAATTAAGGAAATAACCATATTTACCAATCTGGGCATCACCCATATAAAAAATTTGGTACAAAAATATTGCAATTTAGATAGATATAAAGTCTAGATCTATCGGTCCATGTCAAGAACTTCAGGGCTCTCCATAATACTTTCCAAAGCAGGTTTCCAACTAACGACTTTCCCCCTTCTAAAGTTGTCTGTTTCTTCCAATTTCCCTCTGCATCTCTCTATTTCTGCCAATACATCCTCCAAGTTTTTTCCACCATTATCCTCCAGCTGAAAAACAAGCCACTCCAATTCCTCTTTCGTCAATACCACTTTAATCCTCACTTTCCTTTTTTCGTCAAAACCACTTTCCTTTTCAAAACCACCACCTTTTTCTAAACCTTCTTCTTGCTTCTGTTGATGCTCTTGCTTTGTATCAATTTCTTGCTGCCCAATTATGCATGTCTCCATGCAATTTCCCATGATTTCTGACAGCTAAAAAACCACCCTTCCCAAATAAAATGGCTATGAAAACCGCCTTTTAGAAATCCAGAGATGGATGGGTGGATTAATTAGGCTAATAATTTGGCAGTGGCTAGAAATTGGAAGTGTCAACTGCTGCTGATGATGGTGGGGATGAGGGTATTTATAGACAAGGAAGAGGAACATTTGTAGTTTTATAAATCAATGCATTAAATAATTTATTTTTGACCGGTTCCATATTTTTTGTATTGAATTTTCTACTTGAAAAGTGACAAATTCACCATAAGGCAGCAGACGCGTGTCAATGTAAAATTTTGCAAGTCCATGCTACTGACACTTTGTTTCAAGATTTTGATTAAAATTTAGACTTGTTTCGGTTATTAGTAACATTTGAAATGCTATTTGGTGTGCATTATTTTTAATGTGTTTTGTTTGAATTTTAAATATTATATGTGTGAGTTTAATAAATTATCTTTAAATAAATAAAATTATTAGGTGTATTTGAACTTTCGAATGGTACATGGACATTCATTTACTTCCTCTAGTAAAAAATGTATCAACTTCATATTTTTTTTAAATAAAAAAAAAATTGAGTTGAATAGTAATAAAAGATAAGCATGCTCCAATTTCCATATTTTAAGGTTACAACAAAATCTAAAAATTCTAAAGACAAAATACTTCGTCACTGGGCAATTTTGATTCATCACTAGGACAAATTACTGAGGTTGTAGTCATGCATTCATGTACGGAATCTCCTGCCCTTAACGTGCGAATTAGCCTTTGTTCGGCTAATCCAACAATACCAAAGATTACATATGATTATATTTTTAAATTCGGCCTGATAGAAATATATATATATATATATATATTTGTTGCTACTATTAGTTTTCAATAATATAGATATATAAGAAATAAAATAATAATTTAACCATATTCAACTTGTGGAAGATGAAGGCTTAGTTTAATGCATGAAATTTGTCTGAAGACATATCACGTGTAAACTCATATTTCCAGCATCCAATGCCAACAAATTACATGTGAGATTGCAGTCCCATTATTGTCCTCCATCCATAATCATAATAATTAATAAAGTAGTTATAAAGAGACTAGTGTCCAAGCTCCAAAAGGCTATGCCCACTAACCCCATTGAATATACAAGTTTACGCCATAAACGAGTAATAATATTATTTAGTGTTACCAAAATATAATTTATTATATGTTCGTTTTATGAACGTATTTTGTAAAATATTATATATCGTAGTTTGTAGAATATAAAATATATTGAAAATTAACATGGCGCATATTCAAAAAATACGATATTGTTAAAAATAAAAGGAGAAAGAAAGAAGAAAATTTGTGCTGCCTGCTTGATTGGCTATATTTCTCCGTCACAAAATGGAATGGAGCCCCCACACAAGTTATGTTTTCAAGCATTTATTGCATTATCTGAATTTGAATTCTTCAAGAAATTTCGTGAATTCGAATGACTTGGTCTTCGAATGATTTTCAAAGATTGTACTCCTACCAGTATATTTTAAATTATAAGTTAAAATTTAAATTATAACTTAATTTTAAATTTACAGACGTATTTAAGAGTTAATAATATTAAGATACAAGCGAATTAGTGTCACATATCTAAACAATAAAAAATAATTAATAATCATGAATAAATCTAAAAATTAATTACTTGTATATGTGTAACAAAAATTAATAAAAAATCATGTATTAAAACCTTTTAATATATGCAAATATGTGATATTAACAAGTAAGCTAATGTTATTGTGCCCCAAGCCCCAATTATACGCTAAATGACATCGAAATTATGTTATTGTCCCAACTATAAGCCAAATGACTGACATACAAATTCCCCAATAAAATGGAATTATTGTTTCCAAAATACACGCTTAAAGGGACCCGATAACGTGGAATTTACTACCAACTCGAAAACTTTTGGTCAATTTTGGGAGTTGAATTCTACGCTCCAAACCCTACAACTTTTACTATTTTATGTGGAAACACTATTATTATTAGTCTAATATCCAGCTACGTGGAAACTTAATAACACTATCTCTATATACTTGTAATATATTTATTCATTTTCATTATATATTTATCTAAGTCATTTAAAATATAATCATACATATTAAATTTTTTTATTAATATATTAATATTCAATAATTAATATTAAATTAAAATTTTATTACTACTCATGTACTAATTAATTATTCATCCTTTTTCTCAATTACTCTATTTTTATGATTAAAATATGAAATGATTAAATTTTTCTTCCTAAATATATATAAAACGTTTTATATTATAACAAAAAATTAAAAAAATTAAAATGACCTATACAATAAAAATAAGAGATTATATAGTAGAGTTGCTTTAGAAAATTCTAACTTTATTATATTGGTTAATCGTCTCCTCTTATCGTATAATCTTATATTCTAATTATAATTGCTTAGCGTGAAATGAGGAACCTTTACTCCAACTTTTGGCCCTTTTTTATTTTATTTCATTGGAATATTTTAGGGTAGTTGATTTCTGGGCATAAAAATATGATATATTTGTGTCGGTCTCTCTCGCATACAAATTTGAGTTTCTCCCTATTCATGTGAAAAAAATATGTATAAATATCATATTTTTATATAAAAATATCAGCCTCCTATATTTAACCAGCAGTATACTCCGTGCAAAGAATATAATCTTATTATTGATTTTTAAATTTTATATTTATTTTTTGTTAACATTTTTTTATATTTAATATTTTGAATAAAATAACTAATATAATTTTTTGACTTAATAAGCAATTTTTTTTTACATGTTAATATTTTATTTTTTCATTTTTATTTATTAATTATTATAAGGCCTTTATTAAAAGAAAATAATTTGTCTCTGAAATTATCTTATCTAAGTAATAATAAAATCATACTTATATTTGAAATATAATTATACTTATATTTAATGACAGTAAAAAATGATCTTTGTGGGATCTTCATCGAAGGGACGAAAGTTTCAACATCGGAGACCATATATTTTTAGGTGTTTTTCCATGAAAATGAGTTACGAGATTTGGAAAGAATAGAAAACTCAACCCTCGATTTATTGGTCCATTTGAAATACTCGATCGAGTAGGAACCGTAGCCTACAAACTAGCTTTACCGCCAACATCCATAACGTTTTTCACATATCTATATTACGTAAATATGTGAAGGACCCAAACCACGTCATTGAGTTAGAATCAGACGTTATAGCAGATGATTTAACGTACGAGGAGGTACCTGTTAAGATCCTAGATAAAAAGGAGCAGATCCTACGCTCAAAGGTTATACCTCAAGTCAAGGTTTTATAGAGAAACCAAGATACTGAGGAAATGACCTGGTAGTTAGAATCTGAGATGAAATCTAAGTAAAAATAATTTCTTCTGAAAGTATACTATTATATATTATATATATAATTTTTTATTATAAATATGTTATTGGATAAATTATTTAATTTTTAGCTCTTAATTTTTAATTTAATAATTAAATCATATATATACTTGTTCAATGTATTATATGTATACTTGTGTTTTGATAATAGTAGCAACTAATTTTAGTATTAATAATCCTAATGCTAGTATTTTAATTAATAGTAGTAACAAATTGTTTCATTGTAAACTATTTTACTACTTATACTTTACTTTAATTACAAAATCAAGCTAGGCAAGATGACTATATAATTGTTTTATTGTAAACTATATTACTTAATTATCTTTGTTTCTCATGGTTTTATTGCACAATCATGATATTGTTAATTATTTCTCGTATGTTTCTTTAATAATTTGATCCTATAATTGGCCAATGTATTACATTTTTACTTATATTTTAGTAATAATACCAATTTAGTATTATGCAAGATGATTTTTATAAGAAAATATTTTTTTTCTAAAATTATATTATCTAATTAATAATAAAATTGAACTTATACTTGAAATATAATTATACTTATCTTTTAATAATAGTAACAAATTTAAGTTGGTTAAGATGATTTTAATAAAAAAAATATTTTTTTCTCAAACTATATTATCTAAGTAGCAATAAAAATTTATTTAATAATAGTAACAAATTAGTATTTGGTAAGATGATATTTTTATTTTGTAAAAAAATACATTACTTATTTTAGTTTTTGACTCGATTGAACTAAATTATGATATTGTTGATGTTTTTAATTTAGGTTTACAAATTATTATTGGATATATAGAGAAATTGATTTTTATTTTTTTATTTAATAATTGAATCATATCGTTGGTAAATATAATATATCTACACCTTTTATTTTAATAATATCAACAATTTAATATTATGAAAGATACCCTTTAAAGAAAATTATTTCTTTATAATATTACATATCTATATATATATATATATATATATTAGTAATAATATTTTAGAGATATATGTAATTAGTGGAGTTCTTTTATAATTATATTCAATCTCATGTATTAATATATTTTATAATTATAATTCAGTACAAATTTATTATAATACATAATAAGACTTGTGTTTTCGTTACCAACGTTTGAACAATTCAAAAAAAGAAAATAGTAGTCCTATAATTTTCTAGTCAATATTAATTCAATGTTATTATTTTCTCCTCACATGGTTGGAGTTTGAATAAGCTTTTCTTCCGTCAAGGAGTCATCATGTATTATATTTTTGAGGGGCGGGGAGATTATTTTATATTTTTGAGGCAAGTGAATAGTTTATTCTTTTTTCTCATATATTTGTGAAGCTCGCCTATAATGGAGTCCGCATGTATAGGGAAAGCAATGTTATTTTATAATCTCTTGTTTTTTATTTTCCTTGCTAAGATAATTTAATACATCAAATTAAAATGGAAAAGTGATGTACTCATAATTCATTAACCTTGTCTACCCCTAGACTTGATAGAAATTCTTTATTATTATTAAAGAATTTATATTTTCGCAAGCTCATTTGTTATTTTCGTAAGTGAAATTTGCAAAAATATCAATTCATTTCCGCAAGTTTTTTACTAAATAAAAATAGAATTCACTTAAGAAAATATTAAATTGAGCTGTGAAAATATTAATTTCCTATTATTATTATTACGGTAAAAACATAAGTTTCGCTTTCACAAATCGGTGGATAGTGATGTTTACTCGACAAGTCGCAATGATTTAGGTGAAATAGCATACCAGTTTTCAAAGACTTTTTAGACTGCGTGAGCACGGGAATCATATTAACGAACCTACTCTTGTCCATAATTAGCAAGTCTTGACATAATAGTTATTTTAATTAGAATGATTTAGACAAATAATTGGGAATTTAAGCTTCAAATTTAGTAGTCAAAACTTACTCTTATGAATTAAGTATACGGACAAATTATGGGTCCAACTCTGAATATCTAATATTTCAATATTAATGGGCTCACAATATTTCTTTTAAATTTTATGTTTTAAAACTTGAGTTTACACTATTATAATATTCATGACATAACTTTTTAGATAGAATAAAAACTACAAAATCTTCCCTTTAATAGTATAACTTTTTTGCATCAAATATAAAAACTACAAAAACTATCTCTCTCGCACAAACACAAAATTTATTTTCATTTTTTCTCAACTCTTAAGATGCTACATGACGTTTAGTTGTATTTTAGTTCAACAACTAATAAAGTACCCCATAAATTTCTTTTTCCTATTCAAAATAGGACTCTAATATATAATAAAATAGAACACCTTCCAAAATAAAATTCCTACTAAAAATAATTTTTTCTTCTTAAAATAGAATTAAAAAAATATCCCTAAAGATTTTGCATACCTCAAAAATAATAAAGTTTTTTCATCTTTATCACCCCCCATTTAGAGAAACAATTTTAAAACAACCAACTTTTAATTAAAGTCGATGCATTTTTGAAAAATGGTACAATCTTTTTTAAAATTTTAATTTATTTTAACAGTTTGGTTTAAAGCTGCTGCATGTATGAAAAACTACTTATCCGTTGTCCCCATTAGATTTTAGGGGTGTCCCTAAGGTCAACCTGTTACCCACCCAACAAATCAATGACCCTGCCTACACTAAATCTTTGTGATGGGAGTAACAAGGGTTCGTGACTTCGTTCACATGCTAATTACAAAAAACAGCGTTTGTTTAAAAGCCATCTTCATATCTGCATATGAGCCAAATACGAAGATGTGCAAGGCTGCTTCTTGACATGATCCCAATGCAAAGTGCAAACATGAAGGGCAGCAAAGGAATTGCAAGATTTCAATCCATCAAAAAGTAGTTTCATCAGTAGCCATATAGAGAATACTTCTAAGAAATATATAGACACAAGACTAAACACCATTAAATTACATAGGGTTTAATAAACATTGCATGTCAAACTCCACCAACTCCAAGACACTTAAAAGCACACAAACACTTGATCACACAAGTCTAGACATTAGACACTTGAAGAGTAGTTTTAAGTTAAATTCTACTCGCAACAATCTGGTAATACATGCTTCTTGTTTTTTCTGTGTCAGGAACATGCAGCAGTTCTAAACATAAGTTGAGAAAAGGTAACAGAACTCCAGTATTAACACATGAAATCAATCACTCCATGCGCCGCTTCTTTTTAAGATTCTCAAAAACCTGCCGGACATCATCCGATGTGATTGCCTTTGATGTGTCACAGGATTCCTGTTAAGGACAAAGAAATGAGCTCAACCCAACTCACCAACAAAAGTTTCCTAACAGTATAAAAAGGGAAGTAAGCAAACACAATTCCTTTGGCATCAATCTGCTACCTAAGGACTGTAACCTTTTCAAATCAAGACATTAAAATTTTCAAATACTGAAACCTACCAGGAAACCACGAAGCTCATTTTTCATGTCAGCAATGCCACTCAAAATCTCAATTTTCTTTACGTGACCAAACTTGTCGAGAAAACTGGAATCAATTGATTCTTGTTGCTGCATCTTCTCTGCCCTCTTCTGCTTTGCCACTTTTTCATACTCCACAATTGAATCTTCACGGTCGAGCAAGAAGCCAACTCCCTTCTGGGTGTAGAAGGCTGTGCATTTTCCACACCGGCAGAGCAATTCTCTCCAGTTTTTGGACAGAAATAATGGCTTGTTCTTCTCCAAGGAAGGCGGCGATGCTGCCAAATCAACTCCAACAACGCATGGAACACTTGCACCAGCACCTTCTGTACAGTGTTTTATTTGCATATTTGTCTCAGAGAATCCTTCTAGACACTCAACAACTCCAGAATTAGCACTAGTTTCGCAGCCTGCTTTGGTAGAGTCAACAGAACAACTGCCAATCTCAAGCTCCACATTGGATCCACAAGCTAAAGATGCATTTTCTACCACAAATCTTTCCTCAGTTGTGTCTGCAGCTGACTGCTTACTTGCCGCCCAAATGGTTTGAGGATAAAGGGACAAGAAAGAACAAACTCCTGAGCATACCTGGCAAATAAAATCCTCATATAGAGGCTCCCCTTCCTCATCTCTTGGAACCTGTAGTAGAAGAAAGCAGATAAATAGCGAGCAGCTCACAATCATAATAAGAGATTAAATTATAACCCCACATGAAATAAAGTACAACCTAAATAAAATTTTCTAATATTAATACGATAACTTTTGTCTTGAGAAGTAATAATTATCAGCATGATACATGGAGCGGGTAAAGTGTGATACATGAGTCAAGCACACAAATGCATGTGTATGTATATCTGTGTATGACCTCAAAATTTCACATAACAAATGAAGAATGGGTTCAATATTATTAATGTTTTATAAAACCTTTAGCTTGGATACAAAGGAAAATTAGAGTTCCCCATGTTTAACTTTGACATACAGTCTGCAGTCTGCACATGCATAACAATTCACTCCATCTATGCAAATCTTCGAACAGGTGCATAGTAATTGCAAATATCGTATATTATCAATTAGGTAACATTTCTACATATGGCAATGATTTGAGATGCCACTGCCAGCATGTGTTGGCATCCTTGTTTCTTTTAAATATATTAGCACCTGGTAGCTTGTCCCTTGGAATGACTTGTCATGACATGATAAAAAATCTAATGAAAAACGTGACATGTTGCGTGAAGACCCAAGGAAAAGAATTATAGCTACTAACCTCATCAGAAGACTCAAGACCAAGATGCTCCTCATGGAACCAATCCTCGCAGATGCAGCACTGGATCATCTCTACTTGCTCCTCAAGATCTGGATCTGGATAAAGGCCCCCGCATATGCAATACTTACCTTTGAAGTTATGGGTGTATAAATTCTCAGCATTTTCGACATCTTTGTTCGGGAAAAGCTTGCAGAAGACAACTCCAAATTTTGAATTTCCACAATCACACCTAAAGTTTCTCTTGGTCCATAATTCGACAATCTTGTCAAGTAGCAAAAGATAGCCACCATCAGATATAAACAAAAGTAGACATAATAGGATATCGGATCAATTTTTTTTTTAAAAAGAAGCTTGAGAACTAGATTATACTCAAAGTCTGACTCAGACAAATTGGCTAAGCAAAAACAGACTAAATGGCATCACTGGCATAACAGTAATGGACCTAATTGTTTCTTATTCAATAAACAAGAAATAGAATAATAATATTGTCAGGTAATTAACCAAACAGAACTAAAAAATTATGCGATAGTCTAATTCCAATTTATGTACGGACAAAATTTAACATCTTAAATAAAAACTATTATAAAGTTGGTTTAAAAAAGAATTTATAGACACTTGCTTTATTTATTTACCTTTGTTTTTATCATGCACTCAGTTGCTTTAGATCACCAATGTTTAATATAGCACTCAAACAAATAAAGAAAATTATTTGAAACATAAGTTGAGAAGCCCGAGCAGTTTTTAAGAGTTTATTGGGCACGACTCTTCTATGCCATTTGATCAGCAATACTACTTGAGAATTGAAATATGAAAGAGCCACAAAATGACCATGAAATCATTATAACTGTTGCTATGGGTGGATATTCACCTCATGCGTGCAAGCTGGGGTTGCACAGAAGTTATAATGTATGAGGACGAGGACTTCAGACGCATGAAAATCATTAATAAAAAAAGACTGATCATTTATATTGTGAGTGAAGGAGAGACAGTAGCATAATTTAACGACAATCTGTTTTATAATATGCTAATTAAAGTCGTACATACAGAATTTCAGAGCAAAACTTGAGAGTTCATAGAGGAGAGCCATGAAATTAAGAAGCAAAATTAGAGTTGAGACTATGGAATCATCAAAAGAGTTTATTGCTTGAGCAAGTTACAGTGTTACGACATCATGAGGGATAATTTTACAGTAGCGGGCCAAAAGAAGTAGATGGCTGTTCATAGATACAAGGAACTTTGGGTCTGATCAAACATCCATAGAGTTGTTTTTCAAATGGAAATGGAGTTTTGAGCAGGTATTTTTTTTGGGTACAAAATAGAGTTGTCAAACTTCTTTTTTGGGATGTTCCTTTGTTGAGAGTATTATCGTTGTTTCTGTTGATTAGTATTGATACAGGCATTGTTGTATCCTGCCTTTTTGTATACTCCGTGTGTGCACGGCTGCCTCCACCATTTTGGCGGTTAATGAAATAAGTTATTACTATCATAAGAAAATGGTGTGTTGAACAGGATGAAGTAAAATTCTTATTAGGGTTTTAGCAGACTGGGGGATGGGATTTGGTGACCTGACGATATTGACAGCAGAATTCTAATTTTACAACCTTACACTACATTACATTACATATAAAATTCATTTTCTTTAGAAGTTTTGAGTAGCCCCAGCCACCCAATCAAATGGGAAAGGTAAATGGAATTATCCTGAAATATAATACTTCTGAAAAAATTAATTCTATATTGAGAAAACGGACTGAGGCATCATAATATATCACAATTTACTCTTACAAAAGGCTCATTCAGATGGAGGTATCTGCACTAACTGATGAATAATGAGCAAAGCCACCCACCCACCCCAGGAAATACAAGCTAACGATCACCACTATGGTCATAACCGAGAGAACAAGGGTATTCAGTCCAAACCTCATAAACCCCCACGGCCCCACCCCTCCGATGCAGGGAAGTAATTCACATATCTGTCATTGTATCTGTGGTAAAAATCTGATGGTTGCAAATGTAAAGATATCACAATGATAGCTCACTAACAACAGACAGCATCAGCATTTTAGCAATTATAGCCCACTGATGGTTAAACATGTTGAGACAATATCAGAGCAAAAAGTAATCGATTAAAAAAGAATAAGCGTTAATAATCAAAAACAATACCTCATGACCATCATGACAGGAGAAGCAACAGGCCGTGCAAACCCCAGCATTCCCATCTGGTGTGCAGGTCAAGCATGAGAAGATTGCCTGCCTCTTCATATATCCATTCATATAAGTGCACTCCTTTCCCTCATCACCTCCCAAAACCATATCCGCTTCCTTCAGAAATTAACAAGTCAAATATACAGTATCAATGAAAACATCATTATACTACAAAGTCAGTTAGCATATTATATATAGTCAACATTTGTGATACATAATCTGATGATCTTCGCCATATAACACTAATTTTTCAAGGTTTTTTTTATGAGCTCTCTGAATAAGGAACTTAAAGTGCTTCTCAAGTTGGGAACCATGACTTACCACTTTTGATATATTCCTGTATGAGGAAAATAAAGTTACACATAAAGCTGAGCTGGAAAAAGAAACCTACCCCTTCTTTTATACATCACTTTTTATTTGTGCACTAAAGAAATTTTTAAACTGAAGCATTTGATTATTAATTTCAATCAATTCGCCTAAAGATCATAAGAACAAATTATAACAAACAAGACACGTATGCTTGCTAAAATGATGAAGAAATGGAAGCTGGGAGGAAATAATTCTTCTTCAATGATCTCATACTCAATATAATGTGGTGACTATGGCCTATGAAGTATGTATTCTTAGACCTACATTAAGAAAAATTTAGTTGCTTTGTAAGAAAACAAACATCCCACCAATATAACTTCAGGGGCATAGTTAAAGGGAACGTGAAACACGAATACCCTATTCGATTCTGATTCTTACTTTTCAGTGGAAAACTAGATCACTCATCTATGGAATTCAATGCCACATAGTGGAGAATCTAAGGTAATTTTGGTTTTCAGTTTGCTAATCTCAAAAACAAGATAACATGTTTAGCAACATTACCAGAAACAGATTCTCAAATATTTCAAGACTTAAAAATCTTATTAGCGGATTATCTGTTTTTTCCAATTCACCAAGGCTGCATCCTCAATCAAATTCTTGAACCATGAAATTAACAACTAGTACACATACACTGCAAGCACATACATACAGCTTTTGACGCAGGACAGAAGCAATAAAATAATATAGATAACATTCTTAGTAGACGAACCTATAATCCACTAGGTAAACAACCCTACAATCCACTAGGGGCCCTTGAATCCACAAGGAAAAATAACTGGAATTTACCGGAGAGAAAGGGAAATAACCCAATGATAATTTTTATTTATCAAAATTTCACTTACAATTAAATAGAGTTGGCTCTTTTATAAGAAGGGTTGACTACAATTCAAAAAGAAAGTCAAATGAAAATTAAATACATAATTTAAATCTCTAAAATTATTCCGAAGATCTTCCTAATTGATACTAATTTAAAATCCCTAATATAAAGGCTAATCTTCCTAATTTATAAACTATTTCCTAGAATCATGCATAAAATATTTCTAAGTACTAAAAATCTGAAAATTATAAATTACATTAATTAATTTTAGATAAACAAAATATCTTCCTCCATCATTCTCTCTCACTTGGAGAAAACTCAACCTCAAGTTTATATTTCGATCTTGAAATCTTCCATGCCAAAGAAAAAGATATTTCGAATATATTTGCTCATTCAGCTTCTTTTAGTAATAATTCCGCTCAAGTACAACAATTACCATGTCAGCTTCAACCTTCAATCTCTTCATAAGAGCCATCCAAGGACTAGTAATCAAACTAAAGTTTTCAGCTCTAACAAAATCAAAATATTCATGCAAATTTGTGTTCTAATAATCCTTTTGAATGGACTCTCCTTGTGACGCTTCACATGAATAACACATAATATCATCCCAATTTGCAATACACTCGCATTTTATAGAATATTCAAATTTGGGAAAATAGTGCAATTTCATTATTGTTACCATTAGAAGCCATGAAGAAATAAAACATTTACCAATACAAATTCTGGATTGTTGCACTCCTTTTCACCAATTTTTTGCTATATCCTCAAGCTTGTTCTCTGCAATCAATACTTTATTATCATCTAGAATAGACACATAGTTAAAAATTATCTGTAAAATACTCAAAGTCCCAGTATCTCCTATCGCCATTAAACTCTTCAATGTCTTCATAATCAATTCTTGAATGCGGAAAGTTCTCAAAATCTCAATATCGCCATTCTTCTTGAGCATGAAATACATCCAACATGGTATGAACCACACGATTGCCTTCACTAGGGGGTGGCCATATCTATTTCTGTTGTCTTCCTTACCAGGATACTAAAGAATTTTGATACTAACTAACGCAAAACAAAAGCGATGAAATAATACTAGATAACGTTCTAGTTGACAAACCTAGAATCCACTAGGTAAACAACCCTAGAATCCACTAGGGTCACTTGAATTCACAAGGAAAATAACTGGAATAGTGCTTGCTCTTTTATACAAAGGGTTGACTACAACTCAAAAGAAAAGTCAAATGAAAATTCAATACATAATTTAAATCCCTAAAATTATACCGAAGATCTTCCTAATTGATACTAATTTAAAATCCCTAATATAAAACCTAATCTTTCTAACTGATAAACTAATTCTTAGAATCATGCATAAAATATTTCTAACTACAAAAAATGTGAAATTATAAATTACATTAATTAAATTCAAATAAACATAATATCTTCCTCCATCAGTCTTACACCCACTCAAATGATCAATCAAACTTGAAATTTTGAGGGGCTACTAGCATCAACAAGCATGAATAAAAAATAAATGTACAGACACCAAAACAAACATAAAGGTCAATCACATACTTACATTTCATGAATTATGCAAACTTGGGTCGTGCACTGGAAATTCCAAATCATAATTCAAATTTTTAAGGGGGGAAATGGAAGTTAGTGCAGCAGCTAATAGTCAGGAAATGGAACAAGGAACAAGGAGAAAAGGTAATATTCTGAGTAGAGCTACACTTATTTATGCTGTGTTGCATTCCAAAAGATATGATATAATGTTTCTTCAGACTTGACTACAAAAATAAGTTTAACATATATGCAATTTTAACATATTCAAAGCAACCAAACAAATTGTAAACAACAAAAACCCAGAACGACTCCATATATGACAAACTCTTACCAGCTCCTGCTCTTCAATGCCCTCAAGGTACTGGTCCATTGTATAAGCCGGCTCAGGTTCCTCTTCAAATGAGTCGGCCATTTTCGGTAACGAAAAAAGATAAATGCTTGTGATACAAAACAATGATTTTTATTGATGAAAGGCCTTGAGAAAAAAGAAGCCCTAAATCGCTAGAGCAAAATACTGAGTCGGAACAAAGGAATCTAGCGTTGTGCTTCGAACATACTAGGGCAGGAATGGATCATCGTTGTAACAGATCTGGATTTGGTGATAAATCATTAGCTTGAAGCGGAAAAATGGAACGATAAGAGAAGCGATTTGGAGTCAAAGATAAGCTAGGGTTTTATATACAGGCATATCATTTATGGACTGGACGGACATTTTCCCGCCAATAATAATAAAAACAATAACTTTTTATTTTTCCCAACCAATTTAATTTTATAATTTGTAATTTTGGGCAAGCATAATTTTTTAATAAAATTGGGAGGTCCTATCATTTTGTAATAATAGTATAGTAGTCCTAATATTTTCCTTGAAATAAACGAGTACATAATTAAACAACTTTATTTATTTATTTTAGTACCTTTTATATAAAAGAGTATTTTTTTAAAATTCAATATATTAAAGATAGAGAATTGATATTTTCACAAGTCAATTTAATATTTTTATAAAATTAAATAAAATTCATTTGTGAAAATATCAAATTAGATATTTATATTAATGAGTAAGTACTATTGTTATAAAACTATGAAAAAATAAAAAGTAAATTTGTACCCATTTTATTGAAAAATTATTTCATTCTTTTGAAATAAGCGAATAGTTTCTTCTTCTCACATACCTTCACAAGAGGCCCTACAAATATATAAGAGATAAAAACATACTGTTCACGTATCTCAGAAGTATAGAATAATTTATTTATTTTATTATTATAATTTATTTTATTTTTGAGAAACCTATCATTATTATTATTATTGTAATTTGATGGGATGAGGAGCATCAGTTGCCGAGATGGGCCGACATTGTTCAAAATGACAGGGGTCCACTATTTTGCACGACTAGCCACTGAGCTGAGACTACCAAATTCGAACTACGATACCAGAATAAAAACAGCCCAAGTCCACTTTAGAATCAACAAGTTTGAAATGACACATTCAATTATTTAGACTCGCAAGTCTGAAACATTTTGGTGAATTTTAAAAGTTTCTAACATACCCAATACAGTTGAAAATCTTTTTTGTTAATAAGTAATTTATTTTAAATATAACTTAATTAAAATATAAATGTTATGTTTGGGATATAAATATTGCATTTGAGATCTAAACGCAACTCTCCAAAAATGATGTGATACATTTGGACTTTCAAACATATCAAACGTTATTGCTACAAATATTCTAAATATCGATAATCGAATATACTTTAATATTATCAGACATTCACAGCTCATAAGTATTTTCTATATTTCAAAATTAAATTTATAATTTTTTAAAACTTTTGAGATAAGTATGAAAAATTCAAAATTGATATGAATTTATTTATCTTTAATATAAATAATTAAAATTGTAGTGTTTTGACTAAAAAATGCAATTAATCACCACATTTATTATTTTTCAAATGTAAATAAATCATACTATTAATTTTTTTTGTTCTGTTGGTTCTCAGACTTCAAAAGTTAAAATGTCTCGGAAACAGGTTGCTTTCTCTTGGGAGAAGATTACGCATATTCTATATATAGGCAAAGCAGGTATCCTTTTCTAACCCTCCAGTAAAATATTTCTTTCCTTTCAAATTACAAGATTAATATTAATTTAAAAAATAATTATTTTAAATATTTTAAACTCAAAATTAACATGCTTTATTTAATATTTAAAAATAATTAATATTATTATTAGTAGTATTTTTTTATAGTATATGATATTCATAATTATATCAATATAAATTAAATAAATTTATGTCAATTTTGAGTTTAAAAATATTTATAATTAACTTTTAAAAAGTTAATATTGATTTTAAATTTTGGAACAGAAAATGTATATAATAAGAGCACGTCTCATGTGGTGCATATTATTTTTACTTTCAAAATTATTATTAACTTTTTGATGTCAACTTAATATATTTTTAAATTCAAATTAAATTTTTTTAAAAATTTTAATTAATACAATGATAAATATTATAAAGTATTTAAAAATTACTGCTCTTTGCAGAAGTTATTGTTCCATGATTTTCTCAATTTTAAGTTTAAAAATATTTTAAAGATTAATAATAATGTCCTTATTTGGAACTAAAGTAGTATTTAGGAATACTCCTAATTATACTAAAGGTGTATCATTGTTAATAACAACCCTTTTTTAGGATGGACAGAGTATTAATTTAGCTGATGCTCATTGATATATCCACTTTATAATACCCAATCCATCTTTGAAATATAATATTCCCTCCGTTCTAGTGCATCAATTTTTATTTATATACACTAAATTATGAATTTTAAAATTTTTTTTGACATAAGTTTATGGACTTTATCGTTAAAAAATCATTGAACTTTATTTTATTTTATTTTTAAAAAACACATCAACTCTATTTTTATTTTTAATTAAACCAACGATGTCTTAAAAAAGGTAACAACAATAATTAAAATTTAAATAAGACTCTAACCATAATTAAATATTGATGATGCGTTGTTTACATATGACAATTATTTTTTTTATGTATTATTAGTAACATCATAATTAATTTGTTTTAACTAAATAAAAACAACCTAAACTTATAACTAACCATTTTATTTGATAAAAAAATGACTTACAATTGAAAATAGCGATTTTAGTTAATTAACAAATATAATAAAATATTTTTTAGTTTACTTAAAAAATTAATTTTGGCTTCTAATTTTATTTTTAACTAAATAAAATGGCTAGTTACATTTTTTAAGTCAATTTGATGAAGGTTCGATTTTATATGGGTGTTTTTAATGTTAAGTAAACTAAATTAATTTATTTTTATAATTAAATAAAATGACTAGCTTCATTTTTAAGTCGCTTTTAATTAAATAAAGTGGGTAGTTATATTTTTTAAGTTATTTTTAATTTATTTAAAATAATTCAATATAATATTAGTAATAAATCATAAGAAATCAATTGTTATATTGTAAAGATACCTTATCAATAGTTAATTATGATTAGAAGCTTGATTAAATTTTAATTATTGTTATTACTTTTCTAAAATATCATTGGTTTAATTAAAAAAATAAATTTTATTGATATTTTTGAGCAAAACTCTAAAACTCAATAATTTTTTTGTTGATCAAGTCTAAAGTTTTTGTAAACTTTGAAAGTAATATTGGTCAAACTAAAAGTCACGTAAATTTGGAACGATATTGAATTTTAGAATTTCATAACATGGACGAGGGAGAATAAAAGTTTGGAATGTTCTATTTATATTCAACATAATTCATGTTTTTTTACACGGCATCGACTTCAATATTAGACTACTCAACTGAAAATTTGTTACTATCACACACACACATTTTATTTTATTTTTGTTTCTTGGGCCTCTAATGAGTTATAGACAAAATTTGAAAAAGTCAATTTTTTGGCGATTCCATCATCTATGATTGAGTTGCGAAAACTTTTGAATAGATATCCTACATCTAAATCGAATTATTTTTAGTTAAAGAATCTTTTTTCAATTGTTCTAGAACAATTAAGAAATTCTCTAGAAAAAATGCGGGGTTCTACTTCTAACGATAACATATTATTAGATGGTGATTCTGATTATGGGGTCAAATTAATACGTTATAAGAAGATATATATATATATATATATATATATATATATATATATATATATATATATATATATATATATATATATATATATTCAAACTAAAGTAATGAACTAAAGAAATTTAGAGACCTTTGATTAGTCTACAGCCTTTCTAGAAATAAGAAAATAAAATAAAAATTGATTTATAGACTTGTCAGATTAATATTTATTCAATCATCAGGTTCTACACTAATAACGGACGGAGATTATATTTTAGAAAAATGCTATAGCCAATGATGTTTGACAATGATCTTGCCAATGACCTTTGTAAAAAAATGGTGGGACCGTGGGTCCCACCATTTTTTTACAAAGGTCATTGGCAAGATCATTGGCTAAATCATTATACCTAGCAATGCTCTATATTTTATAGAGTTTAAATATCGTTCTCAATTCATGACTAATATGAGTTTGAAGTTTTTTTTTTATAAATTTTATTCAATTTAAATTCCTTACAAAAATATCAACATTTTAATTTTCATAATTTTTTTTATGATTTTATTTTAATTACGCCTACAAATAATAAAAGAAAAAATAACTATCAAACGATCTCTTTACGACTTACATATAATGGGATTCGGGAAAAACAAAATTACTATGACATGACCATGCCTCACACACGCAATGGCACGCATGAATCATGATAATGCATAAAAAAAGACTTTCATACAAACCTACTTGGCTACTTCCAACAAAATATAAATACCAGGCTTTCTCTTAGTACACATCTACAGTGTTTATGATGACCGTTGACTTTTTAGCGCATGAAAGATCCAATTAATTTACAAAATTAAAATGGCCTACACCGGCGCAGTAGCCCCTCAACCAAAATATGATTATTTATATGTATCAACGAAATATAGAATAAGTTTAAGTATATAATTTAATTTTGGAACATAAATTAAAATATAAATTTTTATTTAAATTATTAAAAAATGAAATTGATAATAAAAATATGTGTCAGATTTTAATTTTTTATAATTATATGAGTTTATATTTTAATGTATTTCCTAAAATAATATATGTGGTACTGTCCGAAATATAAGACTGTTAGCTTTTTTAATCCGACTCTGTTATATACCGTATGAATTTCAAAAGTCTAAGTATATGTGTTTTGACCGACCAAACTTGCTACAACACGCTGGACCGTTGGATTGGTCATTAGACATTTATTTAGACCGTGCCGATTGTAAATTATTTAAGGGATGCCTATGTCACCAGTAAATACCTACTAGAAACGCAATGGCCTTTTTAAAAGTACAATCAACGAGAACGTTGCTTTAAAATTTTATCAACCAACTCACCGGAGATGGAGACCTTGCTTAGCTTGTTTTTGCTCCTCTCCCTCTCCTACACTGTTTTAGGTTCTGAAAATTGCAAGCCGGCCTCATGCAGTAACGACGGTCCGCAAGTCCGGTTCCCTTTCCGGCTAAGGGACCATCAGCCCCAAAGTTGCGGTTATCCGGGATTCGATCTTTCTTGTAACAACAAGAGCCAATTAGTCCAAAACTTGCCCGACACCACCGGTGAATTCGTCGTGGCGCTAATCGATTATTCGTCACAATTAATCTATATTGAATCGGATTTTTGTAATCGGAAGGATAGTATCCGAAGCCCGATTAGTTTCTCGAATTCTCCATTTAGTGGTCAGTATTTGAGGAGTTACACTTTTTTCAATTGTTCATCCGGTGGTTCCGATTTATTTTACGAAACAATAATAGATTGTCTTAGCGGGGATAACAACACGGTTATTGCAATTCCTACTTATTTCAGCGATCGGGATACGTCATCCACATGCCAGAATATCTCTACTCTTGAATTTCCGACGCAGAGGGGTGCCGTGTTTCTTCCAGAGGTTTTTCCGTTGACATGGGGCCCACCGTTTTGTGGAATATGTGAGCTTCAAGGTGGAACCTGTGCGGTAAAGAATAGCGACATGATGGAAATTGTTTGCTCCAAGCCTCCTAGGAATGGTAAGTGCAGTTCATATCTTAATTACACTAGGGCAAAAATTTTAAATTAGAGATACCTACAATTTATTTTCAAATATTATGAAATGATATGAAATTGCTACTAAGTTTATTAGACTTTGATCGAGTATCATCATGTACCACTACTACATACTTTTTTAACCTAGGAAAATTAAAAATCAATGTTTTACAAATTATATATATCTATTTTTAGAATGTAAGAAGTATTATTTACTAAAGGTATGTATTTCTGAAACATAGAAAAGTTGGAGAAATATAAAAGATTCTTGAGGTAGTAACTAAACTAGACTATAATATGCACGACCTAGTCGCATAATTAATCTCTTTATCTTTTAAAAAATATGAACTGCTAGATCAATATTCATAAATAGAATGCTATATATATATATATATATATATATATATATATATATATATAATTAGAAGGTTCCTAAAAAAAATATTGAAACATTTATAGTATATATATTAGTACAATTAATTTGTTGCAGTAGATGCATGTGCATCAGAGAAAAGTACGTATGCGGTAATATTTATTGGAGTACTCCGTATAATACATATAACACATTCACGGCCGACCTTGCAATAAACTATATATCAATGTCTTTTTCAGGAAGTCATTTGTTTTTATTTTTATAGACAACTGGTATATATACTATATCACTAATATATTATATTTTTTATTTTTTATTTCTATTGCCGTTCTATTTAATTCCTTCATTTGAAAAATGAGGTTTAGAGAGTTCGCACATAGTTATCAAACAATGCCAGTGACGTGATCATTTGCTATTCCCTCCACAAAAGACTTTAATGGAGTATATAAAGTACTGTTAGTTGTAATCGACTTTTTTAAACAATGGTAGGGAATAACTCGATGGAAATTTGAAGCAAGTCACAGTTGAAAATGTTTCATGGTAGTGAGACTCAACCCGCCATGAATTAAATATTTGGGAGTTTAGTAAACTCTTTGGGTTATAGTATTGACTAACTAGTCACGTTCTTAAGATCAATTTATGCATCAATCGAGATTAATTTTTTTCTCTCATTATCGGACAATTTTAAGAGCACCCTCCACATCAACTTGGTGCATTTAGATAATTTTCTTGGGTGTTGCCCCCAAGATTTGAACTCAATAAGTTAAGGAACTTAAGGAGCAAACTTTCTTAATCAGCAGGCCAACCTTCATGCATCTTCATGCATATTACTTTTACGTCGTATTAAAAGAATCTTGTCTAAAAAAATTACAAAATTTAAGGATATATATTTATTTTATATTTTTTGTTAAATATGTTTTAAAACATGTCCTGCGCACTAAAGAAAATCAATATCTTATTATACAAGTATTGTAACCTTCTTCTTTTTTCTCTCTTTTTTCGTTTTTCCTTTTATTACTTTTCACGTTAGAGTTTTGCTGACTAAATTCTTTGGTTTGACATCCATAGGTCTTCCCACAGCTGCCAAGTATGGAATAGCGTTTGGTGCCGGAATACCTGGGCTTTTATGTCTCGTTTGCCTTTTAAGTTATATCGGCAACCGAATCAAGGCCTATGCTAGCCTACGTCGCCAACAGAATATGGATCACCCTACAACCACAGTTGTGCCCCGGCCCATTTTCTTCAAGATGGGACTTGACAAGCCAACCATAGAATCTTATCCGATGATCGTGCTTGGTGAGAGTAAGCGACTGCCCAAACCCAATGATTCGACTTGTGCAATATGCTTGTCCGAATACCAGTCCAAAGACACTTTAAGGACTGTACCAGAATGTAATCACTATTTTCATGCTAATTGCATAGACGAATGGCTCGTGTTGAATGCCACATGCCCGGTGTGCCGAAACTCACCGGAGGAATCGTCGTCGGCTCCAACTCCTACATCCTCAATATCACCCGGAACGTCTTTATTTTCAACTTAAGACAATTATATTGTTATCATTTTTGTAAGTCATTGACTGTACATTGTGTAATATATATACGTAGTATGAATTCTGATTGGGATTGGAATGTCATTCGTAACAGGAATTGGAAAAATAAAAATAGCAGGATAATCTGTAGTTAGATTTGCAGTGTAATTTTATTTTTCTTTGTGGGTCAATTATTGCAGTATTTGTTAAACTCAGGTTGGATGAAATATTTAGAGCCTTTATTTCATTGTACTTTAGTCTCGTATCTCTCATAGAACGCGACAGAATCAACTCCAAAGTCATCTATTGTCAAAGTAACGCCGACTTCATTATACCAAAAGAATATTATTTATAAACTTTGTGTGTGTATATATATATATATAGGACTGATCCATAATATATATTTGTTATGAAATAAGATAGGACAAATATCATTAATAAAATTCATTATAAAAATTAACGATTAAAATTAAATACTTAAAACTCGTCATCCGACAACTAAACTGTCCGCTACTAATAGTAGCGGAAGATGACCATCATCGCCTATAGTAGATAATGACCATCATCTCCCTCAGCGGACGTACTGTCCGCTTGTAATAATAAGGGCCGCCTGCTAGCCGTTACTATTGCTAGCGGACGCTACTAAACCTTCCACTACTATTAGTAGCGGATGTCAATTTTCTCTTTTTAATCTTGTCCATTCTTATAAAAATCAACGCATTAGATGGTGTTTGTCTATTTTTTATCCATAACAAATACTTACTATGAATCGGGCCCTCGTGTGTATATATATATATATATATATATATATATATATATATATATATATATATGCTTGCTCCTTATTTATAAGAATAATAAGCTATTAATTTTTAATGGGTGGCATAGCAATGAAAATATAATACTAAATTTGAGAAATTTTTGTTATTTATACCACTATCAATAAAACAACTATTCACTCGTGTCAAATAACAAAATTGACTAATAATTTTTTTTGAAAATTGTTATTTTTATAAGAAAATTTTGATATTTTTCATAAGTTCTTACTCAAATACGTATAAATTATTTATGTGAGAAGAATCTTGTAAAGTAATCAAATTCCCTTTTAAAATATCAACTCTATACTTTTTTATATATAAAATTGAAAGAGTAATTTATTTAAGAATAATACCTCATTAATTATGGGTTATGATGGACTAGAAATAGACCATTCGTGTTTAATGAATATTTTTAAATATTTTGATATGATAATAAATAAATATATTTTAGCATTTTACAAATTAAATAGAAAAAAATTTAAAAAATGAATTTTTTTGTTAAATGGATAAAATATTAGTCCCAAAATATGTGAGTTTATTATTTTTTATTTATGCGATATTAATTTCTATTTGTATATTTCTCACCGAAAGTAAAATTACTAGATTTTTTTTGAATAATTATGAAATTTATTATACTTGCAAATTTATTATGTATAATTATAATTGTGAATGATTATAAAATAAGAATTGTTATTTTTACTGGACAAGTTTACATACACAACATCTAAATATAAAATTAAATACTATATTCATCTTAATAATTAAAAATTATAAAATCAAACATTACATCTATCTTAACCGTTAAAAAATAGAGTATAACACAAATTTCAATGTCATATTCACTTTTCAATGATTAAAATAAGGATTTTTTTAGAATGTGTGTAAGGCACATGTTAAGCGCGTAATTCAATGCATAATATTATTTGTTTATATATTTGCACTGAATTCAATACATAAAAAATACTCCATATACTAGTGGACCCCATGTATTGAATTCAGTGCAAATATATAAAGAAATAATATTTAGTGAGTTATATCTCTTATTTTCCGCGCTTAATGTATGTCCTTAGGGCACACATTAAGCGGATCCTTAAAATAAATGTACTATTTAGTTTTATATTTAAATGTTGTTTACTTATAGTTATTATTTTTTACTAGTAAAAATGATAATTTTAAAAAATACACTTTATATAAATAATAAATGAGTTTCACATTATTATATATAAGAATATAAAAATATAAAAATTTACTTATAAAAATATATCTTCCATATAAAATTTATTATACTTATTTCTTACCTTATTAAAGAAATAATAATACTGTAATGCGTAGGTGTAAAAATGTCCTTCCAATGGAACAACCAACCATAAAACGAGGGCAAATCACCTGATCGACAGCTTCTGCTTCCTTCAAAAACCCCCAATCATCACAAACGCGCGAACACCGTAAGCTTTCTCCAAGCTCCGTAGTTCAATTATATATCTGTTTAAAATTAGTATTCATAGCTTTTCACTCCAAAACCCATGCTTTTATAACTGTTTCCTGTCCAATTTTCGTTGTTGGGGTTTATACATTCATGTAGCACCGTATGTCATGTTTTATCTTTCTAACATGTATTTCCGTTGCTGAAAACTCCATTTGAAGGAGCCCAATCAATGGCTTATCGGCGAAGTCTCATCACTAGAGCGAAACTTTTCAATCAACATCGGTTTGGCCCCTCATTTTCTTACATTCACAACCAGAATGATTGTGAAAAAGCTAACTCATCCGACGAACATTTAAAATACAATGATATTATTCAAAATCGTTCATTTGGTAGCAGCGTTAACACTCTAGGAGGATTTAGCAGTTTATTTCAAGATCGAGGATGTTCAGGCTTGGGTAATTCGATGATAAATGGGTCGTTTTTGGTGAGGCATATGTCAACAACGATTGGGGATGGGGCAGGGAAGATAGATTACATGACTGATGTTGCTGGTGTTCTCACCAATAACACCGTGGAAGCTTTGGCCTCGCAAGTTCCTGCTGTGAGTGAAGTTGCGGTTGCTGCTGCTGATTCATATTTCCCAGTTGCTGGTTTGCAGTATTTAATTGATGGCGTTCATAATTTTACCGGATTACCATGGTAAGTAGCTCTCCAAAAACTTACTCTTTTAATGTAGACTCTGAGTTTGGGGTGTGGGGAAGTAACACTTGATTAGTTATAACTCCCATGACCTAGGGGTTTGAATATATAAGAATGTGAAAAGATATAATATTCTAGACTCGGGTTAGACTAATGCTCTATTCTTCGAAAGAGTGAGAAAAGTGGAAGGTGAAGAAATTTAGTCTAGACTTGGGTTAGACTTAAATCTGTAATAAATTAGGGGGAAATATATAAGCAAAGGAAGAACAAGTTTAGGATGTGGGTCAGCAGAAGCCAAAAAGAAAACCTAGGAGACAGATGTGGTTTGTGTACTAAATTTTAGATATTGCATGTTTATATTGCTTAATATGTGATGGAATTGTTTTCATTTTATTTCATCACAACCATGGATAAGAAAATTGCATGAAAGATATTTTTATCTTTCCTGTTCAGGTGGGGAAGCATAGTTGTAACTACTGTTTTGATTCGAAGCTTGGCAGTGCCACTAATGATTAATCAGCTCAAAGCTACGTCAAAACTGACGGTAACTTCTTCTGTCTTCTTCATATTTTAGCCACTGCTGTTCTTTGTTGGCAAATTATATTTCTTGGTTTGCCCCATTTGTTGACAACTTGATGCAGTCCGCCACAATGTGGACGGATTTATCAGAACTTCATGAAAGCACACCATTCTCTAAATAATTATTGTTTCAGTGAAATTTACTGCTCACAGACCTGCACATTAAACCTGATGCATATCCTCACGCAGAGCAAACTGACCCACCAGAGGAGTACTGCCCCCTTACCCACAGCAAACTGCTTGTCCAGAGGAGGAAAACTAAACTACAAACAGAGAAGACTTGCTTGTTACTCTAAAACCAGCTTGGAAAACAGACTCAAATGTCACTATTGCTAAATCCTTGATAAGACGGAAAAAGGAAAACAAATACTCCTATTTAGATAACTGAACAAAATCCAAGTTAGGCACAATATGTCTCTTTTTTGCTATACCATTTTCATTTTACTACATGATTTTGTTGGTCTCTAGTTCAAACCTCCATACTTGGGGCCAACATTACTCATTGTCGTTATTTTTGACTTAGAACACCAAAAGAATAATAGATCCACCTGCTTCTTCTCATTTAATTACATCATAGCAGTTGCAATGGAAACTTCCTTTAAAGAAGTTCATGTGAACAATGAAGTTCGGATAGCTGGGATACTTATCTGTTCTATGTATAAGAAGAAAAAAAAAAGAAGTGAGCAAAGTTAAATTGGATACTGTTGGGTGCCCGGGATGGATACTCTTTTGAATCTTTGATACAAGACAGACAGAAAACGGATACATACCGTTCTAATTCAGAATTTTCATTAATTTTTTTGGGATTTTTTAATTTCAGAAACTGAAGAGTGGATAGCAAATTGGGATAAATTGAGCCTAAAATGGATCAGATAGTAAAATTAGGTTTTGTTATGATTTGTTTTCAAAACGTTCTCATTATGACTTAATTATTTAGCTTCCTATACTTTTTATTTTAGAAATTATTGCGCTTCATTTTGCTTACGTCATTATTTGAATTACGTCAAGCTACATTTTCTGTGGATTTTTCCTCAGTTATTGTTTCATATGCTTTGATCTTTATGTTCCATCATTCCTTGGCCCTTCTTCTTTTGGTTTAATATTTAGTATTTCCCATTTGAAGATTAGTATGTGTTTAGTGATTTTCTTACCTTGTTGCAGCTTATGAGGCCAAAATTGGAGGAGATCAAGCAAGAGATAGAAGACAGGGTATGCACATCCAAGTTTTCATTTATATCATAAATGCCACGTGAAATATTGACCTGCATGAATTAAGGCTTCTTGGTTTTGGACTGCCATACCTAGAGGAGCTTTGGACACTAATCTCTATATTCCACAAGTTAAAAAATTAGCACCTACCTACTGTCTTAGTGCCACATTACTTATTTCTAGCCTCAACCCCATAAACACCATGTTACAGAATTAGTCTTTCTTCCCTCAACTCCACAATAGAAATCTACGAACTGATGATATACTGCTGGCACTAATTGAGCAAAGGGTGGGACTGAAATTGATGCAAAGTCCGGTTGTGCTTGTTGCCTGTCCATAGATACACTATGGTCTTCAGATTTTGTCATATTATGCAATAGAGTTCTCTCTCTTATTTTGTTTTTGTTTTCTTCTCTCTTCTTTTGAAGCCCAGTGCATTAAAATTCCTTTTCCTTTCAATTATTTATTCCCAGGGCATGAGTCCTACAGCTGTAGCTGAAGGGCAGCAACGAATGTCAAAGATATTCAAAGAGTATGCATCTTTTCCATTTTCCTGATGGCTAGAACTCAAATCATTAATAATTTCAGTTTCTTATTTTGTTTGATAAAAGGCTGATTTCAGTTTCTTATTTCCCGGGAGGGGCTCTATAAGCGAGGGCGAGGCCCCGAGGGAGAGGGGTGAGGTGGGGTGACTCAAAGTTCTGAGATGATTTTAGACATTATCAGTTTTATAAATATCCAAATGAACATCAGAGTTTGATGGCTAACATCCAGTAATACTTTTTAAACATGTTTCAGGTCATGAGAACTAAATGAAAACATTTTTGTATATGATGTTTCTTAGAATTTATTACCCTCACCATACATAAAGTGTGCAATTCTATAAAAGAATGCAGCTTCGTGCCTCCTTGAAGTACTACAACTGTTCTGTTTGTTTGTAACCCCAGATGTAACCCTAGAAGGTTAAGCATTCAAATAATAATGTAACATTTTGTCTTAGCCTTGACATTAGCACCCCTTTACCATCCATATGATGTTTTGGATCTATGAAGCACGTACACGTGTAGGAAGGTCACGAATTCGTGTCGGGTACAAATTCACTCCGACACGACCGCGACATGTGTCCGTGAATTCCTGTTTTTTTAGCCTCCAAAATGCTGGGGACACGGCTTGAACAGGCTGAGAACATGCCTAGGGTAAAGCTTTAGGGAAAAAAGAAAAAAATTAGTACTTGAATAGCAAGATAAAAGTTAATTGAGAATACCATATACAATTCGTACCTTCTAAATCTAATTCATTTCAAATTGCAAATGCAAACATTCCAATAGACAAAAGTTGGTCTCACATGCAGCGACTCTCGCCTCATCCCGCCATCTTTGGCCTGCTCCTCTCTCCTATCCTTCCACAGCTACAATAACCCTAGAAAAAAGGTTTGCATTTTTTTTTGTCTTCCCCCCTCCCCAGTTTTAGTGATTTTTTTTTGTTTTTTTGGTTTTGCTCGAGCCTTGGAACATATATGCTGCCCAAGTTCTTAGCAATATAGTTTATTCCATATATGCTGCATGATCATTGATTTTATTATTTTATTTCATATATGTTTGACTGGGGGCTGCATAATGGGTATGTTATAAATTTGTATTTACATTAATTTTATTACATATTTGTTTGACTGTTGGCTGCCTAATTGGTTAACACTTAACATTAAACAACTGTTAACAATAATGATATTTATTTATTGTAAAAAATACATATATATCATTAAAAAACTATATATATATAATTGAATGTGTCGTCGCCATGTCATATCCTTTTTTTTGGAAAATGCCATATCGTGTGTTGTGTCCGAATCGGAGCTTTATAGGACTTTGGATACCAAGATACAATGTTAATTTTAATTATAATGAACTAGTATTGGCACTGCAGGTATGGTGTAACCCCATGGACTCCTTTGAAAGGACTCATCATACAAGGACCTGTTTTTGTCAGTTTTTTCCTTGCGGTAAGTAGGGCCGTAAATGGTAACCGGAAAATTCATATTCGAAAAAAAACGGATATTATTCGCATTCGGAATAAAACGGATATATCCGTATTCGGTTTAAATGTATATGCAAATAAATAGATACGAATACGGATATAAGCGTATTTGTATTCGTTTAACATCCGACCGTAAATATATCCGGAATCCGAATTCGGATCCGTATCCGAATAACTTATATATATATATATATATATATATATATATATATATATATATATATATATATATATAAATAATAAGCAAAATAATTTTTTTAAGTGGTTTCTCTGATATAATAATTAGTTTTCACTATTATATGAAAATTATTTTTAAAATATGTCATTTCACTTCTAAAAAATAGAAAATAACACTTCTATTATAATATTAATAAATTGAAATAAATTGATTTAAGTATAGTTAATGGATTTATACTATTATAAAGTTAAAATATCTAAAATGTATCATTTAACAAGTGTTATAAATATCATTTAACAAGTGTTACAATATAATTTTTGAATCATTTAACAAGTGTTATAAATCTTATAAATATCATTTAAATTTTATAATTATATATTATAAATATTTACACACACTACAGTATTACTCCAAACATATAAAATATACATCAATTTATTAATGGACATCTAAACTTTAACAAATAGAACATTCATTTTGAAATTTAGGATTTCAAAATTAATGAAAACTTATTTTAATTGTAAGTTAGAGCATTGATTATTGCATTTATTAAAAATAAATAAATTAACATTCATTCATTAATGAACTATACTTTAAAACTCATTATTTTTTCCCTTATTCTAGTTATATGTGGTGTTACAATATATCTAAAATGCATCATTTAACAAGTGTTATAAATATCATTTAAATGTTATAATTATAGATTATAAATATTCATACATATTACAATATTACTCCAAATTAACACATAAAATGGATATCTAAACATTAATAAGTAGAACATTCATTTTGAATTTAGGATTTCAAAAATAATGAAAACTTATTTAAATTGTAATTTAGAGCATTGATTATTTTATTTATTAAAAATAAATAAATTAACATTCATTTATTAATAAACTATACTTTAAAACTCATTATTTTTTCCCTTTATTCTAGTTATATATAGTGTTACAATATATCTAAAATGTATCATTTAACAAGTGTTATAAATATTATTTAAATGTTATAATTATAGATTATAAATATTCATACACACTACAGTATTACTCTAAATTAACAAATAAAATGGACATCTATTTATTAATGGATATCTAAACATTAATAAGTAGAGCATTCATTTTGAATTTTGAATTTCAAAAAATAATGAAAACTTATTTGAATTGTAATTTAGAGTATTGATTATTTATTTATTAAAAATAAATAAATAATTAACATTCATTCATTAATATGTTTGGTTTAAACTTTAAATTGTGATTGGTTATGAGTAATTGTTCATTTTTTTTTTTATAAATAATTTGAATAAATTTTATATTAGGTGACTGATAAACGAATTCGGATACCTGAATATTTGAATGATCTGTTTATTTGAATAAAATAAACGGAAACGGATATTATCCGTATTCGGATATTATTTTGAATACTGTATATAAAATCCGTCGAATATCGGATATGAATACGGATAGCAAATTAATATTTCGGATAGGGATACGGATACTACTATATTCGGATTTGTTTATATCCGTTTACACCCCTAGCGGGAAGCTGAAATATTTTTGGTTAATAGCAAAAGTGTCCCTCAAAGTTTCACAAAATTCTACTTTTAGCCCCAAAGTATCAATTTTTTCAAGTGTTCCTTCAAGTTTATATTTTCTACAAAAATGTTCCTTTTTAACATAATACTGAAATTATTGGTAAAAACTCACGTTTTATATAGTTGAATACATATTTGACCAATTCCAAACGTATGATCGCAACACTATATGTCTATATGTCTATATAGGTTATATGAAATATAAATAACATAATTACAAATAATTTCGGACATGTATTTGAAGAATTCCAAGGTATAAATTCACCAATTATGTTAAAAGGGAACTGTTTTGTTAAAAAATTAGACTTGAAGGAACACAATAGAGAAAGTTGGTACTTTGGGGCTAAAAATGAAATTTTGTGAAACTTTGAGAGACACTTTTGCAGTTAAGCCAAATATCTTTCCATGATAAGCATATTGAATATTATTTTGTTCTTCTTACTTATATTTGTTCCCTTGCTCTGCATTACATCTTGTCATTTTCATGGTAGATTCAAAACATGGTGGAAAAGGTACCATCTTTTAAAGAAGGTGGAGCATTTTGGTTTACTGATCTGACAACTCCAGATAGTTTCTATGTCCTTCCGATTTTGACAGCATTGTCATTCTGGATAACAGTGGAGGTAAGACATTTGTTTAATCTTAACTAAACAATTCTCATCAATACAGAGATTTATTTACATGATGTTTCTAAGGCTTAATATCAGAAATCAGAATGATGGCTTATGTGCCTGTTTGGATTAGCAATTAATCTGATTATTGCTTCTCAGAATCAAAATCAACTTTCAGACTTTTGGATTATTTTTTTAAGGTCTAAATAATCAGATTTATCAAAATCAAAACTCAAGGGGGGATGCTTTTTGGATTTTTAGAATCTTCATTTTTGAAAATTAATAAGTAAGCAATAATCACAAATCCAATCCAAACCAGCTCTTTATTTTGCCATAACTCTTGAACAAGGATTTTGTTCATCAACTACACATGTTTTCTTTAACTTCCTTTTATGATATTTTTCATGAAAAATCTATTTTGTGAGACAAAGTATATAGTTAAATCTTTTTCCTAGATGAGTTCATTGTTATATTCTTATATATCTGATATATCACTTAATTCTTATTGCTTGCTTTGGTGGCAGTTTTATTTCATTAATTCTGTATAATTTGTTTGGTCAACGCAATGATTCAAACATTCCTGAAACAATATGCCATCTTTACTATGTAGATAATAATTTGAAAGATATATTTTTCATTCTAAACTTCTAATAGTCACTTCATCTTCATCTTGAGGGTAAAAAAAAGCAACCTCAGACGGCCCTTAAGATTGTAAAGCATCCTCTATTTTCGCCTAGCATGTCTTCAAATGTTCTTAAGTTCTTATGTTTGTTTCAGTCAATTTTGCATTATGGTGTTTTCTTTTATCAGAGTTTGGTTGACTAACTTCCGCCTTTCCCCAGTCCAACATGCAAGAAGGTTTGGAGGGTAATCCTGCAGCTGGAACAATGAAAAATGTCTCAAGGGTTTTTGCTCTTCTTACAGTTCCACTTACCATGAGTTTCCCAAAGGTACTTGAGGAAACTTTTACTTTCTTGGATGATATAATTTGTGTCCTGCCTTTTATTCTGATCTATTTTTAACTGTATATATATGTGTGAGTGTGTGTGTCCCAAAAAGAAAGTGGTATAATTTAGCATGCCCCCCCCCCCCCCCCCCCCCTTTCCCCAAGCATTGTCAAATTGTGGAGTGTCATCAGCCTTGGTTTTCTTTCATACAAATAAGGTGTCAATATTTTATGTGTTCCCAATCCTTTCTACCAGACGTGGTTTTCTGCAGGATTACATTGTCACTAATGATAAGAACTTGCTCTTTCACTTGATGATTTCCAACACTTGCGGATTATGGAAATGAAATACTTGATCAGTTTTGGTTTTCATGTTGAGAACGTAAAATGTTAGTATCAGATTGTAATTTTAAATCTTTTTCTACATGTATGTTTCTTGTTCGTACACGCACACACACATTTAGTAGCACAATGGCAGTTACTTTTCATCATGGCCGTGGGTGGTTCATTATAACTTAATGGTTTCTAAGAGTAATGGGTTATAAAAAAAAGCATCAGATGCCTTGCATAAATTTTAAAAAGTAATTATTATATTAAGGAAACAGAGAGTATCATGATATTAATGGAAATTAAAGTCTTCTCTCCTCTCCTTGTGTTTAGCATAAAGCTTATTCATGGACTCCACAACCATGAAAAAGCTTTTATATGCAGAGGGACTTTTGTTATATAGCGAAGACCGAAGGCAATAACAAATAATGAGAGATGAAGCTACAGGAGAGGACTAAACATTTGAACTGTCTGCCTTTATGAAAGCTTTGAGAGAGAGTAGGCATATTAGTATATATTAGTAATGGACAAATGGGGTTGTCCCATTAAAAGACATGCTGCCCGGAACAGCTGTGCGTCTTTAGTAATCCCTACTTTCTTTCCTTTTGCTAGAAGCTAAAAGAGTACGTGATACATGGTTCTATTTTTCAGAATATATTCACATTCTTAAATTTAAGATTAACAAAGATTTATTTAATTCTAGTAAATATTGTTATGAATATTATAAACTATTTAAAAGATAATACTAATTACAAAATTTTTATTTTTTTCGAAGTTTAAATAAATCACATTAATTTTGAATTTAAAATATCTCAAATGTGTGTGTGTGTTTATGCGCTCTTGAGAATGTTTAAGTTGAACTGATTCTTAAAAAAATCTTCAAGAGAGTTGGTTTATCTCATGCACCACGTAAACTACATAAATTTAAGGAAAGCTCTTTCCTATTGGTGCATAATCTTTAATCTAATATGGATAAGTTGGGTGCAGGCTATATTCTGTTACTGGATCACCTCCAACCTGTTCTCGCTTGTGTATGGACTAGGTGAGTCCTTTCAATCCTGTACTCGTAGTCGGTGGTAAATGATAAATACCTCTAACCTTTACACTGTTAATAAACCTTAAGATATGTACACGAACTAGATCCTTCAATCTCTAGTTCGCAAGCAGACATTCAAACCACGGTAAATCATAATGCAAAATTAACTCTTGCAACATATTGGAAGAATCAAATGCAGTGTTCCGACTTGATCCTAAGATCTAGCTAAACAGAAGTGTTGATACCATGTTTCAGTTGCCAATACCTCTAAAAATCTTAAAGTATGCACAAATGGACCCAATAGTGTATATAATTCTCTAAAAAATTATTATTGTAATTAAGTAGTAGCCTTTGAGATGGTCACATGTTACTTTATAATTTGTTTTCTTCTTTTAACATGGCATTTTTCGTCTTAACGTCTTTAGTGATTAAAGCACCTGGAGTGAAAAAGTTACTGGGTGTCCCTCATATACCTGTGCCACCACCTTCAACGACACAACAACCTGCCTTCTCATTTACCGAAGCACTTAAAAAATATGTACAAGCGCAACAACGGTTGGCTCCATCACCTACGGATCCATTGAAGCCGGCTTCCTTACCTACAGAACCACTAAAGCATGTAAATCAAAGAATACCCTCATCATCAGTTCTCAGTCAGAGGATTAGAGGTTTAGAGAATGAAGTTAAGGGAAGAAAGAAGGGCAAGAAGAGGTGAATAAACGTTTGAAGTTTAACCATCTTGGCCAAATTCAAATAGCATTCTACTTGCATTGCCTACTAAAATAAAATGTAATATTCATTAATTGATGATCAGTATAATTTTTGTTTGGTGGCGATGGAGGGGCCACATTTTTGAACACTGGAATTGACGCGAGAGCTGTTTTAGTTTTAGGCGTTTCGCTAGTTGAGATGGGGAATTCAAGCAACTCCTGTTTGTTAAGTTTTGCTGAATTATCCGACCTTTTGGGATATTATTACGTAATATACATGTTATAGGAGACTTTTCACGCTAGAAGCATAAGCTGCTACATGATTCCTACTCAACTAACTTGTGGAATCTCAATATCTGCATAAAAATACTTGTGCATTATGTCTGTAGTCCATTTCTCGAGTTTCTTTGCAGTACTATTGGTGAGTTTTTCTCCTGTCACCCGCTGATTCACAGTGGCTAAATTAGAGTGTTTCCAATATGAAACCATCCTAATTAAAGGGGTAAATTCCAACCGGGTAAACATCCTCCTTTGATCTAGCTTGTTCAGCTTCCTACTCTTTCTTCTGATCCATCTTACACTACTCATTATCATGCTTATCTTTTCTTATTTTATAGCCGTGTCGTCAATTTGTAAATCAGCAATTTTAATTTATTTATTTGTTAGTAATATTGTGTTTTGAGAAAGTCTAGACATAATACATGGTGGTTTCCAAAGCCAGGTAATAAACTGAATAACAGGGGGATCATTTCAGGTTTTTTCCATCTTCAAAAAAAAAAATTGGGAAAAGAATTGCATATGCACCCAGGGAAAAATTATTATTCTATGTTTCTGTAACAATTGAATAGAATACTCTCTCTCACATACCGGGGGGACTTGTCTTATTGTTCACTTATTTCAGGAACATGGAGTAATCTCTGGTTCGGTACATATATATTGTGCTCAGCTTTTATTCTGCTGTTTATATGAACTTATTTATCTCACCAATGAAATAGCATCTGGCCATCCAGATTTTTGTTTTATTGCATATATGTAATTGGGACTGACAGAAGTAACGTCCTAATTTTCTTTTTCTTTTTATAATTTCTTAAAAATAAAAAATAGGGAAGCAAAAACTTTGCCATGCCCTAAGTTTCAGACTTGCTGGCCCTACAGAATCGGGAAAAAGGGCCGGTAAATATGATTGTCCTAAAAATTATATTTCTTTATAAGATCGGTATTAATTTTTAAAAAATTAATTTATAATATTTTTAAATTTTAAATTATAAAATTACTATTGACACGATTCATTTATCATGAAATTTAAATTCTTTGGTAAAACATTAATGTACGCAGTTGACATGGTCGGTCTTTTAATGCTACAAGCAAACAAGGAGTAGTTGACATTGCGCATGTTTGTTTCTCCATTGAATATGGATGCGGACTGTGTCCAATTAATACACAAGTGATCTTAACCAATCCGGACCAACCAACCAAATAGTTCGGACCAACCAACCAAATAGTTTGAAGAGTATGAAGATATATAATAAAAAAATAAAAATAAAATAGTACTATAAATTAACTATTTAATTTTAAATAATGTATTAACAAGTTACAAATTACATCGCCGTTTGCTTTTAGAAGCTGCAATTGGTCGTGCTTTGATAAGGGTTGGAACATGCATAAATTAATAGAAATCTCCTCCGTTGAATCCCTCGCTACTTTCTGTAAATAATATTCATGAGAGTAGGATCACTTACACGATTAGAAGATCTCATCTCTGCCGATCAAATTTAATTATCTTCATAATTATTTTAAACTCGTTGTATGTCATCGACTCATCAACAAGGTGAATTATCTATTCGTGGATTATTATTACGGTGATATATATATATATATATATATATATATATATATATATATATATATATATATTGAGAGTGATCTATAACATATATTTGTTATAAATGTTTATAAGAAGACACTATCTATAGCATCCGTTCCAAATATCAACTGAAGAATATAGTGTCCATAGTAAAAAAAAAACACATACTATCCGCTACTAATACTAACGGATGCTAATTAGAATAAGAATTTGATCTATATTAATTAGAGTTTTGGCCTATATATATGTAGATAATTTGGTGGGAAAAGAGTAATCAATGTGATTTGTAACCGAAAAATGTAACTAAACTTTCAATTAAACCGAAAATGTAACTAAACTTTCAGTTACTAAAATTTTAGAAACTAAAACAAATAAATTATTGTGATTTATTTTTTTCAGTTTAGTTATGAGGTTAAAATACGATTATTATTTTTAGCTTTCAATTTTTGTTTGGTCTCGTACTTTTAGTTACATTGCATCTCCTCTTCTCTTTTACATATTTTTGACTAGAACCATCAATTAGGCTGAATAGTATTGGCTTATAAAATTTGCTCTTGAAATTAATTTGAATTAGGTTGGACTGAGTTGGATAAAAAAAATTAAGGGCATGCCTCGGGTAGCAACTTATAAGTAATTTTTTACTGTTTGCGTTATCGTGTGCGACTTATTTTAGAACTTATAAATTGACTTATAAGTACTTTTTGAAAAGAAATAATTTATAAGTCATTTTAAAATAAGTAGGTTTGATCAATTGTAAAAACTCTTTTACTCTCATTTTAGTAATCTTTTACAATTTATTTTAACTTATAAGTTATTTTAATCAAACATTTTTATAACTTATTTTAACAATTTCTTATAAATAAAAATAGTGTCAAATACTTTTATTATAAATTATAACTATAAGTCATTTTAAAATTTAATTTATAAGCTGTTGTCTAACAGGTAAGACAGTTATTAACTGATAAATTAATTAGCTATATGTTGGACATTTATTTATTTATTTTGTTTAGAATTCGACACGTAAGTTAGAAGTGTACAAGTATGAAATTATTGCCAAGAAATTGAAACGAAAGAAACCAGACAATAATACTTGATTAAGTGGCACACAGATCAATTTATTTTATTTGTAGGTCCCACAAGTAAATTTAGTCAAGCACAAATTTTTGGATTAAATTAATGAGATATTTGAATTCAAAAATAGGACCAAACCCATGAATTGAATACAAATGAAGTTGTCGTTTGGTATTTAATAAAATGGGATCCACCCACTAAATCTAAAACTTTTAAAGAGTACTCAACCCTTATCCTTCTTTAGCAAACCCACCGGAAAATCCCTCCCCCCTGCCCTCCCTTCAAAGTCCAAATCTAAAACTTTTAAATTTCTTTTTCCGGCCAAATATTTTTTTGTCGGAATATAAATATGAGTATTTTGTTAAGAATATTCAGCCCATAAAATTACATATTGACTTAATAAGTAAACGTCTATGATTCATTAGAGTATATATGTTATCAATTTTTTTTTTCATGTTTCAACGTGAAATTTTACTATCACGCAATATCTTAATATTTAGGCAATTAATTGCCCTTGCCTGATTTTGTACTTGATAATATTTCCCTAATAAACACAGCTACTAACTTTTTATTATTAAAACCTGATAGATTGTTTTTGAAGTTTTATGTGAAAATCTAATATAATTTTTTAATCAAGTATATCATATTATTATTACAATAATAATAACACATAAATAATAATAATAAATTATTTAAATAAGAATTAAATCTAAGATTAAAAAGTCATAATATCTGAATCTTAAACTGAATAACAGGGGGATCATTTCAGGGTTTTTTCCATCTTCAAAACAAACAAAACAATGAGAAAAAAATTGCATATGCTCCCAGGGTAAATATCTATTGTGGCTTATTGGCTCAGCACTATCCTGTTCTATTCTGCTGTTTGTATGAACTTATTTATCTTACCAATGAAATAGCATCTGGCCAGCCAAACTTTTGTTTTATTGCATGTATGTAATTGGGAATGACAGAAGTAACCTCCTAATTTTCTTTTTCTTTTTATAATTTCTTAAATATAAAAAATATGGAAGCAAAAACTTTGCCATGCCCTAAGTTGCAGACTTGCAGGCCCCTACAGAATCGGGAAAAAAGGGACAGCAAATATGATTTTCCTAAAAATTATATTTCTCCCGTTTTAAATTATAAAATTAATATTATTTTTTAAAAATTTAATTTATAATATATTTAAATTAAAAAATAACATGATTTATTTAAAATTATAAGATCATCGTGAAATTCAAATTCCTTGGTAAAACATTAGTGTACGCAGTTGACATGGTCAGTCTTCTAATGCTACAGGCGAACAAAGAGTAGTTGACATTGCGCATGTTTGTTTCTCCATTGAATATGGATGCAATTAATTCACAGGTGATCTTAAGCAATCCGAACCAACCAACCAAATAGTCTGAAGAGGATACAGACATATAATATTTTTTTATACATAAAATGTATTAACAAATTACAAGTTACATAACGGTTGCTTTCAGAAGCTGGAATTGGTCGTGCTTTGATAAGGGTTGGAACATGCATATATTATTGCATTAATTAATAGAATTTTTAGAAACTAAAACAAAGAAATTATTGTGATTTAACCCCGGATGTTGGCGCAGTGGTTTAAGCTCAGTCCTGGGACGAGCCGTAAACCCGGACGTCCTGGGTTCGAGTCCCACTAGTAACAATAGTTCTGCCTTCTCATAAGAACAGACAACGGGGTCACGGGTCGCACGTTTCAGGGGGAAACCATGTATTAGGCAGAACCTGTGCTCAAGCTTGACCCGGGGTGGGGAGATTAGTCCGACTGCGGTTGGGATACTCCACATTATCAACAAAAAAAAAAAAAAAAAAAAATTATTGTGATTTATTTTTTTCAGTTTAGTTATGAGGTTAAAATACAATTATTATTTTTTGCTTTCAATTTTTGTTGGCTCTCTTACTTTTAGTTAAATTGCATCTCCTTTTCTCTTTTACATATTTTTGACTAGAACCATCTATTAAGCTGAATAAGTATTGGCTTATAAAATTTGCTCATGAAATTAATTTGAACTAGGTTGGATAAAAAAAATTAAGGGCATTACTCGATAGCAACTTATAAGTAATTTTTTTTACTGTTTGAGTGTTTGTGTGTGACTTATTTTAGAACTTATAAGTAGTTTTTGAGAAGAAATAATTTATTGTTTCTTAAAAAATAATTTATAAGTCATTTTAAAATAAATAAGTTTGACTAAATGTAAAGACTCTTTCGCTTTCATTTTAGTATTTTCTTATAATTTATTTTAACTTATAAGTTATTTTAGCTAAATATTTTCATAACTTATTTTAACAATTTCTTATAAATAAAAATAGTGTCAAATATTTTATTATAAATTATAACTGTAAGTTATTTTAAATTTTAATTTATAAGCTGTTGCCGAACAAGTAAGACAGTTATTATCTGATAAATTAATTAGCTATATGTTGGACATTTATTTATTTATTTTGTTTAGAATTCGACACGTAAGTTAGAAGTGTACAAGTATGAAATTATTGCCAAGAAATTGCAACGAAAGAAACCAGACAATAATACTTGATTAAGTGGCACACAGATCCATTTATTTTATTTGCAGGTCCCACAAGTAAATTTAGTCAAGCACACATTTTTGGATTAAATTAATGAGATATTTGAATTCAAAAATAGGACCAAACCCATGAATTGTATACAAATGAAGTTGTCGTTTGGCATTAATAAAATGGGATCCACCCACTAAATCTAAAACTTCTAAACAGTACTCTTCCCTTCTCCTTCTTTAGCAAACCCACCGGAAAATCCCTCCCCCCTGCCCTCCCTTCAAAGTTCAAATCTAAAACTTTTAAATTTCTTTTTCCGGCCAAATATTTTCTTGTGGGAATATGGATGAATATTCTGTTAAAAATACCTGGCCCATAAAATCACATCTTGTCTTAATAAGTGAACGTCTATAGTTCATTAGAGTATATATATTATCAAAAAAAAATTCTTATGATATGACGTAAAACTTTATTATCATGAGGTACCTTAATATATTCTTCTCTCGTGTTGGACATGTATTTGAAAATAAATTAAAATCAATAGAGTTAGGGAGAGAAAAGGAAGCTTCTAATTTTGAATTTTGGGATTTGTTTTATATACTGAAGACATACATGGAATCAGTTCAAAGGGGAAAGAAATCGTGGATTAAATAAGAGAGTATAATGAAAATAGTGATATCTCTTCTAAACAGATTCATTTGTTTTGGAGGAGTCAAAATAAAAAAAAGGTCATGTGTTGAGTGACTCGAGTGTGAGATTGGGAATTGAAAGGACAAAAAGGTTTTAACAATACGACGACTAGTTCAGCGTTTCGGTAAAATCTGTCCCATTTAATGTATACCTACCACTTTGTGTCTGTTTAATTGTACGGAATTAAAGTCGGATTTGGGCAATTAATTGCCCCCGACTGATTTTGTACTCGATAATATTTCCCTAATAAACACAGCTACTAACTTTTTATTATTAAAACCTGATAGATTTTTTTTGAAGTTTTATGTGAAAATATAATATAATTTTATAATTAAATATGTCATATTATTATTATAATAATAATAACACACAAATAATAAGAAAAAATTATTTAAGTAAGAATTAAATTTAAAATTAAAAAGTCATAATACATGAATCTTAATTACTAAATAAAGATCTCATCGACAAGTCTAACGATTAGATTTGAGATTTTAAAATTTTTAGATTTCAGATTGCAATCCCATTGTATTAATATATGTAAGAATATCCGAGAAAATTTTAATTTGTTATTCTAATAAGCTTTGATATAAATTATGAAAATTTATTGTAATTTAAAAATATGCTAAAAGATGGGCTTTAAAGAAATTATTATTATTTTAAAAAAATTGGAGGAGACAACTAATTTGGCAGAAAATTGGTTGGTCAACAATCAATTGAATTATCCTTGACGTCAATTTTTATGACTCGAATCTCAAATCTAAGGTTTGTAATCAAATCAAAGTCCTCATAAATCAACCAAAAGAAAAACAGCCCCCACCCCGGCCACTGCCAGCACAGCAGTATATATCGGAAATTTGCCAACCAAAAGAAAAGTCCAGAGGTGCTTAGCGTCTTTTGGTCAAAAAGAAGCACTGTCCTCGTATCTCTTCGCTCTTTGCTTTGTTCCTCAATATTCAAACTCTGTCAACTCGAATCTCATTACATAAATTCTGCATACCAGAAAAAGGAGAGAGAGAGAGAGAGCGGGAGAGATAATCTGTATAATTTTCAGAGAGTGAAGAAGAAGATCGGCGATGGCGGATAAGAGGTTTATCATAGAGATCGAGCCGGCGAAGGAAGCAAAGGATGGAAAGCCAGCGATGGGACCGGTTTATCGAAGTGTGTTCGCTAAGGATGGTTTTCCACCTCCGATTCCAGGAATGGATAGCTGTTGGGACATTTTTCGGTACTCTGCTATGTTTTTCTTTCTAATAATATTTCCTTATGTGCATATGTTGGTAGATCTATGTGAATTCCAGTTAGGAACTCGATCGGTATCTGTTCGGATATACTTTACATAATTTATCTGTTTGTTGCTTTCATTTTGTTTAAGATACATGACTTTAAGTTGTTTACTGGATTGTGAACTCAGGAGAAGTTTGTCAGTTCATCATCTTCTTACACTGTTTACTTTTCCTTAATCATTCAAGATATGCAGTCATTTGAATCAAATGACTAGACGAATTATGATTTTTCGAAAGTCACTGGCTTTGCTGGATACAAGTGAAAAAAGCATTCATCAATTGACGCTCGCACATACAAAAAGAAGGATTGAACTTTGCTAACAGCATATGATAACATTAAAAATTGACAATTAACATTTATAAGGGATATTAGGTCAACTGATTTGGTTGATTATGCTTGATCACAACTGCTATTAGATTATAATTTATTTATTTTTAAAAAACAATCAAAATTTGATGGATGAATGACGATGCTTTAACTATCCAAAGAAGAAGTAATCTTGATATACCCTCAAAAAATGGGTCTTTGGGTTTGAAAGAGAGATTCAAAGCCATAATTTATGAGTGTTGATTGATTGACCTTTTCTATTTAGAGTGAATTGTAAGATGCCAACTAAAGAGGAAAAAGAAGAAGCTACTTAGATGCGGCACATGCCTCGTCATCCAAAGGTGTTTTTTTTGTTTCATCGGGAACAGCCTAGATCCCGCATGAATACTCTTTACATTTCAAACTATAGGCTAGCTCATTGAGATACCTTGTGAAAGTCGTACCTTGGGGCATGTCTGAAGGAGTCCTAAGAATGCCTTCTAAAGCACTGCCCAAAGCAAATTTATCTTGAGTTGTTTCCGTAGCTGTAATAAATAATAGAGAGGATTATGTCTAATACTTTTAATTAAAGTGTGATATTATGTTGAAATCATCCTTTGACAAGTCCTTTGTTCATGTTTCAGCATGTCCGTAGAAAAATATCCTAATAATCCAATGCTTGGTCACCGTGAGATTGTAAATGGGAAGGTATATCGGTGCTACAATTTTTTGGCCATAATTTACTTCCTTTATATTACCTGTTCCTTTTTTTATCCAGAAATATATTGCCACTTGTTTAAATATTACTTGAGCTGAGCTTATGTTTGTTGTTTTACATTGCAGCATGGTAATTATGTGTGGCTGACTTACAAAGAAGTATACGACATAGTGATGAAAGTTGGGAATGCCATTCGCAGTTGTGGTGTTGAGGAAGTAAGTGGCTACCTGGTATTTTATTAGCTAGTGCATAGGTTCAACATTCTTTTATTTCTTTGGGCATGTGTTTAAGTGATCTGTTTCACGCTGGCCAAGGCCTATACATGCCAGCTTGCTGGACAGTCAGGACTATTTTTACCTTTTATTTATATAAGTGGCTTGATTTCTAGTGCGCTGCATGTCAGTCCGTCACACGATTATAACTTTCATAGTTATGATCATATCCTTGTTTAATACTTTGTACAGATTTTCTTTCATCTTCATCTCTACCTCTTTGTATTCATATCCACTGTTCCGTAAGTGCTTATCAAGTTATCTCTGACAAATAATAATTATATTAATTGTCTGCTGATGTTAGGGAGGAAGATGTGGTATTTATGGTGCCAATTGCCAAGAGTGGATAATGAGCATGGAGGTATTTCATCTTTTCGATTGAATTTTTTAATTATATTCTGTAATTGTTAATCAGAAAAGAAATATTTGTTACTTAGGAACTGATTTGACAGATAGCTTGTGGAAAGACCTTGCTATCCCATCCTATGTTGAATGCACTAAATAGATTTCCAATGGAAAAAAGAAGAAAACTTCTTCTTCATGCCATTTTAAAGTGGAAACTTTGATTTCTAATTTTCATTTGTTAACTGAAGGCTTTCTTCTGAAATGGCCCATTTTCTCCACACATACATACGATTTACACTATGCATTCCTTTTTCAGTTTAGTTATACTGACTTGCCATAGCTCTCTCTTTTACTGCAAATTAGATCTTAGATATGCTTCCAAATAATAAATTTCTGCTCAACTCATCATTAAAATATGATTTGAACTGCAGGCACTTTGACACCTCTAGGAAGTTGTCTATCTGAAATCTTAAGTTTATCGTCTGCTTTATAAGGATTGAATTGACCTTTCACTGTTAAGTTTAATTTGTTGTAATGAATAAATTGTGTGTACTCATTTGAAAAATAAATCTTTGTGGACTCTTTTGTGCATTTCATGATCCCCAACGTTTCCAAAAATCACCATTAATAGTCCATTTCTATTCCTTTAAACATATTTTTTTACCTAGAAATCCCAGCCACATTTCTCTTACTTTTGGGCAGGGAGTGTGAGGTGGGGTCAATAACGAGTATTGAACTTGAGACCCTCCCAACGCTTCAATTCCTTTGTCACAGACTCAGAGTGGAGTGATGGTTTGTGGGTATCCAACTAAGATCCATGTATATGGTTTGTTGCGCGTGAGCAGCAACTACTATCGCACTTGAGGCTTTGTGTTTCTCATTGTAGTACAGAAACACTATTGGCATACTCAGAGTCTACGTCCACATCTTTGTCAGCTATCAAGGTTTTTGTGTCAATGTACTACCTCCTGTCATAAAGACCGTCATTTTTGGTGATTTCATGTAAATTAAGGAAGTAAATTTTAGGTAATTTCTCACTCCCCCTCTTATATTAGCCTTAACTCCAACATAGAGTCATCAACATGTTTTTGTACTATTTGGCATTATTATAATCCCATCTTTTACTACTTTGTATTCTTGTTGCATGATTTTCTCAGATGTGACCATCATTTGTTTTTTGTAAAATAGTATTATTCTCTTTAGTATATTCTAACACAAACAAATTAATGCAGGCATGCAATGCTCATGGGCTCTATTGTGTTCCTTTGTATGACACATTAGGTTTGTACTTCCCTTCTGTTGCATTACATAATCATGTATTGATTTAACATCAAATCTGCTGTCTTTTGTATTCACATAGACTGCGTAATTTTGCAATATAAGGACTGAAAAACAAATAATTTACGATGATTTCATTATTATGGTCTAGGTGCTAATGCTGTGGAATTTGTCATATGCCACGCTGAGGTTACAATTGTGTTTGTTGAAGAAAAGAATATTCCAGAGGTAAAAATGTTTGGTATTTGCATCTCGGTTCATTAAAGGCTTTTATGATATATTCCGTCGAAGACTTCATGATTTTTTACATGTTAGAAACATGATACTATGTATAGATATGTATAGTATATATATTTACTGATGGCAAGTTCCATTTCCTGAACATTAGTGTTACCGTAATTTTATTGTGATTATGTGAATCTAGGTATACCAGACACTAGTTAATATGTTGCGACTTTTGCATCTAATCCATACCATCTTGTCATTTCAGGTGTTGAAAACTTTGCCTAAGACAACAGAGTATTTAAAAAGTAAGTTTCAGATGATTTAAAATTTCCTTCTGTGACGCATGTTGAATCAAAATTTAATCGTTTACACATTTCATTTTCTAGCAATTGTAAGCTTTGGGAAAGTTACTAATGAACAAAAGGAAGAAGTTGAGAAGTTAGGTTTGGCAATATATTCTTGGGACGAATTTTTATTATTGGTAAGCTTTTTTTAGTTCTACAATTCTTATTTTACTATTGTGTGAGCTTAATTCAAAATATTACATTGTACTGTAACACATGAAAGTCTGTGGTCACAAGTTTTTCACATAAAGTAGAAGTCTTGCTTTCCCGCACACAGCTGTGATGTTATTCAGAATAAAGTTTTTTGTTCATGATTTCGCAAAGTTGTCGAAACACCTCCAGCCACAACATATAAAATTGTCTGAGTGATTATAAAATTTTTAGTCAGTAGTTTTACCACTCCTATAGCAAATTACTTATAAAAAAAAAGATTATAACTTTTGTCTTGAGCAATATTACACAGAATGACTTTATTTTTTTTTGAAAATTTCCTTCCAAGATTATCATTGATTTGCATGGCTTGGAATTATACAGTCTCTATATACATTTATTAGATAGACAGACATACATTTACATCAGGGTGTGCTAGGATAAAATACAAAACTATAGAGTTTTAGGCTAGTTATTAACTTGAAACTGACTGCATCTGTGTAGTATTGTTGAATTCAGATGGCACGTTAGTGTCCGAAAATGAAATTTACTAGCAAATGTGACAGTTCGGGTTCAGATTCTCTGGGTATGATCACGTCATTATAGTATTATCTTTGCAATTTAACAAAAATATTTAATCCTCATCCTGACTGATCTCCTTACTGTCAACGTTACCGTGGAACTTTTATTGCCCTGTGCTCCCGGAAACGGGTACTATCAACCCAAATCGTGATATGGGAACTTAGATGTCTTGTGAATTCCACCATAGGTAGCATTTCTCGCACCCATTCCTGTTCCTCGTATCCAATCAATGTGCATTCCTGGTAACCATCAATACAAAATTGAAATTCTATATAGCATTTTGATGTCGTGAGCCAAAGATATTATGTTGATAACTTGTACTGTGATCCAAGTTGTTCAGACTTTTGAAAATGCTAATATTTTGTATTTTTACTCTTATATTTTCTAAGCCTGATTCCCTCTGATTGCAGTTTATGTTGTTCAATGATAGATTTTCATGCTTGTTTTTATGCCCTTATTACAACTTTTTCAAATTGTTATCTTATTAATATGACATTATTTTGTCGAAAATTCAAGATCAGGGTTGAGTTTTCCCTTGTGTTTGTGCTAGGGAGATAATAAATACTTCGAGCTTCCTGTGAAAAAGAAAAGCGACATTTGTACAATAATGTACACTAGTGGAACTACTGGTGATCCCAAGGGCGTCATGATTTCCAACAATAGCATTGTTACTTTCATAGCTGGGGTAAAGCGCTTTCTAGAGAGTATGAATGAATCGGTAAATATCCACCATTTAACCTACTACTTCTTTTGTTGTAAACATGATGACATTCTTTTATCAAAAAGAAACATGCTAACATTCAATGTGTACTATGAAGTTTTATCTGTTCCACATGAAAAATATGTGAATGAACTGGTAGTATAGCTTATTGTTTTGTTTTATTTCATTTTATTTTTTGAGTTAGTATAGCTTATTACTGTGTAATGAATTTTTGAGTTATTCACATACCTGTCTCTTAAAATTGTACAGTTGGATGTCAGTGATGTATATCTTTCATATCTTCCTTTGGCGCATATCTTTGACCGGGCGATTGAGGAGTGCTTTATCAGTCATGGGGCCTCAATAGGATTTTGGCGTGGGGTAAGATGTCTATTAATTAACTAAATTAACCATCTATTCCTCAAGTACCAATTTCAAGTAACTCTCTGGTCATTTCTCGCATCTTCAGGATGTCAAATTGTTAATTGAAGACATTGGAGTACTTAAGCCTACTGTTTTCTGTGCTGTTCCTCGAGTGTTAGATAGAATCTATTCAGGTATGTATTTATTTAGCCTTGATATATGTTTTTTGATTGTTTGTGTTTTTTAGAGCGCAAATCAAAATTTATAGGAGGATACCTTTCTGTTGTAGAAGGTGATGGCTTCTGGTTCTTGCTTGCTAGGCTTGAATCACCTCCAAGTGATTCTAGTTCACCAGGCATTAGTCCAACTAAAAGACGTTAGAAAAAAAGTAAATTTATTCTGTTAAATTCATGCTACAATTTGTGTGGCCCAATCATGCAGAGCGTTGAATTAATTTGTTATGTAGGGTAAGGAACATGTGAATGATAGATGTTCAGAATCATCTGACTTGTTACTTTTTGATTGTTAAGTTCACTGGACACAAATTCATTGGCGTCTTTCTCGGTGTTTTATCCTTCTGATGCAAATGTAAATGTTCAGAATAATTGGTGTCTTTCTTCTACTGCTACATGTGCTTATTTCCATTAACTGCCATTTATAATTGTAGGTTTGACACAGAAAATTTCTGCGGGCGGTTTCTTGAAGAATGCTCTGTTTAATTTTGCATACTCTTAGTAAGTTCCATTCAATATTTCTTATTAATTTTGAGATACTCTTAATGAATGGGAATGCCTTGTTAATGCAAATCATTGAGGTCTCAAGCTTCTTCCTCTTACAGAATGGCATGTCCTATTTGAGGAACATCATTCCACCCTTGCAAAATCAGTCCGATCCTAAGATTAATTATAGAAAAATTCCACAATTCTACTATCATGTGTATCTTGTAGCAGATGGTTGTATTCCTTAATTTTTGTCAACTGTATGATTTGATCACAATTATAAACTTAGTAACTCAATTCCATGTTAATTTTTTCTCTCATTATACTTTAACATGTATAAATTCTTATATTATTCCTTTTGCTTCACTTAGAATGTAGATGTTGTTGCTATGGTATTGGTTCTTAATGATATATTAGTTTTTATTTTCTCATGCTCATTATTTAATTAGCATCTTGATTTTGAAATTTTTGCAGCAAATTACATGGCTTGAATAAGGGGCATAAACATCAAGAGGCAGCTCCCCTTTTTGACAAAGTTGTATTTAGTAAGGTGGGTACTTGTTCTTGGAGAAATTTCAGCATCTTTTTACTTGTTTTAGGTATTGTTGTATTAATTATTGTCTCATCAATCTTCCTCCCTTCATCAGGTTAAGCAAGGCTTGGGAGGGAAGGTACGGCTCATTTTATCTGGGGCAGCACCTCTTGCAACTCATGTAGAAGCTTATCTGAAGGTGGTGACTTGTTCTCATGTCCTTCAAGGATATGGTATGTGGCCTTCTTAATTGTTGTCTTTATATCACTAGCACAGAATTCAAGTTCCTCTTAATTCTTCTTCTGTTAGAACAATTAATTCTAGGTACTCTAGCTATTTGAGGCAGCTTGCCATTTCTAACCCCTATTGCTACCAATCAGGTTATCAATTGAAAGCTGGATTCATCTGTCTAATTGTTACCTCTTTAAGTTTTGTTGCTAAGCTTTTGTGATATGCTTTTTGTTTTTTGTCATGTACCTATTATGTTTGTAAGAGGGAATTTAATAAGGCTAGTTTACATGGAGAAATGGATCAGCTTACGCACTACACATGGCAATTTTCCACTCCGAGAGGAGGAGAGGGGAGAGTTTCCATAAATCATGGTACCTTCTAAAGAGGGAAAATACAGACAGGGAGCCAAAACCTCTGCTGTTTTAGACTGATCATCCATAATTGACTGACTCAGAGACTGAATGAAGTATGAACACAATATCTTTTTACTTGTAGCATTTAGTGTTGCAATTTACAACACGAACATGACTCAAGAAGGTAGGAGGATTAGTGTTGAGTATAAATGGTTTCGTGTCATACACAGTTTTACAAGTTTATGACATTAAACCCATTTAAGTAGTAGTGTATTATACTAATTAGGATAGAAATACAATATGACATTATTATCCGCCTTGAATAAACATGTTATAATTTTTTAAATTATTTAATTAAAAATATTATCTTCTGTTCTGAGTTCTGTTAATGAATCTTGTTTTTTAACCGAATTGTGTTTTATTTAATAAATAACGAAAATGAGTTGTGGCATAATATTTGTGTAACATACTATGTGATTCAACGGGTTAGCATGTTTAACAATAAATAGGTTGGTGTTAGTGTTGAAGATCTAGACAAGATAGTTAAATTGATTATGTTGGTATTGACCTGTTTAGTGAAAGCACCTATCTTTCTAGTTTCTAGTAATCTTTACCTTTGTGCTGGATAATGCTGGCATGTGTGACCTCTATGTTAATTTGCGGAAAGGATAGGGTACAATTTTCAAGTGTGGACTGTGTGTTTCAGCAAAAGATCCTGGTCTAAGCCTAACCAAATGCAATTTAGGTTTTACAAGTGGACTATGGCAACACTGGTTGAACAAGCGTTCATAGAACCAGGTTTAGGCTAGAAAGGACACAAGGGTGCAAAGCTTTTCCCATTGGGATCAAGGGTACTTGGAGCACTACTTGAAAAGTCACAAGAGTACTAGGAGCCATTCTGTAGTATTCCCCCTGCTTTGCAGGGCAACTGTTTTTATATTTTTTATTTTTAAACTTGGTCAGAAGTGCTTGAGGCTCCATGATACCTTCATGGTGGAATTATCTATTTCACATTTCATTTTTAATCTTTGTGCTTGTATCAAGCTTGTTGTGTGTTGCTGATTTTGCGGGTGACATTCTGGAAGAATTTAGCATACACGTTGGTTGTGCTATTGGACAGTTACTACAAAATTTACAATGTCAAGACATTTAAATATGCATTCCTTGAAAACAATGGAATGTGAAAAGAATATTTAAGACACCACTTTCCAAGAGAATGTGGGGTATGTCAACCTTTATTATTTCGTGTCAGTTTATAAATAATTTACCTTTCTAATATAATTTACAAAATAATATGCAGTCTTCTTTTGGCATGATAACTGTGTATCACCATTGTTTTTTTTGTTTAAACTCGTGGCGGTGGGGTGGGGGGTAATTCTTCTCAAAATATTGGCTGATTTAGGGTTTAAGGTATCTACTACCTGTTGACTCAACTATCTGAAAGGAGATTTTCTGTTTCTATTAAATTTTTTTATTCGAATTGACGTTCTTTAGTATTTGTAATTCTCTAGTCTTTTCTGGTGTTCTCGACAGAGATCTTGCTACTTGAGTGTGCCAGCCCCTAATCCTAATCAATCTAACCTAGAGCTACCATCTTGCAGATGCAGATGGATTAATGTTTTATATGTTTATACTTCACCGTAAATAATCTTTCAAAATTTAAATAAACTTGTGCAGGTGTGTATGTTTGCTTGCAATTGTTTCTATTTCTCTCTCTTCTAAATGAGGTTGGTGGTGGGCTATGATTATTCTTTAGCGATAGTAGGTATATGGGGATGATGAAACATTGAAACTTGAATTTTTATGGAGGTCTTACTGGTTGACCAGCAAGCTTAAGCAGTAGTAATGATAAACAGTATTTTCTCAAGTATTATTTCTGATCTTAATATTTTGTTGGCATCTTCAATTTCAAGTGAATATCATATTTACTCGATGATGACCAGATTCTGATTTTACCTCTTAAATTGTGATGCAGGCCTGACGGAAACTTGTGCAGGGACGTTTGTCTCACAGCCAAACGAGCAAACTATGCTGGGTACAGTGGGCCCTCCACTACCTAATGTGGATGCACGCCTAGAATCTGTTCCTGAAATGGGGTATGATGCTTGTTCAATCACTCCACGTGGAGAAATATGCGTACGTGGAGAAACCCTATTTTCAGGATACTACAAACGAGAAGACCTCACAAAAGAGGTTTTGATTGATGGGTGGTTCCACACAGGTCTGAATATCATTTTCCATCTCGACTTCATTTTGGAATCATTATATCAATTTCTTTCATAATCAGATATGCTTTTAGATCCTAAAAATATTCTGGATCAGGAGATATTGGTGAGTGGCAACCTAATGGAGCCATGAAAATAATTGACCGCAAGAAGAACATTTTCAAGCTTGCACAAGGAGAATATGTGGCAGTTGAAAATTTGGAGAATATTTATGGTATTGTTGCTGTTATTGACTCGGTATGTGCCTCTCAATTCTTTATTATACTCCTCGTTCAACAATAAGAGACCATCAATATAGTTGGTGTAGGCCTTCAAGTATTAGCAATTTGAGCTAAAAAAAACCATTTAAAACATGGGTCTATTGTTATATTGACTCTAGGTACCTCTGGACTGCCACGAGCAGAAAGTTCAAGGAAAAAATTAATTTCTCTGCATCTTTTACCTTACTTCGTATTCAGCTCCCTCATGGCACTACCAAGCACACATCCGAAGCAATTCTAAAAAATCTATCCCCCTTGGTTGTTAGGTTTTGCATGTTCGACATGAACTCAAAAAAACCTTTCTCATACGTCTTAAGACTCTTAGGCTCATCTGGATTGCCATGAAGTCCAAGAGAACAAGATTTCTGCATATCTTTTATATAACTTCCTATTCAGCTCCGTCATGGAACTACCAAGTACACATGCAGTGTACATTTCTAATGAATTCTATCCCCGTGTCTGCTGTTTTTTACATGTTATTATGTCTTGACTCGAGAAAAGATATGCATAGATGTTATAGTTATAGTCCTAGTCCTTCACAACTTCTCCTTTATAATAGCTAATGCTATACTCTATCAGATGCTGACAAAATAATCTTAATTGTGAGTGGAGGTCAATAATCCTCTGATTGCCCAGAAATTAAGTATTCTGTTGCTTGCATTGGCAGTAGTTGATTTCCTGAGGCCATGCTGTTGTTTTCTCCTCCCATTTCCTCCCTATCCCCTGGAAGTGAGTGGAGGTCAATAATCTCCCAATTGCCCAGAAATTGAGTATTCTGTGCTTAGTTATTTAAAGTTGATAAGGAATTTTTTGAAAGCATAGTTAAGGTTATCTGATGGGGTTAAAAATTGTTTGTCAACTTGTACAATTAGTGAATTGAATTTAAGCTCCCTGAGAATTTTGTTGGCATGGAACATCTATCTGTTTGTCATAGGTTTGAAGGTTTCTATATTACTGGATGAAAATGAAGAGAGGAAGGTTCCATGTTGCTCTTGCCTCAGCTAGGTGCCATAAAAATCTAAGGCAGTCATAGTTTTTGATTCAAGACAGTTGTCAAACTGACATACATGGATTATCATACTATGCATATAAACGCCAAAGGCTTATTTCTGGAACTGGTCCTAACTTACTTGTTTATTCCATTTCTCGTAGATGAATTGCTTGTATTCTTTAATCCTCTAACTACATATCCGCTTCTGTTCGACTTTGAGAATTTATCTTTCCTCTCAATTTCAGATATGGATATATGGAAATAGCTTCGAGTCTTTCCTTGTTGCTGCGGTGAACCCCAATGTGCAAGCAATTGAACATTGGGCTAAAGAGAATGGTGTATCTGGGGATTTTGGTTCCCTATGTGAAAGTCCCAAGGTGAAGGAATTCATACTTGGAGAGCTTTCCAAGATCGGAAAAGAAAAAAAGGTTCTTTCTATACTTTTGAGTACTTATTAAACTCTCAGTAACATACAATAACTTACAGCGTTAGTGTCTGTGTCTGGTCTTAAAACTAAGACACGTTCGTACTGCAAAACAAATAATCATCATTGTTTTAACTTACTTTTTATTCTTGGCAGTTGAAAGGATTTGAATTTATCAAGGCTGTTCACCTTGACCCTGTCCCATTTGATATGGACCGCGACCTCATCACTCCTACATTTAAGAAGAAAAGGCCACAGCTGCTTAAATACTATCAGGTAGCTTCTTTTGGTTCTCCCTAAAAAAATTTGTTGACAATTGCTCTTTTTCTTCCATAATTAATTTATAAATTATACCCGCTCCTTTTAAAATTATAAGATAATTCTTGATTTTTAAAAGTCAATTTGAGATATTTTAAAACTCAAAATTAATATAATTCATTAAAATTTGCAAAAAAATAAATTTTATAACTAGTTATATTTTTTTAGATAATTTACAATATTTATCGTTATAGTATTTAAAAATTAAATGAATTTATGTTAATTTTGAGTTTGAAAATGTTAAATTTTAATTTTGAAAATATTTTGAATTGAGAGGTTACCAAATGTTCTTTAGTCCTGACAGATATTTCTCTACTGCAGAATATCATTGACAACATGTACAAGAAGAAGTAAGCCTCAGCCTGAAGGCAGTATCTCCACAGTGCCCGCAACAGTTATCTACTCTACTGCTAGTCAAAATTATTCTTTTAGATCCCCCTTTTACGTTCACTGTTGCTTGTGACTGTACATATCTTAGTTGCTTTTTGCCAAGTAATTATACTTGAGTAGAAGAGTCGTGTAACCAAATGCATCTTTTTTTGAAAGGAACTACACCGGAAGTACTTATCTATGTATTTATCAAAGAACTATGGCAACAAACTTAAATGTTGGTCAATTAATGTATTCAAAACAAATGTTTGTTAATTTTATTCTTTGGTTTGCCCCCGACTTGTCAGCATAAACCGGTTGGTGAAACACTACAGGGAAGATGAGTTCAACCGGTTTGGTCATTTATTTATATGCTGGCATGTTATATGTAGGCCGATGTGGTCTAAAAATAGGGGACATTTTAAGGTAAAGGAAAAAGCACGGCACATTATAAAAGGCTAAAGGAAGAAGCACGGCACATTATAAAAGGCTCACACTGCCATCAATCTTCCTAAATACAAATAAAATGGATCATAAAAATTACATGCTACTGAAGCAAAGGAAAAGAGAAAAAAGCTAATAAGTTTCGAGTTATTATTACTTTCCTTTTCGCAAATTGTTCTCTTTGCAGCTCTAGTATTCAAGGTTAAGGTTGAGCATCCTATTGAAAGGCTGTGAACTAGTTAAAAATCCACATTCCACAACTGAATCTTATTTTACACCCTGCCTTTCTACCAATTCATGCCTCCATTGAATACACAACGAAATAATTTTTCTTTCTTTTACCTCCGAGGAATAAAGTTACAGCGATACTTACTAAAAATTTAAGTTTTAAAAGTAAAAACAAGGAGCTGTTTGCATCAAGAAGGAACGTCATGAAGGGAGATCGCAGAGATTGACTTTTTTAGAGTGATCCAATGACCAATACAGGATCTAGAGTATTTCTTCGTTTCTTTATTCACATTCCATTTCTACAATTACTCAGGTGTCATGTTACCTCTATCACGGGGAGCAAGTGATACAGATGATGAAACCTGCAACGCAAGAAGTTCTTCTCTGCTATACTTCAGCCTTTCATCTATTTCAAAAAACATCAAAAGGATCATTATTAGGGGAATAAACTACTAAAGCTTCGGAAAAAATGATTACAGTGAAGAACCTACCTATGAAGGAATCCTTTTCAAACATATGTGGCAACATCAACAATTTCCCCTCTTTCTTTCTACATTGCCAATTCTTTGAATTTTCTCTTGAGGGGGTTGAACGTTTGGTGCCACCTTGGTCAGATGGAAGGAAGTGATGAAGTTCATGCCTCAGTTCAATTTGAGGATACCTTTGACAGAATGACAAGAGAACATCCTTGGTTAAGAGCCAACAACCACTCAGATTCAGCACTTTAAGAGCCGGTGGAGGACTGAATAAAGCAAGCCCACTACCAGTCAACACCGCATCACGGACACTGAGATGTATCAAATTTCGGACAGATGAGAAGTGGTACAAACACATGTCTGTGAGGGAACCACTGAGAGAAACATAGTTCAATCTCTGGAAGTTTGATAGAGGTTTCAGTGATTCGTCTCTAACTTGGGTCTCCTCCATATCCAATCTTTCCAAACAGCTGAGATTTTGCAATGCTGCCAGTGATGGGACCTTATCTGGCTCAGCACCTATCTCTTGAATTTGACCTGGGCGTCCAGATGAAACTATCACATAACTGCAATATAAACTAATTTCGAAAACAACAGAGAGATAAGCGAGAACGATCGAGCTTTTATGCCTGAAATGGGACCAGGTACAAATATAGTAGTTACACTGCATCCATTTATTTCAAATGTGAAATTTGAATGACAACCAAGCGTAGAGGTTAGTCCAAGTTGACTGCATGTCGCTTTGTGGACACATTACCAAGTAATATGAAGATGCCAAAGAAAAGCTGTTTAGAAAAAAATTGTGCAACCTGAGCTCATATGTAACAGCTGTCCTATTGTATTTTAGATTGTTCAACCTAATTTAAAATCCCAGGGCCAAGGCTGTTTAAGTTTTTTTTTGATAAAAAGCAATCTGCTTGTTTTAGTTGCATTTGACACAATAACAAAATCTTAATGAGGGCAATGTAAACGCACTTAAGGTGTTTCCCAAAAGAGAAACAAGTAACATTTCTGTTCTTTGGAGAGGGCGGGTGTGAAGAGGGGGGAAGATAAGGTATACGAGGAACTAAAGTATGCCGATATCAGGAACAGGATGCAGTCAGTGTGAATCTACCCCTAGAAATTCCCTTTGCTATTTGGTCACATAACTTCCTATATATCAATATGATCCATAATCAGAATAACAAAGTGGTTCATAACTCCATAGCAACAAATGTCACGAGGGATTAGTTAAAAAACAGGGCCCTCCATTACCCAAGCTTTAAACTCTTCTCCCCCCCCCCCCCCCCCTCTCCCCCCCTCTCGTTTCTTTATATGGAATTTTGAGTGAGCAATAAGATAAACCCCCAGACTCCCAGGAGCATAATTAAGGAAGCATACCACTAATACATGTACTGCTTAGGTTGATAACTTTTAATGAAGGCATTGTGCTGATGTATGAGATGGCATGATCATCGGTTGGTGTGCGAAACAATAATAAAGTCTCAAGATTGGGAACATGTCTAGCCAAAATTCCCAGTCCTGTAGAGCTCACTGTTGTATTGCTGAGATTTAAAAATTTTAAGTTGGCTCCTACGCATGCTATCATTTCAACTGAATCATCTCCGATTGAACTACTACTGAGATCCAAATATTCCAGCGCAATCATATCAGGAAGAAAGCAGAATTTGTGAAGTGAAGAATTGGATAAATCCAAGAAAGTCAATAAACTGGTGTCGACATTTGAAAAGATTTCAGACTCATCTGCAATTGTTGCTCCAGTGAGAATAAGCTTTGTCAAATGCACTTTATCACCCCATCCTTCAAATATAGAATGTATGGTGCAGTTACTCATGTTTAAGCATGCAATAGAGAACAATTTTGGTAACCTTGTAACCTTCGTCCAAGCTATATTCAGAAAACTCAACTTGGGGAACATTTCAAAGACAGCTACTCCTTTGTTAGATACTTCACTCCCCCAAATATCAAGGTACTGTAATTTTGTCAGGACCTGGAAAAAATTGGACAGCATGACAGTCAGTTTAATGATTTCAATCATCTTGCGTGACGGGAAAAAGGCTAAAATCATTGAGCTTTAAGTGGCATTATTCAATGTGAATGCACAATTTAGAAAAGACAAAATTCAAGAAAATAATACATCAAGACTACCGATACCTTGATATTCAAATCATGGTAAACATGTTCAGTAGGAAATTTGTAGAAGGAGAAAATTGCTTAAAATGCTGATAATGCAAAAGACAATACACACACACACATGTATATATAGAGAGAGATTCGGAGTAATCAAAAAGCTTTCATAAAGGAATACAGGACAAGCATAGAAAGACAGCACAAGTAGTAACATACAAGCTATACTTCAACAGAAAGGGAGGGGCATCTGAAAATATAAAGGATGCAAGCAGATGAAAATATTCAGAAAATATAAAAAAATATACCTGGAGAGAACCAAGAACCAGATCAGTGATATGTAAGCCTCCCAAGTCCAACATAGATAAGTTTTTAAGTGAAGAAAGAAGTGTAACCCCATCTGCAGTCACTCCAGTTTCTGAAATGCATAATTCCTTCAAAGTTGGAATGGACAAAAGATGCCTGATTCCAGCATCAGTAACCTTAGAGCATCTAGAAAGGTCTAACTCTTTTAAGGTACTCATACCTGAAATGCGACGATATATATATGCATATTTACCATATAATTTCAAAAATCTTGTCAGTATATTGAACTGGACTAGCAATACAAATTCGAAAAGGGAAATTAACTTGATGTAGAAACTATAAAATACTTGTGCACCCTAGATGCACATCCAGAAATGTGTTTTCCAATCAATACACGTGCACAAACACGTGTCTGTAGAATCATTGATCTTTGCCGACTTCCTACTATGTGTGTGGACACCTTCCTTTTTATAGTATAAATTCCATAGAATCCATTACAATTTACAAAGTACAAAAAAATACATACATTGTTTTTAACGCCTGTCTTTATAAACAAAAGTACACACAACAGACGCAATGAGTCAATGACACATGCATGCACCTAAAGATGATTGTTTCTTAAACTGCCATTATATGAAGGGAGTAAGATATCTGATAATGAAGCTCAATGGATTACACATGAAAGATGCTGAGATGCACTCTCGGGAATTATGGTTTCATGACACCATATAAAAACAATATCCTATACAAAAAGCCCTTCTGAAAATAACAATCAGAAGTGCATACCTGCAAGAGGCCAAATGGCAGAACTATTGATTTTACGGCAATCTGCAACATTTAATGACTGCAAGTAACGGAAGGCACCTAAGTATGCCATCCATTCCACATCCACAGCGCTCTCACCTCTCAGGTCAATCTTCTCCACTGTGTTCTTAAAAACTCTACAGGAGATAACAAATTTTATCACTTTAAGCAAGTGTAAGAAGACAAACTTCAGAACACTGGAGCTTTTTTTTTTTTTTTTTTTAATAAATAAAATAAGATAAGTAAAGCTTCAGAATAGTAATGTCATTACTCCATAGTCCATACACAACATAAAATATAAATTTCAAGCATTTATTAATAATTACTACCAAAAGCATAATCATTTCATGTATGAATATATTTTCATTACTCACATTACTACTTAGTCTATTAAACAACTATATTTAGCAGTTCAGCCCTCTTACCTAACTTTCAAGGCTTTTCTGTGTTAAATCAACGGCCAATATACATTAATTTGCAAGAACTCAGCTGTTAAATTCAAAATATAAATGTAACTGAAAGCATACATACATCAACAATAAATAGAACTCGTTAAAATCAGATACAAACACACATATATCAGCTTCACAATTACCTCAAGACACAGATACAGTAAAAATTCACATCATATTACGATTCGAGCTGTGATTCTTAGCAATTCGCATCACAATTCAATGAATATAAATTAGTAAAACGATTGTAACACGTAACAATATTGCTGTGAACCTACTCGAGTAAAGAAGGAAAAAGGAGCCGGCGACAGAAAAGGCGAACGACGAGAGCCTCAGCCAGTTGAGACGGCAAGCGGTCGAGAGTGCGGCGCTGTCTCCGCCACGTTTCAACGGCCTCCTGGCTCTGAGTCGCGGCGTCGATGCACATATGAATCAGACGACTATCCATTTAGATCGCCGTTCTTTGGAGTTGAGAATTTTAACAAGTACGATTGTTTTTTGTTACTGATTTGTTTGCTGATCTAAATTACTAGTACTACTCAGATGATTTGTATCATTATTTAGGGCTTCAAAATGGTTGAAAGAAGGAATGACAATGTAGAAATGAGGGAACCATGACTTGTCCCTATGTTGTAGACTATGCGTAATAAAGAATGGGGGACACTAGCCATTCTTGGTAGGGGTGCACACGGTTCGGTTTGGTCGATTTTTTGGAGAAAAAAATAACCAAATCATTTAAATCGGTTATAAAAAATTAAAAACCAAAATCACTCAAATTTTTACATCGTAATCGGTTTTCGGTTTATTCGGTCGGTTTATTCGGTTATTCGGTTCCATAATTGATAATTTGGTATTCATTATATTATCATTTTTTCATAATAATTAATAAATCACTAACTCAAGGAATGGTCATGTAAAGAGTTAAATTACTTGGTTGCTATGGTGGAAAACCGATCTAACGCAAATTATTAACTTAAAACATATACAAGGAAGTGCTTCTTTTGCAGGTTATTAAAATATAGCTTATTATGAAATAGTGTCACTGAGAATCAGCATTTAACTCGATGATTTTTCCTTTCTTTATTCATTCCATATCAGATGCACTGTTGCTTGCTGTTTTGCCGTCTGCTTTTAAGAGTCAATTATAGAGTTCCAATTATATTTATTTTTTCAAACACATTTTATTTATTTCTTGTAATTTATGGCTAAATTGGGAAATTCGTGAGCAGGTTGACCAAGAAAATAATGAAAAAGAACTAAACATTATGCTTATAATTAGTTCACAAGAAGTTCTTTAACTTCAGGCAAAGAGCACCAAATTTAGTTGTTACTGCTTGAATTTAAGTCTCTTTCTTGAAGTTGTTCGCAAAACACTGTTTGTGAGGGTCTGAATGTTGCTGCTTATCATTACAAGCAGCTCTAGTTTTAAATGAAATGTGTAAATATTTATTAAAAAAATATATAAATTATATTATAATTTTAAATTATTCGGTCGGTTCGGTCGGTTTCGGTTTGTTGAGAAGACAAACCAAATCGGCCGAACTAATTTCGGTTTTTTAATTTTATAATGTTCGATTTTTTCGATTTAATATTTTTCGGTTTGAAATAGTAACGGTTCGGTTCGGCCGGTCGATTTTTCGGTTTTTTCGGCTTTTTTGTGCACCCCTACTTCTTGGTCTCCTGAATAAGTAGTTTGATCGACACTGTAGAGCTTACTTACCAAGGTTCTTCTTAACATCTGTCCTAAGTAAGGACACATGTTAATCACGTAAAATATATATATATAGAATCTATTAAATATTATTTATTTATATATTTGTACTGAATTTTTTTTTTGAGAAATAAAAACTTGAATTTTATAAAAGAAATTCAACCATAATCGGCACAAAGTACCTGAGTAAGGTGTGGAGGAATATTTTCCATCCATACCGAAAAACCCTTAACATGTCTAGCATGTTTAGTTAAATTATGTGCTACCTTATTACCCATTCGACCAATGTGAGAAAAACTAATGTAACCACCTAACATCGTAGATTTCGTTGAGCTAAGAATATGGTCAAAAGAGGATAGAGATGCCTTATCGGATTTCAAAGACTTAATTATATTTGCAGAATCCCCCTCCAAAATGAATGAAGTTAAACCAAACCCCTGGGCAAAAATAATAGCTCTAGTAGCAACCAAAACTTTTGTTATATCTGGAGAGAAAGGAAGATTTACTTGCTCCGATAAAGAAGCCATCGTTTGTCCTCTATTATTGCATATGACAACTCCCAAGCCTGCTTTGCCCATATTGTGAAACTGAGCTCCGTCGAAATTAACTTTAATTTTCCCCTCCGCCAGTGGTGACCATTGAACCCTGTGGGATTGAGGAGGATCACTCAAATGTGTATCAGTAGTCGCAATTGTGTGTTGAAAGAATGCCAAAGCTTGAGTTGCTATGGGTACAACCTGTACTAGTGGGAACTCTTTAGTAGAATTGTGAACTTGGTTTCGACGATACCAAAGAGTCCACATCACCGAGACCAATAGTTTTGGATTTAGTTGTTCTTTGGCCGTGAAAATGAGCACTTCCTGAATTGATGAAAACTCCCTCGTTTGCCTGAAAGAAAACGTATTCAAAGATCCCCAAACCTGTGTCAACTGAGTGTAACCCCACAGAGCATGGAAAACCGACTCAGTCTCACAGTTACATAGTTTGCATACATCATCATTTATAATATGCCTTCGTGTAAGATTTTGTTTCACCGACAAAGCATTGTGACAGGTTTTCTATAAGAAATTTTGAACTTTGCTTTGCACATTCAGGCTCTAGATTAACTTCCACACTTCATTATCTGACTGCTCATGCACATTCAGGTCCTGTGAATTTGTTTCGTGGTCCGCTGTGAGGAATCTTGTACTTGATCTTACTGTGTAAATTCCGGATGGGGTGAAAGGCCATACTACAATATCCTCCGTTGCATTTGGACATAATGGAATGCTTAATATCAATTCTACTTCCTGTGGGATGAAAAATCCATTTAACATATTAGAATCCCACTTCTTTGTGATTGGGTTTATGAGTGCAGAAACTTTCATCTCCTCAAAACCAGGTACCACTTGAGATTCAATTATTGAATGATCTCTAGAAGGTAACCAAGCATCGTTCCACACACTAACAGTATTACCACAACGCACTCTCCATCTTGCACCCTTCAACAATAAATCTCTTCCTTTCAATATACTGTACCATGCATAAGACCCCGAACTAGAATGAGAAGCTTTTAAGATAGAACAATTTGGAAAAAATCTCGCCTTAAAAACTCTATAAAATAGGGAGTTTTTTTGATGAAATAATCGTCATGCCTGTTTTGCTAAAATGGCATCATTGAAATTTGTCAAATCTTTAAAACCCAAACCCCCTACTGATTTTGGCTTACAAAGGATGTTCCACTTAACCCAATGTACCTTCCTTCTATCACCATTTTGACCCCACCAAAACTTTCGTATAAGACTCTCAATATCACCACACAGTTCCAAAGGAAGCTTAAAACAGCTCATTGTGTAGGTAGGTATTGCTTGGACCACTGCCTTGATTAGGATTTCTCTACCTGCCTGAGACAAAACCTTTTCCTTCCACCCTTGAAATTTTTTCCAAACTCTCTCCTTAATGTAATTGAAACTGAATTTAATACATAAGATTTACTAGTATATTATTTTTTTATATATTAAATTCAGTATAAATACATAAACAAATAATATTTAATGAGTCATATATTTTATTTTTCGCACTTAACATGTACCCTTAGGACACATATTAAAAAAACCCATTTACCAATACTATTTGGGTATTAAAAGTCTAAATTTTATCTTCAACTTGACCATAATAAAAATCTTTAATTTTAAAATTTATTTATTTTTACGTATAAAGAAATCTAATTTATTAAACCTTTTTTTTTACGTAGGGTTTGTGCGCTTTAGTGAAAAATAATTCAGGAGAATTGAATTATAAGGAAAATTAAAGTAACTCTTCAGTAGCTTTCATTCCTTTTTGTTTTTATTTAATAAATTTAGGAGGAAAGAAATATATATATTGAGAATTGATATTTTTACAAGTTAATTTAATATTTTTATAATATTAAATAAAATTTATTTATAAAAATATTAAATTAACTTGTAAAAATATCAATTTCTTGTATCTTCTTGCTATTGTGAATGACGAGTGTTGAAGGATAAAAAGGAAAAGGAAAAGTAAGTCGCTATATTAATTCTTTTAATCTGATGTTTTTTTAGAGCAATAATTCAAAATATCATAAAATCTATTTAATTTTCACCTAAATCTTTTGATTTTGAAACGGTAAATTGCATAGCGTTAGACATTGAAGGGTGATTATAAATAAAAACACATTAATTATCTGATTACAAAAATTCCTCTCGTTATCTTAAGCTGGCTTCCACAGTCTATATAGTGTAAAATTAGTTCTCTAGTCACGATTTTACTTTAAGAACCATTTATAATGATCCAAATACAAATTAAGATTAAGAGTACATGAGTCAAATTTTATCTTACGAAAATATTAAATTTTTTTATAAAAAAGATTAGCATATTAAATAGGAGCTATGAATGGTATTTAAGACACTTGGATAAGGAGAATAGTTGTTGGACATTAAATCACACACAATTAGGCGAGTGCAGAACACTTGCTATTTGATTGGACGAATATTGGATAACACACAAATTTTAAGAAATCACATGTGAGAATTTGATAATTTTTAAATTAATTGCATTTTATCCAAATTAAAATAATTCCTCACAAAGGTCAAAGGAATGAGAAATTATTTTATAGTCTAGAAATATGATGAATAATATCCTATCTTTTTCACATATTTTTGGATCTTGTGTAAGATTTTTTGTTCTAAAATTTACATATATAGGTGAAAAAATATATATATATTCTTTATCATATTCTCGATACATTTAATAATTTTTTCAAAGGAACACTGAATCAGCTCTCACAATTTTCCAAACCGCTTGTTTCATCCGTATCTATATATGCACCCAAAAAACAGCAGTTGTCATATTCTATTTGATTCTAATATCTACTCGTATTCCCCGTCCTAGGAGGTAAATGATAGGTTTATCTTTTAATTTAATTTTTTGTTCGAACTTTTTCAATTTCTCAAAAATTGAATTTATTAATTTAATACTCCATGTTTTAAAATAAAGTATGAGTTTTTTCTCTCTCCCTATTTTCAAAATAGAATGATCGAATAAATGTAAGACTGAGGTTGTTCAATAAAAGAGTAATAAATAAATAAATTCTCCTATAGCTACATTGGCTATTTGGGTAAGAAAAAGAATAAATTTATAAAAGTTGATGATAAAATATATTTTAATTATTAAAAGAAGAGATTTGACATAAAAATACAAATCATGTCTCATTTTTTAATTTTTTAATTTAAAATTTTGATATTATTTTTTGATATTTTTACATGATAGTCCTACAAAAAGTATCACTATAGATGTATAACGACGATTAACCGTTGCTATAGGTTATGCATATGTAGTCTACCGTGTAAAAATATTTAAAAACAGTGTGAAAATATCAATTTTTTTTAATAATTGAAATTAATGTAGTGTTTGATTTTGTATTTAATTTTTTTTATATATAATAGTGTTCACCACCAGGCTTGGAACATAAACACACGTGACTTTAACATTTGATGACACATGTGTTGTAAGTATAAATTATATAAAATAAAATAAAATATTTATAAAATAAAAAGTATTAAACAAAAAATAAAATATCATTATAACTAAATTTATACGAATAGAAAAAAATTGTAACGCAATTACACGTTATAGACATGTAATTTCATTAATAAAAATAAATATAAATATATAATATTCAAATATTATATTTATTTTAATTATTAAAAAATGAGATATAATATTTAAATTCATGTTATGTTTTATTTTTTAATAAATAAATAGATGTAGTACTTCATAATATTTAATTTTGTTTTTGAACGTTGTGCACTTAGATTTGTTCCATTTATAGCAAATGCTCTCCCGCCACGTGTATGAGGGGATGAATATAAGCCCGCCACGTGTATAAGGGGCTGAATCTAAGCCCTCCACGTCGTCCCCCAAAACATTCAATTCCGACTGAAATGCAAATCAGTGAATCACCAGTGAGATACAGCCCTATCAATGTCCATGTGTCACTTGATCCTACCTCTCGCATCCCTCCATCCAACGGTCCCCACCCACGTCTTCATTCTCACCCCCTCGCCTCGCCTCCTCTTTTTAAATTACTCCTACTAAATATCAAAAATTTCAGCTGAATTTTGCTAGGTTAAGGATTTTCAGATGGTGGGGAAGGGACTGAAGTAGAGTGAATCATGTCAGATTACGGCAATCATAATGATTTCCTTGCCAAAAAAGCTAGAAACGCTCGCCGGAAAAGGCTAAGGATTCTTCGGAATAGATCGTTAATGGATAACTTAACCCCAGAGATTGACCGGAACTTTGTCGAGGACGCCGGCGCCTGCAAGGGGAAGAAGAGACTTGCTGCTGCTGATTTTAGTGACTTTTCACCAAATGTGGCCGCCGACAGGATTAATGATGATGATGATGAACTGTCGAACGAGAGCGGCGGGGCTGAGCGGATCGGAGTACTGGTCTCATCCGCCTGCGAAGAGAAAGAGACGGAGGATTTGTTGATCAATTACGTTTCGTATGGGACAATATCATTGATCGGGCGGAGAAGAGCGATGGAGGATGCGGTGACGGTGGTGCCTGGCGGAGAATTAGACATTTTCGCGGTTTACGACGGGCATGGCAGCGATAGGGTTTCGAAGGCGTGCAGGCTCCGGTTACACCAGTTAGTGTTGGAGAAAATCGACGGCCAAACAATGTTAGATGGTTGTAGTGGAGAGAGAGAGTGGGAGAAGGTAATGAAAGAGTGTTTTTTGAAGATGGATGAAGAAGTGAACAGCAGCGGTGGCGGTGGAGGTGGAATGGAAGGATGTTCGTCTGTGGTGACGGGAAAGACGGTTGGATCCACGGCGGTGGTGGTGGTGCTTGGGAAAAAGGAGGTGGTCGTGGCAAATTGTGGAGACTCAAGGGCGGTTCTGTGTCGTGGCGGAATTCCTGTGCCTTTGTCGCATGATCATAAGGTGACACGTCTCATTGGAGTGTTTTATTTTTCTGGGAAAAAAAAATTGACTGTCCTAGTTTTAGTCCAACACCAATCATATTGGTTATGAGCATGCGTGGACAAGTTCAAATACGTTCAACCATAAGTCCACTTAATAAATTGAACATGAAATTTAAATACAAATGTCCCTAATAAAAAGTTTAGGAAGAGGGAAGTGTTATTTTCAAGAACTAAGAAATTGATATTTATATGAATAATTAAATCACATGATATGAATTCATATTAATTTTGTATTTTAGTATTATGCAAAACATGACTATGTTTCTAACTTTTTGTGCGAAGGTAAGAGGATGGGATAGTGTTTTGGTTAATCATGAAATACAAGATTGGGAAAATTACAAGAAGAGATGGGCATAAAAAAGAACAAGCTTAATTACTGGTGTAAATCACGGATAAGTTTTAAAAACCACATATTAGAAAATTAGAACTCTGCAAGTTTATTGATGAAAAATTAGGGATTATTTTTTGGTATAATTTAATGTGTAGTAAAAACACTATTTATAATGTATTAAAGTAAATTGAATAAGATTTTATACTATTTAGGTTCATAAATCAGAAAAGTTAACGGTCAAAATGTTATAATATATATTGATAAGTTCAAAAATAAAAATTGAAATATTATGTGTGTAGAAATATTAATGTGTTATTATCAACTACAAGGATATTAAATTATGTTGTAACTAATTATTTATTGGTGAATAACATTTGATATTTCTTGGTATAAGAACAATGAATTTGTATTATTAAATTATAATAGGTAGGGCAAAGTATTAATTGCATGTATAAAATAATGATGCGTTAATTATATGTATAATAAAGATACATTATATGTATAGTAATAAAATAAAAATAAATCTTTGAAATGGCGAGTTGAGAGAAATAAACTTTTAAATTACCGAGTCTCCTCAAAGACCATTCAAAATGACTCGGTGTTTGTCTAATTATATATTTGTATTGATTTGTAGAGTACATTCAATTTCATTTCCATTTTGAATGATATTTGCCTGTTATTGAAACTTTGAGTCATAAATTAGAAAAATGAATGTAAATTCCATTCGTTTATCCGTTTTCCATATTATTTATCAATTTTTACCGACATTTATATCAATTTTTACTCTCCAGATCAATGCATCATAGATGTTTTTCATGGATCATTGTCAAGAAAAATATTCTCTAAGCCCTCAATCAATTATAGCAATCGGGAAAAAAGAGCTTAGTATTGTCGTTTTAAGTATAAAAGAATTGCACCCTGTTTTTTTGATGGGTTGCTTTTAACTCTATACATTCACCTATGAATCTTGATTTTCTGTTTCAGCTCCTTTCTTATTCCTTCTGTTTGAATTCCTTAAACAGCCTGACAGGGCTGATGAAAGGGAGAGAGTAGAAGCTGCAGGAGGAAGGGTAATAAATTGGAATGGTAGCCGCATCTTAGGTGTCCTTGCGACCTCAAGATCTATAGGTATCTAAATTATTACCTTAGTAACGGATTGTCAATGGAAATTCACTGTTTTAATTTGTCAGCCAAATTATCCACCCAAGATTTTTTTATCACAACAGAAAATTGACATTTATAACACAAAAATATTTACTCCTACTGAGCATGACATTTCTTGTGCGTTATTTGTGATTTAACCAAATATAGTTATCATGACTGCAGGAGATGAATACCTGAAACCATATGTGATCGCAGAGCCCGAGGTAGAAATCAGTAAGCGAACTGCGTTAGACGAATTCCTTATAATAGCTAGTGATGGTTTATGGGATGTGGTGCCTAATGACTTTGCATGCGATGTTGCGAGGAAATGTCTTAATGGCCAAGTGAGGAAGAAGTTCAATGAGGGAACTAATTCGGCCGCGGCCGCAGCAATGCTAGCAGAGCTGGCCCTGGCTAGGGGGAGCAAAGACAACATCAGTGTAATTGTAGTTGAGCTTAAAACGTGTAGCTCCAACTTGTCTTGATCCTTTTTAACTACGGTGGTCGTCCTTCCTCTCTAGCTATGAGGCTGTACTTAGAAACACGAATGTAATCTAAGTTGTAATTTTGACTATCACGGTGACTGACTGGTTGTTTTGGTGGAATGTAATATAGAAGGTGTTATGTTGGCCAAGTGTAGGCGTTGGATCTGGATTTGAAATTCAATTGGGCAGCTAACGCTCCGTTCTGTAAGTACTTGCTCTGCATGGATGTTCGGGACCAATGATCACAAGCTTATTAGCTTCTTTGACGCTCTTTATTCATTCATTTAGAAGCCATTTAAGATGTTTTTTTTAACCTTAATTTTAAGTAGATATGACAATAGGGCAGGATTGGTTTGCCCCTCCCAATCCCCGCCCTGTCGCCTGCCTTTATTACTTTACATATCAATTAAATAAACAAGCTGCAATGGTGAAATCCCAATTCTTACTAAAGCACATTACGCTATAAAAATGTAGGCTAGCAGCTACTCCTAAACAAACAAAAATGGAAGCATAAATTTGGCACATTTCAATTGAACAATATTAATTTGAAACTGTGAACAGAGTAGAAATGCAATAGTCCAAACAAAACTAAATCATAATCTCCATTCCAAAATATAGGATTAAGTTCGACTTTTCAAAATTAATATAAAATATTTTTAATTTTAAAATTGATATAATTCATTTAACCTTCAAAAATATAGTGAGGGAGAGGGTTATCGGCTGGTGGTTGTAGCTAGAAGGAAAAGTGTGCTAAGGGGTCAGCGGCGGAGGAAGGAGAGTGTTGATAATAAAGCGAGGAATGAGTGAGGGAGAAGTTGTGAGGAATGAGTGAGGGAGAAGTTGTGAGGAATGAGTGAGGGAGCAAATTGTGCTAAAGATGTCATTGTTTTTTAAGTGAACATTTTAGTTTAATACTGGCGGTTAAGACTGAAATTTGCTCTGATATCATGAGACTTGGTATTTGATTTTTATCTAGGATGGACGGAATACATAGGATGATGATTCATGCTCAAAAGTATCAAAAGAACTTATATCAGAAAGGGAATTGATATTCTCACAAGACTCACATGAATAGTAAGTGAGGTCTCACGTGAATAATAAGTGAAGTCTCACGTGAATGAGACCTTGTGAAAATATATATTCCTTATCATAAATTGTATAATAGTTGTTATACTTGGAAGCCTATGATCATCCAAAACAAAAAGACATTTATTTGAAACTCAAGCGCAAAGAGAAGTAATATTTTCATATTGCAAATGATCAAATGTTGTAAAGGTTACAACAGCACAATACAAAAAGGGAAAATAGGAAGGGAAAAAAAAACCTAAAGCAATCTTGAAGCAGAAATAAAACGAAGACACTTTGCACTCTGTTGAGAAATTCTCTTCACTTCTCAACTGTCACTCTTTCACCCTCTTTCTCAAATATATATGTGTAACTAAATAAATTGGATGAGAAAGAGGATGAGTAAATTGTCTCTTCACTCTTTCCTCTATCCAATCTTCAATCTTATTTAACCTAACTTCACCTAAAAAACCTACCAAAGTTGCAAATCAACAAGCAACTGAAATTACAGTGAAAAGGAAAAAGACTTTCCTGGACTGCATCTGTATATATCTAGCTGCACAATTCTTACATAACCCCAGAAAACAATGTGAACTTTCCCTTTTTTTGTATTCTCAATTTCTTCCTCTTTTAGGCCAAAGTGTAGCTCGAGACGGACACGGTTGCTGGAGAGGCAGAATGGATATATACAAACTCAATGCTTTTACCAGCAGCCAAAGACTTGATCCATGCTGGAAACACATATGAATCGCCGTACTTTGTGAGACCCCATAAAGGACCGTAGAGCTTCGATACTGAAAGCTTGAGATCCTTCAAAGTCTTGCCAGATTTGTTGGTCACTACTGTGGAGTATCTGTAGTATGTTTTTCCATTTGAAACCCATGAAGCTGTCATCTTTTGCTCAACAGCAATTTGTTGGGAAGATGAAACTGCCAAAAAAAAACCCAATTACATTTGAGTTAGCCATGTGTGAAAAGTCATCTGCCAAAGCTTCCATGAATCCAAAAAGAATAAAAACAATCTGAGCAGAAGCAAAAGAATACCTGGGGCAGGAGTTACTACAGGTTTTGGAGCAGTTTTCGGTTGGACTGCAATGGGTTTAGGAGCTGGAAGATTAACTGCACAAATAAATTTACTGGTTACTGACATAGAAACATAGCTGACTAATCATAACCAGGAATAAAAATACTAGTAAATTACTAAAGAAAATGGCGAAAGAATCTAATACCTGGAAGGAGCTGGTTATATCCACCATGTCCACCATGCAGCCTAGCCAATAGGCCAAGAAGAGGAGCATTGTTGTATGTAGCAGGCTCCGTTTGCTCATAATTGTCCCTTTCATCAGCAAAATTGTCATAGGCATCAGGTCCGCCAACAATAGCACCATCAAGAAGATTCGGATCGCTTGCCTTCCTGCTGAACCATGTGGCATAGCCTCCTCGGCAACTAACAAATGAAGGGTTAGCCTTAATTGACACAATTGAGGAACCACGGTGGTGAACTTGTCGTGGGTAATTGCTCCCATATCCCACCATGTAACTTGTTGTTCTTGGGTTGTCTCCGAGAATATAGTCCACCTAAAGGTTTAAAAAAATATGGGAATTTATATATACCTGAACCGGCAGTTCTAGATCTTTACATGGTGAAGAAATATATCATATATGTACCTGAGATTTAGCAAATGAGAGAAGCTCAGATGGTTGGACATTGCCAGAAGAACACTTGAGAGATTTCCCGGCAGAGGTTAGATAGTCGGAGTAGATAGTCAGGAGGAAGGAGGCACTTGTGACAAACTGCAAGTTGTTCCATCTTTGTCGGAAAATGAGGCCTCCTGGAGTCTTTTGAACATTGTGACTGCTCTTTCCAAGGCATGAGCACATGAAAAACTCTGCCTTCTCTTGGTATTTTTCGAATACTGATGCATGGTTTCCAGCTTTCCCTGCCATTAGGAACTGCAATAAGAAGATTATAAAGACAATTAGTTAATTAGGCTCCCAAACAAGAAGCTATAGTCTCTACCCACAAGGATATAAACTAATTGCAAAAGAACATTTCAAATGTAGAGAACAAATCAACAAGGTATCCAAAAATCAAATTGAAAATCAACTAGCTCGGTTTGTTTTACCCTAGAAGAAAGAAATTACAAAATGAATATCAGTGGCTTGATATATATGTTAATTTCCCCCCACAATGATGAAAGAAGTCTTTAAACAACGTTGAACTCCTTCCGCTCCATAATTAGAGATAAATATTTCTTTTTAGCCTATGAATCTGTTCCAAAATTAGTGATACATTTTTATTTTAGAACTATAAAGGGAAATGATGTTCATAATCTGCTATTACTTTTTCTAGCATCACACCACTACTAATAAATTCTTAAGTAACATTCTAGGTTGCACCATGGCACATAAACTTCATACAGAAATTAGTGCAAGCAGGAAAGTTTATTACCAATGCGTTACATTTACCATATGAGTTATATACTAAAATCCCCCAAATCAACATACATTTATAATAAGTCTTGAAATTGTTACCTTGGCAACAAGAGTTTGGACACCAGCATATTTAACATCCCATCCAAATTCAGTCATGGCCCAACCAGTCCCACCAAGTGCATCACCGTTGTTTCCAAGGTAGTTCAAGTAATACTCGCTGTTTGTTGCCTTGTACAACCATGCAGCTCCCCATAGTAATTCATCCTGGTAAAAATAAATTTTGAAATAAGTAAATAAATTAAATGTTTAAAATCTTACTCCAATATTTAATTATGCACTTCCGAAACGTTCAAAAGGAGATGTGATAACGTACAGCATATCCACTGACAGAACGATAGTACTTTTGAGCCACTGTAATGCTGCTATCATATTTGCCCCTATATTTGTCCGCAAAGTCGAACAGCTGAAAAAAACAAAGTTGATAAACAAAATATTATTCAGAAATACAAAAAAAAGTCGTATTAAGTATTGCGATTATTTTTTGCCGGTCATGTATATTTATGAAATTGAGTAAGATTATAAGATTTATCAATTATATTAACTATATCATTAAATATTACTAACTATGTCACTCGCAACAAAAAAATAAATAAATAAAATTGCAAAATTTATCATTTTTCATTTATAAATGTAAAGTTAAAAAGGGCAAAATTGGAAGGACGAATGTGTGGATTGTGTGGTGCCATGTGATCCCCGACACTCAATAAATTCGACGATAAAGATCTAATCGTAAACCATGCTTGTACGGCCCAGAATTAACGGCAATGGGCCCTGCTTCACTGCCATGATCCCATTTAAGCGCCGAACTAAAGAATTATGTGGGAAAGCCCAAATATTCCAAAGGCAAGCAAAATTTATTCTTTTTTAAAAGAAAAATTGTGTGTGGGCCCTTATACTCTTGACATACGGACTGGTAAATAATATTTACACCATACTATATGTTTGTGTCCATATATACAATGAAACTTTTTTAAAGACAAATGTAAAAAATTATTTAAAATAAATAAGTGGTCTCTTACCCCTCAGCTTCGCAATTTATTTAAAATTCAATAGAAAGATAGATTGAATACCATCCAAGTATATAACTTTTTTTACTTATGTTCATAGTCTTCTTTTATGCCAAATGATGCAAGATGTAGTACTAATAAAGAGTTAAGAACGTCAAAAATTCTAAATTAACTAATCAAAAGAATTATTATAATAGGCAGTCCATGTGAAAGGACCAATATTCTACCTCGGAGCTGATATTAACCAGCTTTACTTTAATGTTACGATTCGAATAAAAAAAATAAAGATAAAATAGAATGATTTATTTTTATATAATGAAAAAAATTATATTTTGTTGTTTTATTAGAATAAAATGGACCATTCTAATCTCTTCTAAATTTATAAATTTTATTTTTGAGAAAAAATATAAAATAATTCATTTTAGTTAAAATTAAATGAATTATTTTATTTTTTATTTTATTCCTTCAAGTATTTTATTCCTTCTACCTAAATATAATTTAATATTATAATAAATTGGTGGGGGTAAAAGAAAAGTCTGAAAACAAAGAGGCTAAAAGTTTGGTGACTTGCTTTTAATATTTATAGATTATTTTTGGAATATAAAAATACTTTTGCCATGCAACTATGCAAGTCCGCTAATGTGCGCCACAGGTTTGGGTCACTTGTCGGTAAAGATTCGAGTTTTAAACGCTGCGTCCCTGTTAATCTCTCATTTTTATTATATAAATTATTTTTTTAAAATATAAAACATTTTAGATATATATATTTTAAAAAATTTAATCATTTTTTATTTTATCTTTAAAAATAAAATAATTAAGAGAAAAATAAAAAAAATAATTAATTAGTACATAAGTAATAATAATATTTTAAACTAATATTAATAATATTAATATTAATGTGACTTATTAATATATGTAATTATATATTAAATAACTTATATAATAAAAAAAAGAAAATAATATACACTGGCAACAGAAAAATAATTAAATATTCTAAATTATCTGTTATATAATATCTCACGTTATTTATATATTATCATTTTAATATTTTAAATAATTTATTTTATTTTACATATTAAAATAACAGTCCATACCATTTAGCATGTGCCCCATAATTACTCCCGGCAACAACCAGCCTGACACAAGGCAGTCTTAACTGCCTATTAACGTCAACCGTCCCAACAAACATACGCATGGCAACCACTCTTGCTATCATACGCCAATACAAATGTTTGTGTGTGACTAATAATAGAGGAATTATATTTTCCCATTATTTTCCATTCCTACAAAAATTTATTTTACTAAACTAGGTACAATTTTGTGATACAGTGTAATTATAGACTATTGATAAAGTCAGAATTTTAAAATATTATTAAAATCAGTGTAATTGTATCCCATGTTTACTCTAACCATATAAATAAAATTATGATCAACAATTTAATTTGACTGAAATGGGAAGAATTACACTAAAAAAATACTATAATTCCCCTAATAATAAATTTTTTGTATTTCCTTCTATGAGATTATAGGAAATAAGTTGAACCCACCTGATAGGCATGAGAAAGGAGCGTCTTGGCATAGGAAGGGTTGGAGCGGCGGAAGACCATAGAAGCGGCGGCCATAGCGGCGGCGGTTTCTCCGGCAAGGTCGGATCCGGGGTTGCTTGGGTCAATTCTGTAAGCTTGGCGAGAGGTGGTCATGTCCTCCGGCCTTTGCCAGCAGTAGTGGTCAGTGTTACCATCTCCCACCTATTTTCCAAAATCACCAACCCCAGTTAAAATAAATATTAATGAAAATATCAGATTTCCTAATACTTCATTGAACGAAAGATAAAGCTATGAAAATGACATAAAGATAACCCATAAACATCTATTCATTCCAATAAAAATATTGCTCTGTTTTGCCAGCATATAACCAATAGATAAGCGTGAAATACATAAAAGCGCAAAAATAAATTTATAAATAATGTAAATGGTTATATAAAAACAGAGCAATATCTTAATAAGAAAGGCTAAAAAAAGTGATATTTGTTGAGCAACAAATAAAAGATGCACAAACTGAATAAATAGTGCTAGCAGAGTACCTCTCCATAGAAAACATTGGGTTCGGGATGGGCTTTAATAAGGTAGTCAGTGCCCCACTTAACAGCATCCATGGCATTTCCAAGCTCTCCGCTTGAAGCCATTTGTTGCCCATACTCTAAAATGCTCCATGACATCATTGTCACTGTAAATGCCATGGGCAGTCCAAACTTCACATTGTCCCCTGCATCATAGTACCCTCCAACCAAATTCACCTGCAAATAATTCAAAACATTTAAAATCTAAACTATATCCTGCTATTTTAACCATTTTTTGTTCACACAGATCTCAGAACTTAATTAATTACCATTATAGTACCTACCAGACATTAAGCTCAGAAAAATAGAAAAGCGAAAGGGGTTAAAGCAAATGTTGATGAAATGTCTAGTTTGTGAAACTTGGAAACTGAATTAAGCTGCATTAAAGTATATATACCCAAATGGGCCAAATGGATTTGTAATACAGAAAAGAATAGGGGAACTTACACCAACAGTCTTGCCGTCATCAAGACCAGAGTGACCCCTCCATTTGATTCTCTGGTTACTGGGAAGGACACCAGATCTCTGAGCTTCAAAGAAGAGAATGCTCTTGGTGAGAGCCTGGCCATAGTCATGACCAGCTAAGACCAATGGAAGAAGAACAAGAAGCAGAAACAGAGGAGCCATAGTACAGAGTCTCACAAACTTCTCCATTAATTTTACAACAAAACTCAAAAAGTGTTTCAAATTGGAAAACTAGTATCCCCAAATATAAACACAAAAAGATATGGATCTGTCTCTGTGTATATGTATTACAAATTGGTAATGTTGGTATGGTTTATCAGCTAAAACTTCTAATAATCCCACCCAAAACAGAGTGAGTGAAAGAGAGAAAAAGAAAGAGAGGGGATTGGGGAAATGAGAGGAACTTAAGGCACTATATATGGAGGGAAGGAAGTTGCCAATTTTTCAGAAATTTGGCAGATTTAATAAATGCAGTTCAAAATTATTAGTAATTTTTATTAATTTGAAACTTTTTAAAAGCACAAATATTACAAATTGAGGGTGAAATAAATAAATAAATGGTTGAGAGAGAGAGGGGGCAGAGTCATGTGTTTTTGTTGGGACCTTTACTTGGAAGGGTCGGTGCTGAACTTTATATTGATTTTGTATTGAAAATGGCAAGAAATTACTGCAGACAATCAGGAAAGAAATTAGATACAATTAATGAACATCATACATGGTGTGTGTCTTATTATTTTATTTATTTATATAAATAAGTACAATTTTTCAGTGGGGGGATTCTGGAGATTTACCAAAACAGAACAAGTAAAGAGGAAAGGGAGAGTAGCAGGGGAGTCAATTTTTTAGAAAAATTGTCTCTCCAGTGTCTCCACTTGTGAATTGTCCTCGTTGCCCATACTAGTCATTTCTTCTTTACTTAGCTCATATGATGCAGGGCATGGAATCAGTATTTAAGTGCCAGCTGGCCAGAGGTGATTGGACCATAATGTGGGAAGTTATGAATTCCAATAATTTTGCACAGCTCAAATTCAGTGGCCAACTTCATAGTTGTCCAAAATGCACAGCTCAAATTCAATTTTTGCTAGCATGTTTTGCAAAATGCTTCGAATATCAGTCCGCACATTAGCTACAAGTAATAAAAAAAAATATTTACCATAAATCGTTTATATCTAATTAATTTTGTTCGAGTTTATCCTTCAATAAAAATTTAAAAAATTTAAAATTAATCAAGACAGTTATATGAATAAGGTAAGTTTTTTTTAAGTTCTTTCCTAATTTCTCTTGTAATCCTCTTTTTCAAACAGAAATGTATTCTACGATCAAATTATAATAGAATAAATTCTCAAAATATAGAAATAAGAAGATGTATATCAATTTAACATATAAAAGACTTCGTATCTTTCGCTTTTTCTTTACCATTATAGAGAGACTTTGAAGAGCTAAGTAAATGCATAGAAAAGAATAAAACAAAAAAGGCCCAAAGGAAGAAGATGTGGTCGAAATATTTGGGGCCCATATGAAACACTTTATTCCTAACCGCAATCAACGGTGTCCGCTAGAAAAAAATAGGTAGGATAAACCATTGTAAAGAAAGAAAAAAAATTGAAAGTTTAAAAAACAGGAAATATGGACTCGCTATAGTAAGTCAAAAGAGCAACATTCCGCAATTGCCGGCAACCGCCGTTTTCTTATGGTCACGGCACTTTATCCCAATTCCCACCATCGGTGCAATCGGCTGTCGGGTGGTGTTATTCGGGTGTCACCCGCAAAAATACTTTCCAGCCGGTAGCTAGTTACATTATTAGGAAGAAAATGTAATTTTTTGTTGCAAATATATAACATAGTAAGTCCATCGATAGATACATTTATTTTACACTTTTCTTTCCGAAGTACAAGTTCAAATGTCATGAATAAAATCAAAAAACGAATGCTAGAGAAACCCACGTGTTGATTTTATTTATCTAACTACCTTTGTACTTACGTTTTAAAAAAAGAGAATATAAAATAGATGTATCTCACTAACAAATAACTGTAAATATATACTAGTCTGTTTATAGTTTAATAGTTGACCAATCTTGTATCATCTTTTTTTAAAAAAAAAATTGACGGACATGATTTAAAAAGTTAGCATTTTCGTACACATTATTATGGTGCATATGGACCATGGAGAATTTCAAGAATTTGTATTGCACTATTATAGTGGGTATGTAAACTTCTCTATATTATGGTATGCACATTATTATTATTTTCAATTAGCGTCTACTAAATTTAAGAAGGACGATGTTATAGACGTTGCGACTTAGTGAACCCGTCACCTATACTATTACTCACAAAACTAACTCTTAAATAAGTACATGCTTGAACATGAACTGTTCACAAAACATGGCTTTTGGTACAAGGCTATGCCAGCACCAACCTAAAGTTAAAGGGCAGGTAGGTGTGTGTAGTTGAGAGACTTTAGTTGGAGGACCATCAATGAGAAAACACTGTTGTACTAGACGAACTATCTCTCACTTTGTTGCCTTTATTAGTGGGTTTAGTCCATCTTTTTGAAATCTTGAGCATTCATACCAAGGCAAGACTTTAAAAAAAGAAAAAAGGTTTCGCGTTGCTAGGAAAGTTCTTGTTGGTTGAAAACCCAAGAGGGAATTTATTCAAATGAAGATGACTAAAGAGTAGAGAATTGGTAGATAAAATTATGCTTTTAATTATGAGCTTAGTTAAATAGATAGTACTTTCAATTAATGTTGCTTTATTTTATTTTATTTATTTGACAAAACCCTAGAATAAGATCAAAGAATAATTATCACAGAAAAATGAATTGAATTACAAAAATACTAAAGTCAAGGTGATACATTCTCTCGTCCTAAATTGAAACTCAAAACTTGAGAACATATATATTTCTAAAAAATAAATAAATTTACATAGTTCTTCAATACGGGTAATGAAAAATAGGTCATCATAATAAGCTCACACTCAAATTTGAAAAGATATGTCTTCACCGATTAACGCAAATTAAATTTCTTCTACAGAGAGATCGTGAAAAAAAAACTCCACTGAATGAGAAAATCTTGAACTAGGAGAAGAAATGTTCCATAGATTGATAAAATCCAAACTATGAGAAATAAAACCCCAAAAGGTAAAGAAATCCCATAAAAAGGGAAAATAAAAACAATTAAATAGAATAATATAAGAAAAAACTTGAAAGAATGTCTATTCAGTATAGATCAGAGACCCCTCTATAGCTGAAAATATGGAGGCTGGGTTTCTTTTTTAAAGAGAACGAAGGTTAGGATTGTGACTTTGAGTTGAATGCTGCTTAATTACTTACAATAAATTTGTGATTCATTGACTTGAAGTTGGACGATTACACTTTCTACTCTGAAAATTATTTACTGTTCGATTCAAATTGTCAACCGACGTGTACTTTTATCACCATATTAATTAACCAAACGGACATATCAAGGACTCCAATTTGTTAGGCCGAGGTAGATACGCACGTATTAACTGTATCTTGCATTTATTTGGTCTGTGATTTTTTTTTTAATTTTTTTTTTTACCTTTTAATTTAAGCACAAATAAATCGTAATAATAATCATGTGGTGGATAGTATTATTATGGTGACAATTATTTTTTATAAAAATTAATTTACAAAATAATATGACAGAATATAATTAGTGAATGATCTATTATATATAAATAAATTTAAAAAATAACAACTAGTCACGTTATTTTATAAGTAACTTTTTTTATCACCAAAATACTTTTCATGGAAAATAACACGATTATGTGAGAGCCGCTATAGTTACAAAGTTACACGAATCTTGTGGGAGAAGTTACTTTAGTACTTTCAAAATTATGTATATATATATATATATATATATATATAATAAATGATTGTTACGAATACGATTTTAATAAATTTATCATTAACCGTTCAAAATACAGGATTTAATACTTAGAAATTTTGTTTGTCGTTATTTTTAGTAGTATCAAGTAGCGGCAAAAAGATATAAAAAAAATTACTAGCCGCTATTCTTGATAGAGATATGAAAAAATATCTTAAATATTTCAATTTTAGTTAGATTTAAATAGTTTCAATATATTTATTTTTATAAATAATTTTTTAAGTAATAAAATTTAAAATTGTCAATTATATTTAATATATTTATTTTTATAAATAATTTCTTAAACCAATAAAATTTAAAATTGTCAATTATATTCAATGTATTTATTTTTATAAATAATTTTTTAAGTAATAAAATTTAAGATTGTCGATTATATTCAATGTATTTATTTGTATAAATAATTTCTTAAGTAATAAAATTTAACATTATCAATTATTGTAATAATTTGATTATTTAAAATTTAAACTCTATATTATAATACAATTTAATTTAATTAATATTATAAATAAATATATTAAAACTATTTAAATCTAATTAACTAAAATATAGATATTTAGAATATTCTGTCATACCTCTACTAAGAATAGAGGCAGGTGAAATTTTTTATGCATGCTTTCTGAGTTTTGAATTTTGCATTGGACGTTTGGAGATGTATTTATTAAAATAATATCTATAATAATAACTATTTATTATGGATCAATATCTATATATATTTAAGCTTAAAACTTATTTTAAAAAACTAATAAGTGCTACGCTAGCAGTTAAACATTTTTTAATTTACATAAAAAGCACTTTTTTCAATAACTCTACTAATGAACTCACCGAACTAATCCGCCAACAGTTCCCTAGAACTAATGTTAGTGGAGTTACCCATATTTGTTTGATAAACTAGAAAAAAGACTTATTTCAACTTAAATTTTCTACAATTTCAGTGGCTCATAAACCTGGTCAAAAGTTCATTTCGGAAGGGGCCAAAATGTCTACGGAAAATATTATATTAATCATTTAATTAAATGTGCTTGTAATCATGCCAAATAATAGTAAAAATATTTAGTGAGAATGATATATATATAATTTGAAATATTTTCAAATTTTAAGTTGAAACAATTCAAATAATTTTAAATACATAATTGTGAAAATTATAAATTAATTAAAAAGTACTTCTAATTACTACTTTTTTTGTTATTAAAGGTAAAATGATTTATTTTTAAGTTTAAAAATATCTAATATTTATTTTAAAAAGTCAAAATTAATCTTACATTTTAGAATGGATGGAACATTTTATAAAACATACACATTTTTTTAGAGGATTATAAATGAAATTTTATAAAAAGAAAAGAGTTTGAATATAAGTAAAAATGACTTGGAAAGCCGGAGCCAAGGCCAACCCATGCCATGTTGTCGTTTCGCCATTGAATATTTTTATATGTATTTTTTATATTTTTATATAATCATCTCTCACACGAGTATAAAGTGAATTTTATTGTTATGTGAGGGAGGATTATATAAAAATATCAAAAAACTGAAAACATATTTGAAAATAATGTTTCCCTACGTGATCACCTAAAACATGAAAAGTGCAAGGGAAATATGTAATGACCGAAGAGGATGGGTAACATGTTATGTAAGAGTAACGTGCGTCTTTTGTACCTTCTAAAGGCCGACATATCATGTAGCTTATAAGCACTGTGAAAGCAGTTTCTTATCTTTGAAGTTTGAAAGCAAGATGAGAAATGGTAACATTTTTTCCCAATCAAATGAAAATCCTCACTCTTATTTTTCTCTCTTTATTTAAATTTTTTTAAAATGCTACTTTATTCACCCTCTCTCATAAGAATTTGCTTAAAAAAAGGCTTTCCACCTAGTGCAACAATGAGAGCCCGTGAAAAAGAAATAATTTGATAAATTTATAAAAGGCTATAGTCATAGTAATCCTCTTATCCGTCTGAGAAGGGATTTGCGTGTGATTAACTAGTTGGTGAAGTAATAACTTATCAAGGCGATGATCAGTAACTAATCCGAGAGAATGATCAGTTACACTGGGACTTAGACATGACCCAGACTCCTACGAGAGGCAACAGTGAGAGGCAACAGTGGAGAATTTTTCGCCTGAAGATGATCAAAGGTACTCCAAAGTCATTGTAGTAGGTTCGTAACTAAATTTTAGGACTTAATACAAGGTTGCTGATTAAGTTATTTTGGAAGGCAATTGCACTCCAACTAGTCCTAGTAACAAGATTTAAAGTAAATCTCAACTACACTACAAATGAATAAATGCAATGGGTACAGTTTTCATTAAAATGGTTGTTAGTTGTGGGGTGTCCCTTTGCTGATGAAGATTTGGGATCCACACTCGTGGCTCGTCAAGGCACACAACCAATCAACGATACCTTCATGTCTTTAATGTTTAACATGCCGGCAACATAAATGTAAAATTTTAATGGGCCCCCTCGAGTAATAATACGTGACAAGTGACTTTAAAGCCGAAGATATCGAATTGGGATGATTTAAAAATAATTTATTATGAATTTATTTAATATACGTAATTAGGTATAGTATTATTTATATTTAGTGACTTTGTCGAAATTAAATTTTAAAATCTCATGATTATTCTAGAGTGAGTTTACTATTAAGCTACACTGAGGCTTGGTTAAATAATTCATTACTACAAGCAAATATGCCCTAGTTAGTGGTAGGTAGTGTGTGGTAGGTAGTTTGTAGTAGTATTAATATACGTATATGCTCATGCGAAATTGTTTATACTACCTAGGCAGTGTTCCATCCGCATGTTATGGAGTTGGAAATCAAACCAATTACTTTTACCAACAAACAGAGGCTTCCTTCCACTCATAAAGAAAACGAGTGATTTGGTCCATGTGCGCGCCCCTTATTCTACTACTACCGACTTGTACTAACTACTACTAGAGAAGAAGAAAAATTAATAAAAAAAAATATTTTTTTAATTAATAATTGTAATATTCCAGTTTTATATCGATTAATATAAAATATTTGAATATGTATATAAGAATCTAAATTATTATTATTAATACTTTCAGTTATGACATTTTGAGTGAATTGGTTAAAAACATAAACTATTAAAAAAACACATTAGACAGATTAAAATGAGCGAAGAAGATATACTATTGAAAAAACACATTAAATTTTATTGTATTATAATTTAATATGAATTTAGTATAAAATAATATGATATTATTATTTTTTTAGTATAATTTTATATTGTACTATCACCATTAAATTGTTAACTTATTATTTTTAGAAGTAAAGACAAAATAAAAATGAATTTTTAATTATTAAACGGAGAGAATAATATTTGTGCGTGTATAATATAAAATAGGATCTTTCTTGTGATTTGATGTTTGTATGCTTGCATCTCAAATTGATGGAACATGAGGTGAGGCCCTTCCATTTTGGTCCATATAGACTATAGAGCATAGGTCCCTTGTCCGATCAATTATTTAGTAATTCAAGTACTTTTACGTGATATCTTATATTATTTATATATTATTATTTTAATATTTAAAATAAAATAATTTATTTAATATACTGAAATAACAGTATACAGACGATATAGAACACTTATTATACCCCACGAGCAACTAATAATTATTTTCCTCGTCTCCCAATTTTCTTATTAAATATTAATTTTTTTTTTATTTTTCCGAATAATTTTAGCCGAGCTACCCCCTTCTAAGCCAAAAATTATTACCATGCTGTTGGAATATTTTAAGTTTACAAAAAAACTATTCCTTTATATCATTGTGTTATTATGGAAAAGAAAAATATATAATCAGGAACTAGCGTGGTATTTAATTTGATAAATAAATGGCTTGATTAGTGCCTATAAAGTCAATAATTTAATAAATAAATGTCTTGATTGGTGTCATGAAAACAAATAATCTACGCACCTGCCACTACTTAATTAATGTGCTAATCCTCCATTACCAAAAAGAAGAGGATGGGAAGGAGATGATGTACACACTACTTAATTAATGTGCTAATCCTCCATTACCAATTTTTTCTGGAATTAAGGGATTTAGATTTGGGAAGGAGATGATGTACACATTACTTAAAATTCATCAAAGTTGAATAAGAATAAGGACATAACAGTGTGAACAAGGGGAAAATCTACTACAATACCCGAGATAATTCATACTCGAAATGTTTGTAAATGTACGTTCTAAATTATAAAATTAATATTTAATTTTTAAAAAATTAATTTTAAATATTTTTAATTTTAAAATTAAAATTAATTTATTTAATTTATATCAATATAATTATGAATATCATAAAATATTTAAAAAATAATTTTAGTTATAAGATTTATTAATTTTAAAACTTGAATAAATTATATAAATTTTAAAATATTTTAAATTAATTCTTTAAAAATTAATAATAATTTTATAAATCGAGACGGAAGTCGTACAATGTTTCAATGCACTCCCGTACATTTCTGGCATGAATTGTCGCAGTTCACATCAATAAAAGAAAAGGAGTAAGAAATTGGAAAGGGGGGGAAATTGCTCATTGACTTTAACAGTGGTCAAACATATATGTCCCTATACTAACACAAATCGAGGCTTGATTGAGCATGTTGAATCAGCATGCATTACAATAGACTTCTGTTATCATCATCCTAATCGGACTATCTATCTATCTATCTATCTATATTCTGTAATGGCGCAAACCAAGGTAGATTAGTTGTATCAGTCCAAGGGCGGACCCATTACTACTCACTGAGCCAGTTACGGTGCCATGTGGCCTATATATACACACCTTATATTAGAATTTATTTTTTATCAGACCATGAACCAGTTACCAGCCTGTAAACATTATATCATGACAAACCAATCAATAATTTGTATCTGATTAATAAATAGTACTCCATTCCATTAACTCAATAATTCAATTGGTGTGTTTCAATAAGTCTTGCTTAGCAACCTTGATATATATAGGACAAGTTTAGGTGCACAACATTTTGTGCACAACATGTGCACAACACTCATCCACACCATTTAATGGTGGGGCCTGACACGGATTTCTGTGTCAGACTCCACCATTGAATGGTGTGGATAAAAAGTGCACAACATGTTGTGCACAAAAATGTTATGCACTTATACTTTTCCATATATATATGGCATAAGCACACTCGAAAGACGGTCTTAACCCGTGTGTTGAATTCTTTTTTTCATCATAATAGAAAAAGCAGTCATATATGTAAACAAAATAAATATTTGTTTTTTGTTAATCAGTTAGTTAATGTTGGAAGAAATATTGCGACAAAATATAGTAGAAAAGACGCACGATATATATTTACAATTTAAGAAAAAATATCTTATTTATACTATATTATTTGTGCACTAGTCAATGCAGCTCGTTAATTCATGTAAAATAATTTTTTTTTAATTATTATTGATAAGATTGCTAGACATAATGGATTCAAATGGTTGTCGTTAATGTGTTGAGATTGTCATAATGTTAATATTGCGTTTAAATTAAAAAAATAAAATAAATAAAGAAATAAAATAGAGAAATGAATAAATTTGAGAGTGAAATAATTCATTCTATTTCGATTATATTGAGTCATTTTATACCATTCCTCAAAAAATAAAATTCATAAATAGATAAATAAAAATAGTTAATTCTATTACAATAAAACAACGAACACAATTTTTTTTCATTAATTTCATAAAAATAGGTTATTTTATTCTTCTAATTCAAACGTAGCGTAAGTCATAATGAAATTACCTTTCACAATCTATACTTTCCAAAATATTCAAACTTCTTGATTATTATTATTATAACTGATTAGATTGATATAGACCTACAAATACTTACAAATTAGATTTAAAAATTTGATAGCACTATTCTCCCTTTGCAACTAACCAACATATTTGAATTTAGGTTATCTATGTAATTAAGCAATTCCTTTACGTCCTTCTGATACTTTATTTAACAGTGACAAGTAAATGAAAATGAGTTAATGGTCGTTTTTCTTGTCCCAATAAAATATGACCACTTGAATAAAGTTGGCACTATGAAGTAACCCAACATCAAAATCCCGCCAAAAATAAATCACGACATAAGGAGAGAAAATATATATATATATATATATATATATATATATATATATATATATATATATATATATCTTTCTTTAATACGCATGCACATCTTTGAGCAAAAAGCACGGACCTTGCACTTTAGTCGGTAAAAGAATGAACAAGAAACGTCGGAATTGTGTAGGCAGATATGCAAAAGAGACGAGCTACCTCTTTAGTGGTCCATTATCTTTTTTTATTTTTTATTAAATAGTCCATCATCTTTCTGAAAATCTAATACTATTACTTTTTCCAAAGTGGAGTTCTGATGATCAATAACAAATCCTCCCTCCGTTTTCTCTTTTTTTTTTTTTATGAAAACCTTGAATATATTTTATAAAAAATCAAAATGGTACGAGAAAATCAGAGCGTAACCCTAGCTAAATTCAAATGTTTGAAACACTCTTCAATGTGACGAACATTTTTCATGTTTTTTGCATGTGACATATGTCAATGGAAATTTTTCTTTGCCAAGTTAACAATACACATAAAAAAGTTAAAATTACATTCTATTATGTGTTTAATTGACTGTATATCGAGTCGACATATATAGCATCGATCTATTAATTAATTTAAGCTAAATGATATATGATAAGTCTGATGTATATAACATTCAATCACAAAAATTAACCATTACATTAATTTTAACTATTAAAAAGTGATGTACGACACGAATTTTAATATAAAGTCTTACTTTTTAATGATTAAAATTAATATAATAATTAATTTTTATGATTAAATATTACGTACATATACAAATATACTTATCCAATGATATAAATCCAATAGCTAGCTTAAACAAAGTTTATTCTAGCGACTAGTTTGTGTTTTAAGTTGGGACTAATTATGTTCTCTATAGGTTAATTATTAGGAGCCTATAAAATGGTAATTTGGGTAACCAAACACCTCTTTTAGGTCCGGATCAATATAGAGAGTTTTTAGGTCCGGATCAATATAGAGAGAGACTGATGAGGGAAGATGAAAAGGGTATCACGGAGGAAAGGGGCATGCCTTGAGCCCCACAATAATAAAGCACAATACCCGAAACTTCTTTTACACATTTAATTCTTATATAGCTTTTGGTGCGACCATTTAGGATGCGGGAGAAACTTAAATTATACTCTCTCAGTTTTGTTATTTATTTTAAATTTTGAAAGTTGATATTTTTATAAATTAATATAATATTTTTTTAAATAAATTTTATTTAATTTTATAAAAATATTAAATTAACTTATAAAAATATCAATTTTATATAAGAATTAATATTTTCACAAGTAAATCCTATTTGATCTTGTAAAAATATCAAATTAATTTATAAAAATATCAATTCTTTAAATTTTTTGAATGTCTAATTTTATAATTATAATATGATAATAAATTACGTTTAGAAAATATATGTCAATTTATATTATTAATATATATATATATTAAATAAGTTTAGAAATAAGAACTCTTTGTAGAGCTTTGAAAATAATAAGTATGATATTATTCTTTTGCTATCTATTTAAATTTAGTATGATATTATTCTTTTGTTATCTATTTAAATTTATTAAAGTATTAGTCCATGCAAAGTATGAGTTTTGTTTTGTCCTTATTTTTATAATTTTAGATAGCCCGTTCGAGGCATGAATTTTGTTTTTATTCTTATTTTTGTAATTTTAATGATTATTTAATAAATTTTATATATAATTAGTAGCTGAAATTCTATAATAAATATGTAATTCAAAATTATAATATAATAATTTGTAGAATTCACAATAATCTAAATAAAAAATAATAATAATTATTCAAATATACTCCCTATATTCCATTTTAATAAACGTTTTGGAGAAAGACACATATATTAAGGTCTCTTATTAATAAATAACAATAATTAATAGTTAATTTTAGTGTGACTTTTTAACTTTACTGTACTGCCTCTTTTTTTCATTATTATTGTTGTAAATCTTTTTAGAAAGCTAAAGTTAACAGGGTTATTTAGATAAATAAACTTTTTACTCTCATTAAAAGACGAGAAATGCTTAATATTGTGGAACAAAAAAAAAACTAAAATGTTTATTAAAAAAAATAGAATGAAGGGAGTATAATAATAGTAAATTTTATTTTGTATTGGACTATTGGGTGTAAATTTGCTACTCCCTCTATTCCTTTTTACTTGTCATTTTAGAAAAAAATATAAAGATTAAGACAATTAATGTTTTATCTAATTGACCAAAATAGTTCTAAAATTTCAATACTACATTTTTAAAATTTATTAAAAAAGGTGAAAGAAACATAAATTGATATTTTATATAAGGATAATATAAAAAAATTAAGTGACTAATACTTTCTTAAAATTTATAAATGACAAGTAAAAAGGAATAAATTTTAATCTGTAAAACGACAAATAAAAAATGATGAAGGGAGTATATTTTATAAAACTCATGATTAAATGTGATTATAATTACATACATTAATAAAATTCAAAATTCAAACAGACATAAATGTTATATGGATATATGAACAATGCACTTATTATTAATAATTAAAAAAAATATTTAACTAAATATTTAATACTATTAAATAAACCTGATTGAATAATATAAATTACAACCGAATTAATACAATAAATTCTTCAATTAATTAAAAAATTGATGTAAAAGTTTTATTTTTAAATATAAGCATTAATTAAAAAAAAATCAAAGAGAGAGAGAGTGATAATGTATCACATACAAATGAAAAAAAAAGGAAAAAAAAAAAAAGAAGCCGACACCCGAATCCTGGGATACAAGGTCCACATTAACTGCAATGGATTTCCGGCCCCAATCTCTTTGTTGTTTACGCTGCCAATTTCTGGCCACCCTTTGTCTTGTCTTGTATGCAAATTTGCAATTTTTTTTTACCGATTATTTTACACACATTATAATTAAATATTATTTTTATTTTAATAAAAAAAAATAAAATTTCGTGCTAAATTCTATATTTTATTTATTGAAATCAAAATATAATATTTTAAATTATATTTAAAATTATGCACATACAGCTATCTTTTTTTACAGGAGTATTAAACGAAAAATGCTGATGTACTTAGACAGTCGGACATGCGAACTCCACCCTCCTTTTATTTATTTGTTTTGCTATTTCACCATTGTGGAAACTAATTACTTTTATATTTATTTGTGGTGGTGGATTTAAAAGAAAAGGTACATCCCAATTATCCCAAAGAAATGAAGAAATGGAGTATAATAAAGTAATTTTAACCGCCGACAGATTCGTAGTGAAGGACAAACAAAGACGACGATACGATAAAACCAACGTATACAACAGATCGTGGCCGTTGCCCTCCGCAATATACGTCGGTTGGTGGGTCCCCTACCACAATCACATCCCAATCAACGGTGATTTTCCGGCCGGGAAAAACAACATACGTGTGCTGTTGTGGAAGAGCGTCTTAAATTTGGTCATGTGAATGCACGTGCATATCTGACAATCCAAGCTGGACCCACCACGTGTAACCCCGACTGTCGAAAATATGCCACGGAGCTCGTCCCTCCGTCACGGTTTCCCCAATAAATGTGCGACACGTGGTTGCGCACATGCTAGTAACCACCGAAGCATTTGGCTGGATGTGCTAAAAATATGATTTGTATTAATTATTGAAATGTGAAGGGAAATAGGACAATATATAGCATGTTATAAAAATAATTTGGAGAGACGTGACCAGAGATAATGTACGTTTAGAATAGGGAATTGATATTTTTATATAAAAAAATAATTTTTTTATATAAATAATTAATTAGTTATATATTTATATAAAAGAAATTCATATGAAATTATTATTTTTAGATGTAAAAATATTAATTTTCTTAATAAAAATATATCTACTGCTCCTTTAGTAAAATTTACTCTTTTTTATTTCGAGAACTTATTACAATACACTGCACACAGATTTGAAGCAGGGGGCAGGAGGCGATTTAAGCAAAATACTTGTCTTTTAACCTTCTGCAACTTATTTGCTCGAAATTTTAACATTACACAATAAAAAAAAAATTACTAATAAATTATCACCATTAATTTAATATTAATAAATCTTCAACTTTAGTTTAACTTAACTCCGTTTTTGATTGAAGATAAAGTCTGTATAGAACAACATTTAACAATTATTTGAAAGTAAAAAAAAAGTAACTGTTCTTCATTTTAGAAGAAAACAGTGCCTAAATTAAGAGTAAAAAAATAATTCTAAACTTTTATTGAAGGTATAAAGTTTTACATCTGGCACAGTTAAATATATAACTATTCTGGATATATTTTTGAAGTGATAATTTTATTTTTTAAATTATAAAATATTAAGTCCTATCAAGACTAGAGCATGTTGTTTATGTGTATAATAACAACTCGAGACTTTGAATCGGAGGAGAAAATAAGAAAAATTGTAAATTTGAAGGGCCAAAAGGAAGGAGGGCTATTAAAAACTTGAACGGATGGTTGGCATCTTGTTGTGTGGAAGGCCGGGGGAGAACAAGCTTTGACTATTTGGTAGCTGGTTAAACTACAAACTCAAGAAAGGGCCTGCAACAGACATTTAAGATCCAATCCTTACTAATGCTTCAAAATATTTCAACGATTAAATGCAAACCAAGCCCAAAATTCAAATGAGATTAAACAATCTAACTCTGAACCATTCTAAAGAATATTAGGAGGCGTTTGATAAAAAATGAATAAAATAATTCTTAATTAATCTAAATGAATTGAATGAAATAAATTTCTGAATACTGAATGAAAAAAAATATTTAATAAGTGATATGTCTGAAATATCTGAATAATATATTTTTACTATTTTATCTCTCTGAAAAAATTTAAAGTTGTTGTAAATTTATTTAATATTATTTATATAATATTTAATTTTTTTTACTTCATTTATTCGAAACTTAACTATTCAGTCAAAAAAATCAAACTTAATCATTCAGCTAAAAATCTAATCAATTCAGTCATTCAGTCCTGAACAAACACACTGAATGGCGGACCGATTCAACCATTCAACCATTCAAATGCATTAAGTTCCAATCAAACACCCCCTCAGTACTAAATCAAAAATCGATATTTCAAAAATTAAAAACAAGTTGACATCAAATTTTGAATTTTGAAATTTAAAAAATTAACTAGGATTAAAATCAGACTCTTTCGTAGAACAGAGAGAGTATATTTGTTGGCACTACGTGATACCAGCAGTGAACAATATGTTGAAGCAGCAGTCCTCTCCATATTGGAGAAGGCATTTAATGATATATCAGCAATTTCAGATCCTTACCATTTTCTGCTTTCTTAATCTAAAATTTAGGGCAGTAATGTTTTACAACTTTAACAATAATCTAAGTGGGATCCCCAGTGCTGCAGTGCATATGTGGAAATGACAAACAAAATCCAAGAGATAAATGCCAGTTCTCTTGGTTTCCTATTTAACCAAAAAGGAAACAAGCCAAAGAGAGCATTATCTATTGAACCGGAGCAGAAGATTTGATCAAAATTTCTTACCTCGCGTCCCAAACAATTTACCTTGCTCTTTGTGGACCAAACTAATCTTTCCAACCTTCCTTGTTAACACGTCTTGAGGAAACGCGTTGGGAAGAGAAGCTAGGAGTGACGGGCATGGAGGGGGTCTTAGGTGCCTCCTCATCATCCCAACTGTCGCCCCAACTATCATCCCATCCAGCATTTAACTCCAGATCTGTTTTGCCCCCATCAGATATTGGGAGCTCCATGACCAGCTTTTGATAGTTAGAGCCATTGCTTGGAAAATGCCTCCGACGAAAGCTTAAGCATGTCCAAATTGATGCCAGCAGCAGTAGTGCAGTCAAAATTATGAATGCCACAACTGGAGTTCGATTAAAGAACTTAATGTAGGTGGACTGTGAGGTGTAGTCGGCTCTTTTCCTTAAACTGTGAGCAATCAAATCCCTTAAACTGAGACTGCAATTACTATTTCCTGTTGTTAAAATGATCAAGTTGTCAGTTCCTTTGTCAGTTCCCCCATTTCTGACAGTGACCTTAACCTGCATAGTACAAATCTCTAGTTATAACATACTTCAACATTCTTTTATAGGAGAGAAATACATACAGATACTAGGCATTCATCTCAAAACAGAGTACTAAATGAAACAAGCCTATTAGGTGGAGACAGTTCAGGTTTACATGTTTTAGCACGACTATGAAAAAATTGGGTCATAAGTTTGACATAAGCCACATGGTTATGCCTATGAATGCATAATATGGTTTCTGAAAAAGTAATTTTCAGAATAATCAGATTACATAAAGTCCGAGGTGCAAGAAAGAAAATGGCATGAAAAACAACAAGGGATATGAACCAACTTTGAACTACAGGGATACACATCCATGAATATTGAAGATATATATTTTTTTGAAAATTAAAGATATATTTTTTGAAGATATAATGAAGAGATAGTTTTTGAAGTTGGGAAGATACATTTTTTGAAGATTTGAATTTTGAAGATATTTTTAAAATATTTTGAAGCAAAATATTTATAACCGACTTACCGACTCATTATTTATTATTGATTAGTTACTCATTTTTAATTTTTTGTCAATACATTTAATTAATATAGTAGTTAGCTTATTTAATATTTATATTTCACATTAAAAATTAGTTGATTACATTTTTAGGCCTAGCCTGGCCCGGCCCGGCCCGGCCCAAGGACTGGACTGGCCTGACCCGGCCTAGCCTAAAGGCCTGGCCCGGCCTGGCCTACAGGCCTAAAAAGGCCAGACTTTTTTCTAGAAACCCAGCCTGGCCCGGCCTACAGGCCCAAAAGTCAAAGCCTGGCCCGACCTGGTCAACAGCCAAAGCCTACCAGGCCCAGGCCAGGCCGGCCTACTGTGCATGTCTAATTGACGGCCAGATAGTAGTAAATCAACAAGAATTTAAATCATACTTTCAAACTACAATATACTAATGCATACCTGTGTGTTTCTATTCTCTTGGAGTTGAATTTGTGTTTTCTCTAGCCAAACAAAATCAGGAGCAGAAATCTTCACACTGAGAGGGCCTTTTCCTTTGTTCTGAATCAAAAGTGAAAGGTGTGGAGATTCTGGAAGATCGAAAGGTGACATCAAATTCTCAGCATAAAAGTGAAAAAGAGACAACAAATAAATACTGAAAAGGCTGTTCATCATATTCCACAGCATGTCTAGGACACACCAAACAAAAATGGATGAATTCTATAGAACACGTATTAATCATACTGATATTTCACCATGACAACAAACAATAAAATAAAATAAAACAAACGGGTTTAAATGTTGATGAGCCGCTTGCCAAATGTCATATCACAATGACCAAAGATGTCAAATAGTCAGGATAAAATACCAGGCTAGTAACTACTACCTCCATTCCAAAACAAAAGGATAAATATTGACTTTTTGAAGTCAATTTGAGATATTTAATATGTTTTGTAGTTTCTACTAATTATAGGAATGAAAATCTTAATTAGTAGTTGTTACAAGCCTGCTATGTTAATTATATGATTTATTGTTTTTAAAAGTTAAATATAATACATCAATTTTGAATTTGAAAATATTTCAAATTGATTTTGAAAAGTCAAACTTGATTTTATATTTCGGAATGGATGGAGTATTGATCATTTAATTGTTAAATTGTCATAGCTGAAGTATTATTTTGGGCTCCGACCTTTAGAAACAATTCACATATACTTCTTTAGAGTGTCGATAGCTTGATTATCCTTAATCCTTATAGCATCTTAAAAAGAAACATAACTATGAGTGCAAGAGGAATGTATTTTCTCAAATTCCCCCCCCCCCCCCCCCCCCCCCCCCCCCCCCCCCCCCCCCCCTTCCAAATTTGTATTCTTGGGGATCTTGTACTTAAGTTCCATCCACTGCTGAGTGATAACCACAGAAGTAGAATCACCAAACTGAGCAATAGTACAACAAAAATGAAATGACGGTGAAAAGATTTTATTTTTAAAACTAAGGAACCCGTGGCCATCCCTTGGGGGGGTGTACACTAGGTAAACCACAAAGTACACCCAATTAACCCACAAATACATGCACACCAGTAAGCCCATAGTAAACTATATTTAAAACACACTTATGGCTCACTAAAACTTAAGCTCCCCTTGGGCAAAGCAAATTTGTGAATTAAACTTCAAATGCACACGCATATACATTTATGATGGAAATAAACAGGGAAACAATCATTAGCAATAAATTAACATGAAACGAATAACAAAATAATCAGAGGAATTGAAATGCATACCATTTCCTGGAACTCTTAAACATGCAACCAATGCATTCTTCTGAGCAGTGCACTTATCAGATAAACCACATTCCTCACCTCCAAAGTTCTCCTTCCTCGCAGGTAGCAATCTCTCTCCATTAGTTTTTCCTTTGGATTCTGACCCTTCAGTTGCCTTCTCTTTCTTTTCACCCTTCTTCCCAGAATCACTGTTTTCTACAATACTTGTTTCCGCTTTTTGAGTTTCTTTTGACTCCAATTGCTTACTGGAATTGCTCTTCTCCAAACTAGATTTCTCAATACCCTCTGTTGATCCACCTACATGATCTTCACCCTTACTTATTGAATCAACTTTCTTAGCATCTAATTCCGAGTCTGATCCATCAGCTTTCCCATTAAAACTGTTATTTTGGTTCACTAACTCAGTTATCTTCTGACCTACACCATTACCTGAAGCTCCTTTCACCTAAAGTCATATTCTAAAGCAAATTAGATGCACATTTTCCAGGTCTAGCTTAAGCCATTTGATTAAAATTAAAGGTAAAGGTATTTTCCAGTTGTTACCTTTAATTCAGTATCACCAGTGCCAGTAACAATTAAGATAAACAAAGTCACCAGTAGAGTATAATTAATCATCGTCTCAACATGCAAATGCACAGAACCTTGCTTTCACACTACATGAGAAAAAAATATACTACATATTAATGGAATTTGGAACCGTAGGCTCATTACAAAAGAGTTTAATTTGCAATTTTGCATATAGAACAACGTAAAAGCATAAACAATTAAAATAACATGGAATTGCTGACCTTGTGGAAGAAACTGGAACTGGGACTGATGATTTAGGGTTTTGAACACTAAAGTGCGAATGATCTATAACTATATATTATATCTATTAATAATTATCGGTTTGTTTACAAATTATCAGTCCATCGAACAAATAGCTTGGAGCATAAATTTAATATATCTATGTGTGTATACAATATAGAGAGGAAGGGAGTGGACTCGTATGATCAAATTGAAGAAAATCCCGAGTACAGAACTGGGTTCAGTTGACATTTAAAAAGACTGAAAAGCCCCTGATGAAGATAGCTCATATGTATGTATCTTAATAATGAAATAATTTAAAAATCTAAACCTGAAAATAAAAAATATACACAATTAGAAGAGTTATACAAAGATTTAATAATATGTGCAAAAATAAGATCTAAGTTGTATAACATATTAAGTTATAGGACTTTATCTAGATTTTTTAATAAATTATATTCGTACATTAGAATAAAAAAATATTTAAAAAACTTTGAGACTTATCACGACTATAATCGCATAAAATATTATATTTTTGACAGTTTATATTTATTTATTTATTTTTCATTAATAAAAGGCATCGATACACACAACCAAAACAACATAAAAAGGGAATTGATATTTTCACTTTATTTTTTGATAGCTCCATACGGTGGATTATATAAAAATGTCTATAGCGACAGTTTAACCGTCGTTATATATTTATAACGACAATTTTGTGAGATTCACCGTGTGAAATTATCAAAGAATAATATAAAAATATCAATTTCCTATAAAAATTTACGTAGTAACAATTATTTTTATATTCTTGGCGCATGCATATGGTTGAATTCATTTAAAACTTTGGAAAACACATTTTTAGTCCTATGAAGTATTTAAGCTAGAGGTCTCCCTCTTTCACATACTCTTATTCGTGTTTGATGAATGAGACATTTTTTTTTTAAAGCCGAAAAGAAAAGAAAAAAGAAGCAATACATTATGAAGGTGTCTGAAGTTCGTTTACGGGCCAAGTTAAGTAAATAGGCCCAGAAATCACCATAAATTTCGTACAAGTGTGCGTTGTAAAAATCCAAGTTAAGCTAATAGGCCCAGAAATCACCATAAATTTGGTACAAGTGTTCACTGTCGGCTTCAATGTTTGGCCCATAAACAATTGTGTATGATATATTATGGATTGTTGTTTGTTTGAATGCCCCTACTTTACAGCTTGTGACAATAATTGAGAAAGCCACAAGGTACATAAACATATAAATTACTATTTTTATATTTCCTTGACTTCCAAATAAATTATCTTTATAAAACTATTACTAGTAAACAAGGGATCAACTGGTATGAGATTGAGTCCAATAGAATTGAAGGAGAATCGAGGAGATATATATAGAGGTTTTGCTCTTGCCTTATTAAAATTGTAAAAAAAAATTGTACCAAAAAAGTGTTTTATTTCTTTTGACGCTGGTATAAATTTATATGTTGTTCGCAAATTTATGATCACAATTCTATTATTGTGTCATCACTAATAAATTAAACACTTAATAATTTACTCGTAAATGTAAAACAAAATATATCATCACGAGTTTTTTTTATTATTATAAATTTTATAAATGAGACTCTTTTTCAATGAAACAGAGGGAATTAGAGATTTATTTATACTCCATTATCCTATAGTAGATTTTTACATTTTGATTTTCAGAAGTTTCTATAATTAGAATTATGTTTATTAGGAGGGGTTTCTTTCTATATGTTTCTTAATTAAATCCTTTTCCCCCTCAGCCGGTGGGAAAATGTTTTTTTTTTCTTGTTCCCAATTGGGCCAAACTGGCAGCCAGTGATGGCCCCAAACCAGACCAACCAATGCATACCCTACAAATTATGCTGAGTAATTATCGACTTCTTTTGTAATATGTGATTTTAGTAGCGCATTAACAATTAATTAGTGTAAACTGTATATTGAAAAGAATAATTATAACTACAAAACATTTATCTTATTTATTAAAAAATATGATATGACATTAAAATTCGTGTCATACCCTACTTTTAAAATTTTTAAATAACCGTAGTGTTTGACTTATCACGCTGAAAATGATGATAATTAATGAAGGAGATCTTGGTATATGTAATGAAAGATATACACAAAAATTCAAATTATTAGGAACATGCAAAAATCGAGATTACTAATAATAGAAATTTGTCATATTTTATCAGATTAGTAGAAGTTAGGTAATTGTATGTGGGATTCTCATATTTATAAAATTAGCAATGTACCAAATGCGATTTATATAATTAATCAATTCATATTATTGGATTTTTACGACGATCACCTCAAATAATTTATACCAAACACCTAAAAACTAACGCAACAAATTAACTAAAGAATGCTATTATTGGACTAGGTTTTTGATGTCGATATTTTTCATAAACATATCCACGTATAGCTAGTGGGCCATATGCACAAAAGTCTAGCTAATTACCCTAATATTGGGGTTCTAATACAAACATAACAACTAGCACCGAGAATTATAGACCTTTATATACGTCGGCAATAATTGAAAAAAGCCCACCAAAAAGTAGGGCGGGAGGTTATCTGTTGATAAATCTCAATCATTAAGCTAAGTGCTCAAAGCAATAATTGTGAATTTCAAAAGTTTAATAATTCTGCTATTAAGTTGATATATATATATGACGATAGGGTCCAAGTCCACATAGAGAAGGGAATAATTTGCATGACCTGGTCAGAATTCCATACAACAACTTTTTAGAGAGTTGTCCAACAGCCGACCAAGATGAGAAATCTATCAACTTGATAAGACAAGTCCACATTATTCTCTCCTTTTTCTTTTCTTGTTAATGCATATATATATATATATATATAAAATGATTCATAACAAACATTTGTTATATCCATTATTTCAATAAATATATCTAATACCATTTAAATAATTACTCAAAAAAAATGATATATCTCCAGCCACTAACTTAGTTAGTGGACAGGAAAATAAATAAAATAAAATAAATACATGTCGCTAACTAAGTTAATGGATAGAAAAAATTTTATTTTATTTTTTCCCTAGTCACTAACATAGTTAACGGATGAGATTTGAAAAAATAATAATAATGTATGTACTACCCGCTAACATAGCTAGCGGCTGGAGAAATTTTTTTTTTTCAACCCGTTAATTATGTTAGCGGGTGGAGAGAATTATTCTTTTTTTAAAACCAACTTTAAAATGAAAAAAAAAAATCTCCTTCAACCCGTTAACTTAGTTAGTGGGTGGAGAGAATTTTTTTTTTTATTAAAAAACCAACTTTAATATGCATAAAAAATAAAACTAAAAATTATCCTTCACCCCGTCAACTTAGCAAGCGGGTGGAGAGAATTTTTTTTAATTTTTTTTTAAACCAACTTTAACATGCATAAAATTAAAAAAAAAAATCTCCTCCAACTCGTTAACTTAGTTAGCAGGTGGAAAGAAATTTTTATTTTTTTTGTTTTTAAAAACCAACTTTAATATGCATAAAAAAATAAAAAAAATTCTCCTTCACCCCGTTAACTTAGTTAGCGGGTGGAGAGAAATAATTTTTTTTTATTTTAAAAAAAATCAACTTTAACATGCATAAAAATAAAAAATCTCCTCCATCCCGTTAACTTAGTTAGTGGATTGAGAGTTTTTATTTTTATTTTATACATTTTAAAGTTGGTTTTAAGAAAAATAATAATAATAATAATTATTATTATTATTATTATTTCTCTCCACCTGCTAACTAAGTTAACGGGTTGGAGGAGAATTTTTTTTTTTTTTTATGCATGTTAAAATTGGTTTTTTAAAAAAATAAAAAAAACTTCTCTCCACACGCTAACTAAGTTAGCGGGTTGGAGGATAATTTTTTTTTATATAATTTATTTTAATCATGTTAAAGTTGGTTTAAAAAAAAAAATTAATTCTGTCTACCCGCTAACATAGTTAACAGGTTGGAAAAAAAAAAATCCTCTCCAGCAGCTAACTATGTTAGCGGATAGTACATAAATTTTATTTATTTATTTATTTTTTTAAATCCCACTCGTTAACTATGTTAGCGACCAGGGGAAAAAATAAAATTTTCTTCCACTTATTAACTTAGTTAGCGACATGTATTTATTTTATTTTATTTATTCTCCTGCCTACTAACTAAGTTAGCGGCTGGAGATATATCTCCTCCCTTGGATCATTATTTAAATGGTACTACATACATTTACTAAAATAATAGATATAGTAAACGTTTGCTATGAATCATTCTCATATATATATATATATATATATATATATATATATATATATATATGTATGAATGTATGTATGTATGTATGTATAGATATACTACATTTAAATAAATAAGTTGATTTGTTCTTCTTTTTTTTCTTTTTTTTGAATCATTCTCTATTTTTTTTTAATTTGACCATTAACTTTTCCTAAATTAAATTAATTTTTATTATTTATAGATTCAAATAAGAAATTAGAATTAATATCAAAGTTTTACAAAAAAATAAGAATTAGTAATATAATTTTATAAAAAAAAATAAAATAAGATCATTTTACCTAATATAAATTTGTTACTTTTATTTAAAAATTAAAATTAATGTCATAGCTTTATAAGAAAATATGAATCCGCAATATAATTTTATAAAAAAATAAACAAAATAAAATTATTTTACCTAATATTAATTAATTCTTGTTATTCAAATACATGTACAATAATACAAGTTTAAGTAAGATTATATTACCACTTAGATAATACAATTTGAAAAGAAAAGAAAACTATCTACCTAACTTAAATTTGTTATTATTACTAAAATATAAATATAATTATAGTTTTCGAGTATAAAAAAGATTTAATCATTATTTAAATAATATAATTGTTATTATTATTACTTAAAACCACTATTCAAACATCCGAACAAATGTATCATTAGTTTCATCACTCAAAAGTACAAATCTAAACCATACAAAACAGTAATAATGATTTACACCCGTGAAAAGAGCAAATGATATAAAATATTTATTTGTTCGGTATGTAGTATCTAAAGTCACAACGTCACCAAAATTATGATAAGCTAGTATTAACCAATAATTTACCCACATAATAAATACAATACGATTATCCACACCTAATTTCACTCTAAAATAAAATTTACTCAACCCCTCACACCACAACTTTCTCAAGTAATTTAATACATCATGTGCATCATTCAAATCTCTCATATCACGTCCAATATCTCTAACTTCATTTCGCACATTCGTTTCAGAGAACCCAATATTGCTCATACCTTCTCCTAATGAGCTAATAATATACATCATCCTATTTTGCCCAATCCCAACCCTATTAAGGTTTCAATCAAATCTCTAACAACTCCTAATATGTTCTTGTGTTTTTAAATCTGTGAAATTTTACTTAGGGAGAAATTTATGAGTGTGATTCAGTTTAAGGGTAGACACAAACAAATTATCTTTCTTTTTATTATACACAATATAAAATTTTACTCTACATTCACTTCTATCAATAGAATTCATCATTATCTTTCCCTAATTATTATTATCTTCATCATCAGTGATTCTTTCATTTTTTTTTAACAACCATATATCCAGTTTTACGACACCGATACAATTTAGAAAAAAATATTCAGAATTCACATGTTTTTGCTAGTTTTTATTTTTACTTCAAATCCAACACGTTTTGCACATTTTCTATTTAAAAAATTTAGCATTTTCCAACGCAATTTTTTTTTGACCAACATAAGAAATACTATCATCAATTAGACTTGCTACATCATTATTATTATTATGTAATTCTTACTCAATACTTGATATTAAATGAAATGATTTGACAGCAACCAAATTTATGGTAAAACAAATAAATCACTTGTAAAGATTAAATTACAAATTATCGAATTTGGCTTATATCCATTTGTGTAGTATACTTGCATGTTGGCTATACTTTTTCAATGGTATGAGTATGTGAGGAAGAAAAAAATAAACGACATTTAGTATGCTCAATAGTTATTTTGCTCTCTCAAATTGTACGTCTAAAGGTCTAAAATCCGCATTACTAAAGTGCAAGCGGGTGAACGACGTCATTTCCTATATAATAATAATATTATTATAATATATATATATATAATCTTAGAATTTGCACTTTAGTACTGCAGATGACAAAGATCATTTTTGACACTTTTACAATCCACACTACTAAAATGCGTGTGTCCTCATATTATAGTGCAAACGCGGTATTATTTTTTCTGTTAAATCAACGAATGAATGAACACAATTTGTTGTAAGGATAATTTTAAGTTTACAACGCTAACTATGAATCAACCATTTATGTATGCATATATAATATATATTATCGTAGAATCAAGTTTCTCCATGTTAACTTGGTATGTGATATGTTTCAACATATTGAATCACTCTTACAAGTACTTGGTATGTTATAATATTTAATGAGTTCATCACCACTGTTGCTCAATTTATTGTTAATTAAAAATGAAATATAGTGCTTATACAATATATATATAATTGAGTTTTATTGTTAAAGAAAATATTATACTATATTGCACTGTGTATAAGCGACTCGAACGAATGCGATCTCAAAATATTTTGAACTGAAAGTATAAAAAATTCATGTTTAATACATAATAATTAGTACAATTTTTTCTTTATTTCAAAATAAGAAATATGAACATACATAGTTCAAAAATATTAAAAAGTCTAACTAATAAAAAAAAAATCAAAAAATTAACTTGAAGAATAAAATGTTTAATAAAATAAAAAATTTATCATTAAAAACAAATAAATAATAAATAAATTTTGGAAAAGGTCCAAAATATTAACATATAAAAAATAAAATAGAATGTTAAGTCAAAAATAATATTATTTATTTTATTAAAAATATTATATAAAAAATAAATATAAAATTTAAGAATAAAGAATAAGACCTGAAGGGTGAGTTTAGATCTCCAAAGCATGCAGTCAATCATTATAAACGAAGTCTACTAAAAAAAAATTAACCGGATTAAAAGTTATCTAATACACGAAAAGTATTTACCAAATACACTTGCAATGATAAAAATTAAGAAGAAAATAACTTATGAAATGATCTTTTTATAAATATTATTTTTGAACTTTAGGGTTACTTATGAAAAGGAGCATATCTCATTGAACATATATATCCCGCAAGGAATGCAAATTGTCAATTCATTGAAGGGAAAGTAATGGATGTTTTAAGACAAGGTCGTGATGCATGGTAGGTCCAAATGCATTCCAATAGGCAAGAAAATATAAGCTATGGGGATCCATATGCACTCACATTTATAACAACCTTATTTCCAATTTATTTTTTGGTCTCTAGTTTTACATTTAATATATGGTTAATTAATTAACCACTTCAAGATATTCAAGAAACGCCAGATGCAATATGAATTTTGGTAAGCATTGCTTCCTCCGTCCTGGAGAAAAATGTACTGCCTCAATTCATTTTTATCTGTCATTTTAAAGTTAAATACATAAATTAAAAAATAAAATTAGTATTTTATCTGATTGACTAAATTGAACATAAATTTTCAATATTTCCCTTATAAAATTTATTAAAAAGATGAAAGATAAATAAATTAACCTTTATATATAAAGGATAATATGAAAAATTAAATATTTAATGCTTCTTTAAAATCTACAAATGACAAATAAAATAGAACAAATTTTCTTCTTCTAAAAAGAATGGAAGCAGTAGTATCTTCATTAAAAAATTATATTTAAAAAGACTTTTTAGTTAACTTCTGGAAAAACTCAATTACAAGCCGAGTAATGAAAAGTCCATAAAAATAAAAATAATTAAATTATATCAATGTGTGAATATTGGACTAATTCTATTTGGAAAGACGGTGTAAATCTTCAAACCAATTTGATGATTTAAACTAAATTTTAATTAAAAAAATGAAAAATGGCTAATTAACAAGGTTGGTTGTGAAAACATTCGATTTGGTGGAGCTATGGTGGTTGTTTGGTTGTGTTGGAGCACCAAAAAGTCTTCTTTTCTCCTACGGCCTGTCAATCTCTAATTTCCATTTCTTGGGCTACTGTGCGTCACCGCCGGTGATCCAATCACCAACATCATCATATCACTACATCCATTTGGTGACGTTTCAGGCCTCTCACGTAACCACCATTTCGGGGCAAATTATTATTTTCACGTAAATGAAACTTAGGAACGACGTCGTATAAAAGTTAGACAAACGATGAGGTAAAGTCGGTGTTTGAAAAGGATTCACAAGCTAAATGACACGCTGTCTGCATTTTATGGGTTGGATGAGCTGTGACGTGTTGAAATTAGGGAGTAGGGACCACAATAGTCGGCGACGCCAGTACGACCAAGTCCAATAACGCCAAAACAAACCTTTTTGAGTTCATAGTCCTCCAAAATGCCTCCTTTTTGAGTTCATAATCATCGAAAATGCCCTCACTCTTCATGTTAATGACACTACCCCATTATACAGCATGGTACCATATGGACTTTCAAACTGGCCTAGATCCATCTTTATAAAAATTAAATTTTAAAATGACAAATTATTTTTTCGCCCAAATAAAACCACATTTATATGAGAGATGCACATGAAAGAGTCATGTATCATATTATTTGTGCACATAGGAATTTTTCTGTCTTTTTTTCTTCTATTTTACATTTTTTTTTTTTGTAGAGTTGGTGTAAAATTTCGTTTTAAAATTAAAGATATATTTTTTATTTTAACGTTATAAAATAATAATTCAATAAATGTTATTAAATAATAATACAAGGCATCTAAGTTCTAACCCCACCTTGATCAATTAGTTACCTTGACGTTAGGCCAGAAATAGGCACATTTCATTGAATATTGTTAGGCCGACTTTCACTCCACAGAATAAAACATGCAAACATGACACAGATTTCTTGATTGATTTTGTCAATTATGTAAGATGAGGGTGTGTAATGGGCAAGAAAGAAAGTGAAAGAAAATCAAAGAATGGGTGGGGCTGTACATAGAGAAATACCACATGGCATGTAGCATGAGGTGAGATACTATTAGAGATTTGACTTTGTGAAACAAAAAGAAAAAGAATTAGGTGCAATTCACATGCCTTGGGTAGTGGCTAGCCTTTCAAGTATGAAGAAGAAGAAGATGATGCATCTGTCAGGTCCATCACGAGCTCTGTCTCAAAACCTTTTCAACAGTACCTTTGCATATTTAATGCCGCTTACTAATTGGGTCCTACACCTTTTTGCTTGATAACATTTGGAAGAATCGGTCTTACACCATTCATTTAAGCACAATTTTGTATTAGACATCTACCAAAATGTGTTAGTAATTTCCATTTTAAAGATTTTATATTAGACATCTACCAAAATTGTCTAGTACAATTATGTATCAATGAATGCAATACTGGTTATTGGATCTCTTGATAAGAATGGACTAGAGTTTTCATTTTAGTTCAGGTTTTGAAATTTAGCTCCATTTCACGTGACTTGTCGAGTGATCATTTCATGTTGTTTGTCCCGTTGCGAAGTTGCGTTAAGGTAATTAGAATTTATTTTAAGCAAGAAGCATTCCCTTAGTAAACTAACTAAACTGTATTTTCTAAGGCTCTCTTATTTTTGCATTTGAGTATGGCTATAGCCATTTTCTTGGAGATTAGAGGGTAATATTCTTATCTAAAAGTTGCAAGATAACTCTTCTTTAAGAATTTGTTCCATACTAGCATTTGTTATGTGTTACGTATAGAATCGTAATATTTGGTATGTTTAGAACCGTAATCTTTAAGGCATTTAAAAATCCAAATACTTAATCATTGTATTTCAGCTACAAATGGGTTATATGTGTGAGTTAAATAAACTGAGTTTAAAATAAATTGTTGAAGAACAAATAAGATTCTCAAAATCGTTTAAATCTTTCAAATGCATTAAACATTAGTAAACAAACAAGCAACAAGTACTTAAAAAAAGTTTTATTTTCTTTAAAATTTCAACCAAAAATAGCACCATGTGTTTAAGATGGAATAAAATAAAAGAAATTCCAAAATAATGAATATTTATACATTACAAGTGTTAAGTGCCAATTAGGGATAATTCAGTTATGGTCAGGGGCGGGAGGAAAGGAGTGAAAGCAAATGGAATATCTCCTTAATTACCGAATAGGGAGGGGAATGGAGCATCTCCTTTGGGAGACGAAAACCACGGATGGGACACGTACTACACACAAAACGTAACTCGATCTTCTGTTTGACTTTAACCAGGAAAAGCTGATGACTCTTCCTATCTGTGTCCAGTTCTCTATCACATGCTCAGAGAACTCCTACTAAATTGCGAAAGTAAAGCTTTAATTTGTTTCTTTGTTAGCTCAGATATGGGGTCCACACGGGGGCAAAAAACTAAATAATGTGAACCCAAAACCTTTACTTCTGGATTCACAGACGACAACTTTTTAGATGCCCAGTTGGAGAGTACTGAAGATTTCCATTTCTTGATCGTGCCCCACTTGAGTGGCTTAAGTTACATAAACAGCCTTGCTTTCTAGATCTATTCAATATCCCATACCGTTTCTACCAAAAGTCAAGAAATACTAGAAATGATAAGGTTGCCTGTAAGTTCGGCCTTCAATTCACATGTTAAAGCGCCTGTTATTCTGAATTTCCTCAACCCCTCTCAAATTGCCATTCCTATTCCACCTAAAGTCAAGCAATGAAAACCAAATACCTAAAATATATAATAAAAATTTGGTATGGTTGTTTGTCAACTCGACCATCTCGATTTACATGTTAAAAGCATATATTATTCTGAATTTCAAAAGAGAAATAAAATTTTTAATTTTGACAAAAGATTATACTAAATAAAGAATGTGAATTAAGAAAAACATGATAATCGATTATGTTTTATGTGACTCTCAGAAAGAGATGCCAACATAATATGCATCATGCGTATCGAAGAAAATTGCGGGAAAATAAAATTATATGGAAGTGCATGCAATACTTTTTGTAAAGAGAATTGATATTTTCATGAGAAATTAATATTTTCGCAATATTCCACCTACATGAAGTTAAGCCTCACTTATTATTCATATGCTTACAGTCGTGCGAAAATATCAATTCCCCTCGTAAAAATATCAATCCTCTTTATAAATGCTTTTGGGTGGCCTTTAAATTCAGGGGTAATATGGTCCTTATGCGTAGAGAAGCCTCAGTAAAAACGAGTGAAGATAAATATGAATTTTTGAAAAAATGGAAAGTTATAAAGTCCACGGAAAATCTTACTCTACAGCTATAAATACACCACAAGAGAACACCAAACTTAGACACGGCACCAGACCCATTTTTTACACCTAACGCCTGTTCAATTCCCACTTTCTCTCAAAGGAGAAACTCTTCTGCCTCTCTTCTTCAAATCCCTCAAGAGAAACTCTTCTGCCTCACTCCTTCCAATTCCCTAACCTCTTAGTGAATCCCTTACCCAACAAATCTTCATCTTTGAACCAATAATCTCCAAGATTCCACTAGTCTTTATATTCTCCAGATAACTGTAGTTTAACCAGAATTAGCGGTAGGCATTTTTCTTCTTTTCCAGCATTCTATTTCTCTCTCTGCATTTGGAGCAACAACAATCCTTTTCTCCTCTACCAAACCTTCTTACTGAGAGGAAAAGTGGCAATTTTTAAGTACCCTGTTTCTTCCTCTGTTTTCCCCTGTTTTTATTTTCTAGAAAGTCTAAATATACCCTAAAATTTCCAAGAAAAATGGATAGAATGCACGAAAACAAGGCTTTCTCGCAATATGAGGGTAGTGATATACGGTCTTCACTGTCAAATCTCATATTAGCAAGTGGTTCGAACACTTTGGATTCAATCTTTTCTCATTGCTCATCATCAACCCCCAACACAAGCGCTGTTTTTGAGCCACTGGGCTCTTCAGTATATCTCCAACAAAGAGATTTACTCCAAAAGTTTTCTGAAGAAAACCCATCAAGAAATACAATTTCACGACAAGGTCTTTCCAACCCACTTCAGAACTACATGTACAAAAACAGCTACACAGTTCCATCAAAGAAAAAGCTGTACAGAGGAGTGAGACAGAGGCATTGGGGAAAATGGGTAGCTGAGATCAGACTCCCACAGAACAGAATGAGAGTTTGGCTGGGAACTTATGAGACAGCTGAAGCTGCAGCCTATGCCTATGATCGTGCTGCTTATAAGCTTCGCGGTGAATATGCACGCTTGAACTTTCCAAATCTTCGTGATCTGAGCAAGTTAGGATTTGGAGATGGTTCAAGACTGAATGCTTTGAAGAATGCTGTGGATGCCAAAATTCAAGCAATTTGCCAGAAAGTGAAGAGAGAGAAAGCTAATAAGAATAGTAGGAAAAATGGTGGGAGTTCTGGTGGTGATAGTAATATTAATGAGAACAATGAGAGTGAGAAAGTGCTGAAGATCAATTCAATTTCTTCATCTTCATTGGTTGGTAATGATAGTTGTTTGACTAATGAAATGGTCTCTTCAAGTGTTTCTGAAGAGGGGCTATGGAAGGATGAGAACTCCGCATACTCTGTTTCAGTGATGTGTGCAGCGGGGCCAGAAGAATTGGAGTTTGATTCCCTTGCACGTATGCCCTCGTTTGATCCAGAGTTGATTTGGGAAGTTCTTGCTAATTAGGAAGAAACTTTTTTGCTTCATTCTTACTGTTCAAGTTCGAACACTAGCAGCAAATGGTAGTGTTTCATAATGAGCCATCTACGTACTTGTTCAAGTGACTCTAACGAAGGAAAATTAGTAGTATTAATAAGAGAAGTTTTAGTTTCTCCTATTGCCTTTTATTATTTTAAGGCACAAAGATTCTCCTTTGTGGGCATCTATGAGAAAGTGAAAAATGTTGTTGGGTTCTGAGTTGGTGATTATTTGTATTTGTGATTGGAGTATTGTTTTATGATCATTTTTTTTTTGGCATAATCATTGGGGGTGGTAGTAGGTTTTTAAAAAATAAGACCAATTAACGTCTATTAGAGTATTGGTGTGATTAAAGGGATATTATACTAAACTTAAAAGATTTGAAATTTACTACTAAAAAAAATGGGAATTAATATATTCAAAGGAAAAATTGATATTTTCACAAGACTTTTTTTACATGAATAGTAAATGAGGTTCACTTCATGTGAATGAGATCTTGTGAAAATATCAATTTTTTTTGAAAAAATATTAATTCTCAAAAAAAATATGTCCAAGTGTGTTTTCATTATTTCTTGTTTCAGAAAAAAGTAACAATCTTTTTTAAGGATCGAGGTAGAATTCTTGTAATCTTATCAATAAGGCCTGCTGCTACAAAGTGAAAGAATTACCGTTTCCTGGGAACCTAGCCACATCTCTCGACTTGTCCTTTGTGCCTCTAGATAACGCAAAAAGCTGCTAGAGTAGACAGGGCGTGTCCTAATCATGACGTCAATGTATCTATCTTTACATATGAGAAATCACTGAGATGTAAAATCTTTTAGACTAGCTTACCTGTGTAAGAATGACAACTCATTTGTTGCGATTTGGCAGTCATTTGTAAATAATGATAACGATTTATGGTTTAATTTGATCTCATGGATTCCTCTTCTATAAAATATTTCTTTCCAAGACCATCTTTCTAACTTGAACTCAATATGGCAATCACTGAGCATATTTCTCAAGAGTCGAGACTAGTGAATTCATAATACTTCTTGGAGGAAACAAAATATGATCTAAAGCCTCATTCATGCATTGCAGTCACAAGCTAATATTTCTTCGGGGTGACGATGTGCATCAAATGGAGAGAGCACATTTAGCTCTCCTTTAATCTATAACTGGCATGTAAAAATCAAAAAATTTGGGGGGGGGGGGGGGGGGGGGGTGTCTAGGGGCCAAAAACAACTACTCTCTCTCTCCCTCTCACAAAAACACAAGGAAGACTCCTCCAACCTTTCAAAATGTCCCAATGAATCATAACAACAGGCCCACCTTCTAAAAGGATAAGAAGCATTAAACTACGACAAGCAACCAAAGCATGTCTCCTTATATGTAGCACCTTGCAGAAAAGCTTTAAAATATATACAGCTAATGGGAATCTTAGCAAGGGGACATTTTTTGCAACCTAAATGCTATCAAGTACCCGCCACTTTGAAGCTATTACATTGAAATATTTAATCTGAAGATCCACATAGGACATCTTTTCAGAATTCAGATCAACAGAGCATGAATTATACTAACATAAATATCCATGCTAATTTAACAATATCTATTCAACAATGCCCTTTTATCTCAAACTAATTGGGGTAGGCTAATGTAACAATCTATGTTACATAATTTTTTTACTCTGAAACAGCTTTAGCATTAACAAACATTATAATCAGGAGGTACCAGCAAGTAGAAACATCCTATAATGGTTTGAACTTTTCTCCCATAAGCATGCAAGCAAGCAGATGCCTCAAATCATAACTTTCACATCATATAAGTAACCAAAAACATAATTTGACCAACACAATCCTAAGAAAAGAAATGAGACATTAGAAGAGATACCTGGAGGTCCTGGACAGCACTACCAGCTCAGTGAGTTCTTTGAATGCTCAATTTTTGCACTATAGAAGCTTTCTATCCCGTCCTGCAACAATCATGAATTTATGAAGTTTAATGCCCTTGTTTCTAATCTTCTTCTTCATTTGCTTAGTCGAAAACGTACTTGGAAATTTATCTTTTTGCAACAGAGGATGTGAGGTCAAGGAGTATAGCTTAACCCATTGACACAATTGATATCATGGAAAATGAACAAAACCATTTCTCAATTGGAGGTTGACATGATATTTACCCAATAGCAGAAGGGTGGACTCAGAACCATTTGCAAGGCCAGAAATACTTGTGCATGGCTGTTGTCTGGAATATAGACTTGGTGCGAAAATATTACAAGATGGCATTAGTGGAAGGCTAAACTTATATGAAAGGAATTGGCCTGGGACATAGGCCTGGTGTAGATATATTTCTAAAGGGCCTTGCAGAAAACCCGTTTTCACAAAGAAACGAAATTAGATTTTAGTTGAGGACAATTAACCACCAGTCACGGGCTCTAGAATTTAAGTCTATAAATCAAATGTTGAAAGCTACGGCTTACCGAGATAGCAGCATTGTGAGCACAATCATGTAGACTATAAACACAAAAGACTAACCAGCTAACAGAAGGATTTTGAATTTCAATTATTGTGAATTACCTTGCAAGACTTCAGCAAAGGATGCAAGAAAGCTGCTCTAAAGTATCTGACTGATTGTCCAACTGAGGTTCCATGCCATCCCATTCTGCCATAAAGTAATCCGAAATAAAATGAGAGAGGTTTATTATTAGCAGTACCAGAAAACATGTACATCTGTACAAAGATTGACACTGTTTTGGACAAAAGGGATTACGCCGTTACAGTTGTTCGAACATCAATGGAAAGCTACCAATACATTTTATTAATACATTGGCAGTTTTTCAATGTGATCACGAATTATAAGATAACACTTTAATTGTAACAAGTCTGATAATATACCATTACCACCCTCTTAACACTTCAATCCCATGTTAATTTCTCCTAGAAGCTGCAGATATGAACAAAGGGGATTAATTAGTATCAGATAATTTAAACACAACCAAAACCAGTAATTCATATAGCAGTACAAGTCCATAGCTTGGTATACTTCCATTCCTTCTATGAAGGCAAAGATAATAGTCAAATGATAGGATGGAAATGGAAGATAAAAAATAAGAGCATCAAATAGAGCAACATCAAGTTCTAAATTCTCAATGAATACCCAACAGTCATCTAGATGTTTTGGTTGGTAATGTTGACTATAATTAAGTTAAAACAGATTAAAGAGTGCAGTAATGCATCTTACAAGGTGTACTATCCAGTTCAAAACTGAAAATTGCAACAGATCTTAACTACAATCACTAAACCTTTACAAAGATAACCACTGATCGAGATAGACTATTTTTCCCAGGAAATTCTTACCTTGGAAAGCATGGGCACAGTGGTAAGGTCGAATTCCTCGCAATGGTTTGGATCAATAGGAATTCAAATACAGCCTGAAGAAGACAGGAAATAACTTGAAATAATTCATTATCAAAGGAGTCTCCAGCTAGCTTGAAGGCATTCAAATGCCAAAAAGCATGGAATCATTGTTTCTTATGATACAAATGTGCCTTCAAATATTGTGGTTTATTAAAGATAACATGATGATGTTCAAATATGTCTCCAGAAAATTCATTATCCACCACTTTCAAGCATTTTTCAACTAGCTAGTCACAATTTTGGAAAATTTAAAACTCTAGCAATTCATACTTCACCATTAAGGTACAAGACACCAACCTGTTTTGGGGTGTGCACAGAATGGCACCTTCAGCAAATGGTTCATTTGCTTTGAGACCTGATGTAGCAAGAAAAGTTCCATGTGAAGTGGTAGAAATCAATATTTCAAAATATTAAAGAACTGTACTTGCTCCTTATATAGATAAGGATTATGTAAGTTAAAGAAGTATTATATCCAAAAAAATTAATGAAACAAAAACATTAAAAAAATTAAATAATAAAATAATAATAGGTATGAAGCGAGGAAGAATAGCACAAACCTCCATATCAAGCCTTGGATAGGCATAAGAGAACACAAACTCTTCAACACACCTACGGAGCCCCCGGGACTAAAACATGGAATGTAATGATTAGTTTTCAACTAAAGAACATCATATGACATCAAGAATTAATTTCATCTATGTGTCTGATAATAATCCTTGCTCAGTCCCTGAAAGAAAGGAACTTTAAATTGATGGACTGCAACCATTAGTAAGATTGTGTTTGTTCTCCTTATTAGTGCAAAGATACAATGACACATAAGTGTTTGTTGAAATAAAAGAGAAAAAACAAAAACAAAGACCAAAACCAAAACAAAAACAAAAACAAAAACAAAAAAAAAACAAAACAAATCCCTCAACAATTTAGGTTGAACTGTTTGAAGCAAGCATGTTTCGCAAGGCAGAGAAAGTTCCAGCGACAAGTAGTGGTTCCCTAATAGAATTTCTTTAAGGGAGGTACCTTCTGCTTCCCAGATTGAAGATGTTTCAGTTTCCCCCATCAAAAAATATTTATGTCCTCTTTGGCCATTGAAGAACGTCAGTTATCCTGCCAATTGACGCGAAGCTCAGAAGTTACAGCTGAAAATATAACTTCTGTATTATATATAACTGATGATAGATGGAAAAAAGCTACTAGGGAAGAAATAAGAAAGAGAGCGAATGATATTCATAAAGTCAATATGTATACATTCGTCAGGAATCATGTCAAGTATTTTCTTGTATCTCCCCTCGTCTGAGAATAAATTTGACTGCAAAGCAATTTCCCTTCAAAAAAGTCTTTCAAAACTTCAGTACACAATCTCCTGCAGAGGTGGGATGAGATTCAGTTTAAAAGTGATGAAGCTAGAATGAAAATCATAGAAATACAAATCAAGCACTTACGCGAGGAAAGGATGTAGTGTTTGACACATTAGAGAAACCCTTTTAAGACTATTCTCATTTCCCTGAAAATAGAAAAACAAAATCAAAAAGCCATTATACCTCATGCTATTAAAGATTTTCCATAAACAAATCATTTAAATAAGTTGTAAACTACCTTATAAACACGAAAATAATTCTTTGTTCATTATTCAACCTGGATTTTAATGGCAATACACTTTAAACTATGAGAAGTCACAACAAAGCAACAACCCAGATTAACTAAACTTTCACTTTTGGAATATCTTCAGCTTTACCTTCTTGCTTTTCCATCACATACACTGATACACAGCAGTGGACACCATGTCGGCCACTGTACACCCAAAGAATGTGATTGAATCCAAAATCATCTGCGTAAAGGGAATCATGGAAGGTGTTAAAATAGTATAGAATAAGCACATTATACATATACATACACACAGTAAAATATCCATGTCCATGCTCACAGAGTACAGAGGTGTGGATATTGTACAACTACACAAGCTTGCAAACACAACAATCACAAAGCTCCTACAGCTTCTAGCCATTTAGAAATACCACCCTGGCAGTTATAGCAACCAACAGGAAAAACTAAAATGTAGACTGAAATTAAAATGTACAACATTATGTAAGAAGTGTGGCAGGTAAGCTAAGGTTTTGTCCAATTTGAAATACTATCTGTGTTATAGAACATAACTATAATGAGTTAGAAACATGATGATTGCACGGCAATATGGAATGAGCCAGGAACACAAACATAATACTTACTCATATAGGCCATAGAGTGTGCTAATACCTCCATCCCCAGATAAGACTCCATATTTGTGGCTCAGGTTTGCAGAAGAAAGTTTAACTTTAACATGGTCAACAGCCAAAATTAAAATATTCTTATATATGTTATATAATGAAACTTGGTTCATTGGCAAAAGTTGACCCTCAAATTGGGACATCCAACATGTAAAACTAGACTTTCAATTTCAACATGTGAGGGTACCTTTTAGCATTGAGCTTCATAAAGTAGTACATCGTTTAAGTGTATAAAGTAAAAAACACTCCAGATACTAAACAACTATTCGATTCCTGCTAAGCATACAACTAAATAATCCTTTGAAAGATCAATTGCATAATATATATACCTCTAAGGGCAGTATCAAGCACTTTGATGGCAACTGTCATCAGCAGCCAGCAGTCCAAGCACACATCGGCTCCTGAATAGCAATATCTAACATCATCATAATCTGTCATATCCTGCTGTAGAAATAAAATTCAAACATGTCAGATGATAATAAAGTTATATGTAAAAATTTGGTTTTGTAGTGTTCAGTCGGAAAGAAATTAAGTGACCAACTCACTATATCAAAAATTAGTGCATAGGCATGCCTCTTGGCAGGCTGCATTCAGGATTAAAAATGTTACTCCTAGTAAAAGAGAAGGTAAACAATTTTCCGTTACGAGTACACAGAAAAATCAAGTTGATAAATCTTACATCAACACTATATACAGGTCCACTATCTATTTTGAATGGACGCTTCTCCTTGATGGCATTTTCTAGTTCAGATGCACTATTGAAAGATTGAAACCGTAAATATATGTCATTATCCAATGTGCAAGAAAATTCTCTACGCCCGAAGAAGGATTGGTCACATGCCGGATGCTTTCCATCTACATATAATTCATCAAGACATGGTTATGGAAGTGAAATGAAAAAAGAAAAGGATCACACAGAACTACAAACATGTGGATCAAGTAACTAGGCTTACCATTTCCATAGGACATCCATCTAAATATATCAGCATGCGGGAAAAGCTTTCCTTAAAATGTAAAATTGCCATTAAGGTATATACACTTTTCTCTATAACTCTCTTGACACAAGACTTAAAAGATATTAGTAAGAGTAAAACATAATCATAAACATTATGAGCAATCATATTAACTATTCACATAATATTCTGTGCGACATAGGATATTGTTTTACTCTGATAATCACTCAGAATAATTCATAATCACCCAGAACTTGAATAAAATCATAGATAGACAAGTCAAAGTATAAAAAAAAAAATTGGATTCGTGTACAATTTTTGTTGAAGGGTAATATTGATGCTTCATAATAACTGCTGACTTGTATACAATCATAAATCAGCAATCTCACTGTTTAAGGCTTTCTGCAGGCCAAATTAATGAGTCTTCTACAAGTGTTGTGTTCTTATAAGGTAACTCCATATAGGCGTATAGCCATATAATCATTCTCGCTCCATCCAAAATGACAGCCCATAAGAATTTTTAAAGAAAAATTGTTGCTTACCAATTAACCTCATATTTTATTTTTTTTAAATATTGAAACTTAAAATAAGATTAGGTGTAACCTCTTTTCATCAACATTAAAATTTGGAATATAATTTCAATTTCTCTTTTTGAGACGAGCAAATAAGGAAACACGTACTCTAACTTTGGGAATGACTAAATGTGGAGTAAGAATACCAAGCATCAACCTGCTAGCAAATGGAAATAACAAAGTTGAATGGAAAAATTGCTAAAATGTTGAAAAAATCATTATAGTCGCTTTGTGCAATTGTACAGTCATAATGACAAAAAAACACATCATAATTCATAATCAACAGAAATTTAACAAGAATCATCTAAAAGAAAATATGCATTTCCTAGATAATTGCCATAATATACTTTAAGATACTTAACATCGAATCCCTCGGGAATCGCTTTTCTTCTACACTGGTCAGATTCACCTTCATCAATTAACATGCCATCTCTTGCATTATTTGCTTCTTCTCTGGCCATGGTTGAATACTAGAATTTTCACTCCGATATCCAAAATTCAAGTTCCCTATCTGAGCTAAAAAAAAATTGAACGAACAATACCGTAAAAAACAGAATTATGTAGATAAGAAAAGAAAAAATAACAAATTAACAAATGATTTGGGTCTGAAGATCAAACATATGAACCTGTATTATTATGTGATAGAATGAAACTTACGAAGTACTAAAACACGAAAGATTAAGCTCGTACTCGATGAGAACGAAAACGGCGCCAAATTATGAAAATGATAATGGATGTTGGGTGTTTCGGCGGGAATATTTGGGTTCTAGATCTGCTTTATTCTCCACCAGCCTTCATTTTTCAAGTTTCAGGCAGGTGACCCGTGTTCGTGGCTGTAGCCCTGAACCACTTAGTGCATAATTTCATAGCCCGATTAGTACTAGGCCTGGGCTTGGGCAAACCGAGTTAAAAGCCCAATCTTCTTCTGTTTTTTTTATAAGGAAAAAAAAACTCTACTTTTGTTTGTCATTATTTCTTTCTTTGATATAAAAATTAGATAATACATACTTTTGTTCTACATTGATATTTAAGAATAAATCTTAGCTTTTAAATGTTAATATTAAAAATATTAACCAAAAAAAATATGTGCAGCTGTGAGCAAACTTTTTTTTTTTTAAACAAAGTATGAGCGAACTTTAATATTTTAAAAGTTATTAATATTCTTATCTTTAAATACACATAAGTAAATGTTAGCCTTTGTGGAGTCTAGTTGTGTTTGATTCGATTGACGATCCGACCCGAATAATGTTGCATGATTTTTTTAATGAAAGATTTTCTTAGGCTTAGTCCATGGAGCAGAGGTGACCTCGAGAAAAAAAAATTGTCCATTTTGTAGCATATTATAATTCATGTGCACAGGATATAAAAAATGTAATTTTGGTAATTAGGATTGTTTGTTGTTGTTTTTTAGAGTGAGAAAAACTGCACTGTCGCACTTTGTATTCTTCCTTAATAATATTGAAATTTTTATAATTTCGTGAAATAAATAAATTATTGAACCACGTAAATACTGTCTTGTACGTATGTTTTTTTATATTTTTTGTTTCTCACAGATTTAGAATTTTTTGGGTTTATTTATCTTTAGTAAATACACATAATACTTTGCATTTAACATTTTCAACTCTGTAAAGTATGATACATGAAGTTTCTTAGATAATATATATATATAAGTGGGATGATTTATAACAAATTGTTCCCCGCAACTGCTATTCTTAGTGGTAGTTGGGCAAAAAAAATATTCTCAACTGCTATTTTTAGTATCGGCTGTGAAAAAATTACTTTCGAATTGAAAAATTAGATCATCATGTCAACGATGTAATATATATTTACTAAAATAATACTCATAACAATATTTTTTTATGAATCATTCTCTCTATATATATATATTTCAAAACTTGAAAATTTTGAATTTTTTGGGGAATAAAGGGAGTATGATAAAATTATAATAAATGTTACTTTAATTTTATAGAATTGAAAATTATGGAATCAGTAACAACTTTGATATATCTCTTATGAATTTAAAAGTTTCAATTCACAACTTTTTAAAAAAAAATAGCTCTTAACATATCGTTAATTTTATCAAACGGGGTCCAAGAATTACATTGAAAGACGTGTTTACGTACAATTCTTAAAAATAAAAAGTATGTTCATGCAAATTAACTTTGCTATAACATTATTAACTTATTGTGTCTATTTATTCTTTATTTGTTTTAAAACAATAGATATATATATTTTAAATTAGTTCCAAAATATAATTGTACTATATATCATGTATATTGCCAACAATGGTATATTTGTACTATTTTGTAGCTAAGTGCTAATATTATGTTTTTAAAATATATATTTTAAAAAAATTATCATTTTAAAAATATATATTTAATTTTATAAAATAATTGATATTTCTACAAGTTAATTTGATATTTTTACAAGATCAAATAGAATCCACTTATAAAAATATTAAATTAATTTAAAAAATATTAATTTTTATATAAAATTAAATAAAATTTATTTATGAAAATATAAATTTTCTTTTATAGTGAAATAGTATAATTACTGGTGGTATGGACCCAACATGAACATGAATGACACAGAAAAAAAAAGTCATAAAATTTTATAAATTTTGAGATACATAGACCACAATAATAGTGATAGATACCTAAAACATCAATTAGCCGCCTATTTGATTTCGCTTGTGAAAGACTCAACAAGATAAGTTCGTTCTTAATAATACAATTATATAGCCCTATCTTTCCATTTTAGGGAAGTCGTAATTAACAATAACACCGTACAACTAATAAATACTTTTTTCTTTTCATTATACAAGTCTTTAAAAAATAATTACATATATTAATTTTTTTATTAATATTAATATTAAGTAATTAATATTAGATTAAAATTTTATTACTATACATTAATTAATTATTTATTCTTTTTTCTCTTTTAATTAGTCTATTTTTAAGAGTGAAATAGGAAATAATTAGATTTTTTCTCCCGGATATAATATCTTATATTTTGAAAAGAAAAAAACTTCTAAAACGATCTATATGATGAAAAAAATGGAGTAACATATAAAATATATGAGGAAAAAATGAGGCGAGGGAACTAATATGTATTTAAGTATTTGGAAATATTTAATAAAATTGAAAAATGATGTTGATATTGTTAATGATGAGTTTTTTTTACAGACGAGTATTACGAGAGTGTTTGAAATTGTTTACAACGGTTAAATCTGTTTATAATCAATTTTAAAAAGTATTTGATAAATTAATTTTAAAGTTATTTATAATTATTTTTTATGATAATCAGAACTTCAATTTGAAAATTTTGATTATTTGTCAAATTTAATAATCAGATTTGACCAATTATAGTACTAATTTATCCCTATTTATTTTAATAATTTAAACCATTATCCATTTTTATTTTAAATTTTGATATTCCATAAACAAAAATAATAGTTTCACAAAATATCTCACATATAAATAGTAAATAAGTCTCACACCTATGTGAAAGAGACTTATAGAAATATTAATTTTTACTTGTGAAAAAAATAATTCCCTTTATTTTTCATAATATTCATTTTTAATAATTTACATTTGAAATAAGTGGTTAAGATTTTTTTTTTGTACCAAGTTTTTTTTACTTATTACTAATTTAAGTGTTTTTTATTTATCAAATACAAACTATTTTTTTAAATTAATAATAATTAAAACATTAATCAAAATTAATAATCATATTTTTTAAACAATCTCATACATACTTTTAAGTAACTCAATTCTCTTGAACTCTCTCTGCCTATATATATATATATACAAGAGGTTGGAAATAATTTAAATGTTGTCAAATTTGTAATAAAGTTAAGTTGTGATTAACGTAAAATTTTAAATGATAAAATATAATAAATTAGATTAAATCTTATTTAAATTATGTCATGTCTCATTTATTTACTATAAATATGAATTTGTCTATCATATGCAATACTCCATGAAGAAAGTCAAATAATAGTTATAAGTCTTAATAAATCACAAAGGGTTGCACTCTTAATTGTAAAATTCGATAGCTCAAACTTTTAAAAAATATGAACCTTCACAATATTGAATTGTGGAACAGCTAAACTACCTTAACACAATGTTGCCAAAGAAAAATTGAGACATTAGATATTACATGTTGTACAAACGCATCACTCTTAATTAAATTGTGTTTGATAAACTAAATGTTAAAATATAAAGAGTTTAAACATCTGAATAATATAAAGTATCTGTCGATAATTATATTTTAATGAAAAAATATTGTTTAATAATTAATTTTAAAAAAACATTTGAACAGTATTTTACGAATTTAACCTTATATATTATTTTGAACACTTTATTAGAAAAATTATAGTATACACAATCAAATTATTATCTTTACACAAAATATTAATCATATAATTAAATATTAAAATCTAATTTTGAAAATTTACACAAACTTTAATATGTAGAAGAATATTTATAAATAAATATATTCACATATAGGAAATAGAATATACTTTTAGGTATATTCTATATATATAAAATAGATTATATAATTATAAAATATATTTCATACCATAAATACAAAATAATTATCTAGAAAGACCCAATTTCTCTCGCTTTCTTTATATCATTGCCGATAAAATAGCAGCATATCATCGTGGATGGCAAAAACAATTTCTTCCATAACTAATTCCTACGGAAATAAATGGTATATCAGACTTTATTGTTAACACTTAACAAGCTTTATGCTTACATGAGGCGATCTGGGCGGAGCTTTCGTCGGAATCAAGGAGAGAGGAAAAAAGACTCTTTGAATTTGTGAGGATATTTTTGTAATAAAGAGTTCAAATGTTTGTCTGTCACATAATTTCATCTTTTATTAAAATAGAAACTTACAAATGTGATAGATTTTTTATTAAATAAATAATTGAGTATGTGCGAATAAGAAATGGAGTTTTTAAAGGTAAAAAGTGGTAAACAAACACCACCACCTTAACGTATACCGTAAAAATATTTTTCTTAATGTTTGTTGTACAAATAAATTCTCAGATTTATTTTGAAATATAGAATTGACTTTTGAAGTCAATTTGAATTATTTTAAATTTAAATTTAAATTTAAAATAAATTTATCTAATTTTATTAAGTATAATGATTAATATTATAAGTTTTCTAAAATACATACTAATTTTAATAGTTATTATTTTACATAATTGTTAATAAGTATTATTAATTTTAAATGAAAAATGGTTTATATTACCTTTTAAAAATTAATATCAATCTCAATTTAAACTGGAGGAAGTATTATTATATACATTGCGATAAAATATGACTTCTGAGTGAAAATATCACCTAATCCCCACCTAAAAACAGGTATTTAATTGGAGAGATAATAAATTTAAGTAGAACCCGCCACGCTACGTTTGTTTGTATGCGTATATTATATTCGTATATAATATCGAATGTAATATAGATTTTAATTATTAAAAAATAAAATTATATTTTTTAATAATTGAGATCCGATTGGACTTATTCTGTTTGTATTAATAGTATTATTGTCGATATTATTATTATAATCAGAAAAATGGGAACGAGATGTGGATGAGAGAGAAAGAGAAAGATAAAGGAAAGCCCGTGGACCATTCAGCCATTGGTGGTTCCAATGGCGGTGCGTTTTGGACGCTTCTAACTCCCTCTCTGTCCCCTCAATCCCGCAACTACAAGCCTACCTTCCATCAGCTCAAAAAATCCTGCTGTCAAATTCACCGATTCCGGCGGTCGGAGTAATCGGTTCCGTTAATCCTCACCGATGGTGTTCACTGTAAACGGTGGTGATAAAAGTACAAATATGGAGGATGAATACGTTAGAAGACACCACAATCACGAGGTCAGAGAGAACCAGTGTACTTCTTCTCTCGTTAAACACATCAAAGCCCCTGTTCATTTGGTAAGTAGCTAAACTCACTACCCTGTCGAATTATCATAGTTTCAAAGAGAATATTTGTTTGTTTTATTGAATCCGAAGTAAATTCTAGCCGTGTTCTGCTTTTTAGCTGTTTTTTATTTGTATAATGTTAGTAATTTGTATAAATCACTTAAGAAAATGCTAAATACGGATTGTATCGTTGAAAATACTATACGGTAGGGATGGTGCTTTGTCTAGTAGCGAATACTGAATAGCCATCTCAAAAAGGACGTACATAGTGATATATTGTAGGCATTAACATGTTGAAGGGTAGGTGAGGAAAGTTGCTTTATCTTTTTACTTGTGTTTCATCAGTAGAGTCCTCAGAAATTTTTGGTATTTGCTTAATAGCTAACCAAGCTAGACTGGAAGTGATTTGGATTATTTGTTAGCCCCTTCGTTCCAACAAAAAAAGTCCTATTTGCTACTTTTTCCCCCAAATAAGGATTCCAGTATCATTTGATGGTAGTGTAAAATTACTCATTGTACTCAAGTTTACTGTCGCAATTCCATTGTTATGACTCACTAAACTACTTAACATTCAACAGAATTAGGGGTAAGCATGAAACTAAATATATCTTTAAAATTTGTAAATTTTGAAAATGGAACTATTTGTGTGGAACACATGGGAGGAGTGTTTGTGGAAAGGTTTAGATTTGTTACTACTCACCAATTCAATGAGCAGATATGTGTAGCTTACATAAAAATATATTTTGCATTGATGAGTAATTTTTTCGTATATTTGTTCTCAAATGATAACTTTTATATTCAGTAGGATTGAGAACAACTGAAATTGTTTAATGTCTTATTCCTCCAAAAAATGTTTTTTGATTTCTTGGATTGTTTTAGGTGTGGTCTCTGGTGAGGAGTTTTGATCAACCTCAAAAGTACAAACCCTTTGTGAGCGAGTGTGTTATGCAGGGTGACTTTGTGATTGGAAGTGTTAGGGAAGTCAATGTAAGATCTGGACTTCCGGCAACCACTAGCACTGAGAGGTTGGAACTTCTTGATGACGAAGAGCATATCTTTGGCATGAAGATTGTTGGCGGTGATCACAGGCTTAGGGTATGAATTATTCTTTTTATTTCCCCCCTTTAATTAATTTACTTCTCACAGTTGGATGCTTGTACATAAGGTTTTCTTGATTTGGTCTGGATTATGTGAGTTCCCTATTTGGGGAATGAAGATGTGGACTCTTTGCTTGAACTAGTGTGAAGTTACTCAGCTTTCTTAGAGTATAACTCGAGTAATGATTTTGGGTTTTGCAAAAATTTGTTGGACTTTCACCTGTCAATTTTTGTATGACGTCCATGAACTTTTTAGATAAAAAACAAAATGTCCATGAATTGTTCTGGCAGTTGTGAGAACAACGTTTCACCATCTGTTCTATATTGTAACTAGTATTACTTCTGAAATTGGTACCATCAAGAGTGTAGCCGCATTAATGATAAAATGGCAATTACTCCAATTGACTTTCATATTCCCCCCCCAAAGTGTAGCAGTGAAGAACGTTGCCCCTTTAAATTTGATTAATGAATTTGAACACTGGTGCTCTTATCGTAATTGTTAGGATTAATTTTTTTGATCTTCAAGGCCGAATCATTACTTTGCCTATGGCCTGGCCTTTGACCTAATTTGTCACTTATTAGCACACTTGGGAGTTATCATGATTGTTGTAGATTGTGGATCTCCTCTGATTTCGAAAGATAAAGTTGTTCGTTATTATTTTAGAGAACTCTGAATGATAGATGTAAATTGTTTGAAGCATAGATAATTAGGTATTGACCTAGGGGTAGGATACATTAACACCAATAAAGAATATATTTATGTATATAAATGTAAATATGTAATGTGTACACAACAGATAAATATATATTAATATATCATCAGACAACAACAAAAATTTTCCAGTTATGAGCGTGTTTTCCTTCTTTAGATTGTAAATTGTTTAAGTGTAAGCGGTTGTCACAGAGTTATCTCAAGCAATATACACATGCATGATGACGGTATAGTGGGGGGAACCACTATAATTGCTGTTGAGGTTAACTGTTATATATTTTCTTCTGTTTGGGGGTGTTATATTTATTGAAAAATATTCTCTTATAGTGCTGAGCCGAGTAATCTTGATTCTAGGATTATTATATCTGGTTCTATAAGATGAATATTCTGGATTTTTTTTTTTCCTACATAGAATTTGTATTTGTGATGTAATAATTAAGAAGGATATATGGGTATGGATTAGAATATTGGTTTGTAAACAAGCATGAGCTGTATTTTGCAATGAGGTTAAAGTACAATAGTACATTGATATATGACACCTCAGACAAGTAAGAGACCGAGGTGATATGTTGGTAAGTCCTTCCTAACACATTCATACTGGAGTTCCCTCCGCGTTAGTAAGTTCGAGATGGACAATAATTATAGAATTTACTATATTTGTGCATAATGTTCCTATAATTCGATTCATTATACCAACATGTCCAGTGTATACAAGTATAAATGGTTTATAGCTCCGTTCAGTCTCGTTGCATGCATATGACACAAGTTCACGTTGGATGTTATTATGGTGCGTTGACTTGAGAAAGAGGGCTGTTTGTGGATACATTCATGAATTACGGAATCTACTATTTATCCCTCAAGGCCCTTTAAGCTGAGGTGTACTAGTCAAGTATTATCATGGTCAGGATGAAAGAAGCTCATTTTGATTTTTTTTGTTAGACATGTTTTTGTTCTCTTTCTGCTTTTTGATATTTCTCTGTTTTTAAGAAATGTTTTTCTTAGCTGAAACCACTACAATTATGATCATCCTAAATTTTGCAGAACTACTCTTCAGTAATTACGGTTCATCCAGAGATCATGGATGGCAGACCAGGTACAGTGGTGATTGAATCATTTGTTGTGGATGTGCCTGATGGGAATACCAAGGATGAAACATGCTACTTTGTCGAGGCACTGATAAAGTGCAACCTAAAATCACTGGCTGATGTCTCTGAGCGTTTGGCTGTGCAAGACCGAACTGAGCCCATTGACAGAATATGAAGGTGGTTTGAAGTTATAGTATGGATGTTTCAATCGTTACGGGTAAATCATTGAGATATTCTATCTAAACTGTGTAGAGAGACTAGTACTTTTTCCAGCCTTCCTGACCTTTGGAATTACAAATATGGTTCATTTCCTCCATCCCTGTTATCTCAAGGTGGTAAAAAGAAGTTGTTCCATAACTTCTTAGTGGCTCATAATCAGGTCTCGTCCTGCGTCCCGCTTTGTAAACAAAATCACTATTTTGGTTTCATTCATGGGGTATGTGACGAGCCTGTGTTGTAAATATCTATGCCTGAGAAATTGATGTTCATGTACTTGGTTTTGCATATTCATATGCGTGTACTTCAGACATTATTCCATTTACAAGTGTGCTGTCTATGTGCGTGTAAGAAGGAAATTTAATGAAAAACAAACCTACCGTTGCATTGCTGCTATGTATCCCCACTTTTGTATGTATCATTATTTTTTGAATAACATGTCCAAGTATCTTGTAGATATGAGCTTTAGGTTACTACTATATAGATTGTTATGCTTTATATCACATGAATGATGTCTAGTTTCTCACGTTATTGTGGCTTATTTGTCATTTTACTTGAACACATCCACACAGGCACCTGCATGTCTAGCTGAACCTTGACCACCTGTCATTTCAGTATATTTGTACTCTTAACTTCAGTTGAGCTTGTTTTGTATTTCCATTGTATGTTGATTGTTATTAAGAGTGCTGTTGAAGTACTATGTTATGCGTTTGTATATATATATATATATATATTATGCAGTGTATGCAAGAAAAATGGGGGAGGAAGTATTGTAGCACTGGTTCGCGGAGGCAGGGCTGCAGGTTGGAACTTTTGGGCACTTGGTGTTCCTTGTGGAAGTTTTGATGCGTGGATAATTGAACTTATCATCCTTCTTTTGGCCGGAAAAAGCTTCCTGTGGCCCGCCATGGTAATGCTATAATGAAGAGTTGCGTACAGAATAATTTCAAATCATGCGTTCATCTTTTTCTGTGTTCAGTGGAGTGCAGAAAGTGGAGAATCTATGTTACAAAAATATTTAGTGGAAAACAGGTTGAATTCTTGACAGCCGATGAGAGTGGTTTGCCTGCCAACTTTATTCTTCATGATTTAAATTCTTATCCCTAGATGTTCACATAAAGCTATTGGGCCTGTTAGGAGGAAAGAGTTTGGATGGAGTTTCCAACTTGGGCCAAATATTTTAAATGCAAAAGCCCATTTGTAGTGGAGAAAGCTGGCTTCCGTGAATACGACAAGTTGTATGTGGGTAAACTACATGATCTATGGACATCCTATGCAAATCTTCTATGGCAATATTTTTATTCTGAGATTTCGAAGAAAAAAATTAATACTAATAATATATGGAGGCGTAAGTTTTTTTTTTTTTAATTTATTTTTAAATGCAAGAAATAACTAACATTAAGGAAATATTGATGAGCGGGACGGGACAATGCTGCACACCTTACCCTGCTTCTCTGTTCTAGTGGCAGACGCAATAAATTATACGAAATAAAATAAAAAATTTATAAAATTTAAAAGATTAAATAAAAATATAGAAAAAATTAATATAGTAATATAACTAAATTTATAGGAGTAAAAAAGAAAAAAAAAATAGTGTAACACTGGCCACTTTATAATATAGATATAGATGTAATACTTATCACTATACTTTTGTACTTAAGATTGAAAATGATCAATTTTGCAAAAAATAAAATTTTTAAAAAGTATTTTCTGAAAAAGATTAATATAATTTTCTATTATTTAAAATTTAGTTAAACATACATATATTTATTTAATTATTAAAAATATTTAAAATTTAGTATGATGATGAAACTTAATAAAAAAATTTAAATATTTTTACTAGTAAAAATAATAATTTTATAATTTTTTTAATATAAACAAAAAATAAGTCTTATATTCATTTGAAAAAATATTTTTAAAAAATATTAATTTTTATTTATAAAAAGAGCAATTCCCAAAAAAAATAAATATATCTAGTCATACGTGTTGATCGACGAAAAAGACAAGGGAGGACCCTATAGCCGCGTGTCATGTTGGTGATCCCGTCACTCTTCGCACTTATCCATGTATTTAACAGGTCACAGTGTACTCTCTCTCTTGCTGAAGACAATCACTTGCAGACAAACCTTTCCTTTGCAAGTTCTGGTAGTTCTACTCAGCTCAGCTCCCTCTTCAGCATTCTCATTTTTCACCCGTTCGATCTAACTCACCATTCTTCCCAATCTCAGGTCCGGAACACCCACCTCTAATATATATGGTATAATTGATGTGTGCATTTATGTTTGTTTACAGTTATACTTTAATTATTGCATATAATTGGCCATTGATGTTCTATTTGGAGCTTTCTCATTGGAACATTTCTAGATCTATATTATAAATAACCCATATATGTATTTTTATTTTCTGGACTCGCTTCCTTTTGGAGCTAATTGCAAAATCACCGACAAATATCTGATTTTAGTTTACCTCAAACTATAATCTAACTCTAATTTCATGTCATTTCCTTGCAAACCTATTCTCAGTAAAAATATTTTTTGGAATTTTCTCTTTGTTAATCTCTAATATACTATAATATTTTTGCTTAATTCCCCAGCAAACGCACCAAAATTCCGCCAAATTCCCTGGAAAATCCTCAATAGATGGGCAAATTTATAATTAATTGTTGACACGCTGGAAAATCCGCTAATAAACGATGAAGTTATTATACATTGTTGAAACTCTTTACCAAAACCTCCACAAAGGCAGGAACCCTTCCAAGTACAAAATGTACAGCTTTTCGGATATTCTCTGGTCATTTGCAGCGATGTTGTTGTTAATGAACTGCTTGGCGGCTGCTGAAGTGGTAACTTGCTCCAATTTAGTTCCAATGAGGTACCGGCAGGATGAGATATCCATAACAGACTTTGGAGGTGTTGGCGATGGCCAGACACTGAATACTAAAGCATTTCAGGACTCTATATATCGAATTGAGCGTCTGAAGAGTAGAGGAGGCACACTTCTTTACATACCTACTGGGGTGTATTTAACTGGGAGCTTCAATCTTACTAGTCACATGACTCTCTACTTGTCTAAGGGGGCTGTTATCAAAGCCACACAGGTATTCTTGCTTGCAATATTGTGGTCTTAAATGTTGATAAAGTATGATGGAGTATTTTTGGTTCCAAATGATGTCCAAATCTCCTTCCCCTTCTCTCTCTCTGGGAACTTCTATCTGAAGTCAATCTATGGTAGAAATGGCTGTTTCAAGCTAAAGATATGTTTTCAGATGAATCAGATGTGATGTGTTCTTTGCTGAGATGCTGAGCTATTTGTACCTTACTATAAACTAAGATATGTATACACAATGTGCATTATTGACATAGGAAGGAAAAGAAAAAAAATAAACATAAGAATCAGGTCTCTTTATCCTTTGTCTTTTTTCTTTTCAGTTGAATTTTTAAACTTACTTTTCATTTATGCTGAATTTATCCTCTCTTAATTGATGCTTCAGGATACAAGGGATTGGCCTTTAATTGCTCCCTTGCTTTCTTATGGAAGAGGTAGGGAGCGCCCTGGAGTAAGGTATATGAGCTTTATTCATGGGGATGGGCTTGAAGATGTGATTATCACCGGTTAGTATCAATATCAATGTTTTCTTACTGTGACTACTTAATAACTCATTATTCTACATACTCTGTTTGCCCAATTCAATATATGGAGAAACAGCTATGTGAAAAAAATGCCTCATATTAAATTCATTCTCTTTGAAGATAATCAACCTATTCTTTCATGAATTTGAAATACAGTATATACCTCTGATTGAATTTTCATTTTACCATGTACAACAATACTCTGTACATACTACTAGCTATAGTAGTTGGCTGGGTTTTGACAAGCTATTTATGATCGATCTTCACTTATATATAAACAATTGACTTTTTTTGTACTCTTATGTAAATCGAAAACAATCTTTCTTAGGTGAAAATGGGACAATTGATGGCCAAGGTGATGTCTGGTGGAACATGTGGAGGCAGAGAACCCTCCAATTCACTAGACCGAATCTTATAGAGCTCATGAACTCCAGAGGCATTATCATCTCGAATGTGACTTTCAAGAACTCACCTTTTTGGAACATTCACCCGGTGTATTGCAGGTAAATTATTGAACATATTTCTGGACATTTTGTTTTGATTTATGGATCTCTCTGCAGTTCAGTTTTTTGAATTTATATTTCAAACGATTTCTATCCTATCCACATTTTGATGAACTTATACTAGTGCAAGTGTGCAACAATACATATTTTTTCCATATATATAATAGGGTTCGTCAGTTATTTGTGTCAGATCTGGATATTTCCCATCTTTTACATACTACTGAGGAATTTGAATTAATAATTGGCTAAAAGTTAAAACAATTGGTGTACAAGCTTGTAGCTTGATGGGTATGTATATGACTGGCCATATTTAATGTTTGGACAGCCCCTGCAATGCTGCTTGAAGCTAGCATAGTCATATTATGCATCCTAAGAAATGGTAGTGTAATATGTCTAAATACATCCTTTTTTCCTTTGCCAGCAATGTTGTTATTCAATATGTGACCATATTGGCTCCAGCTGACTCTCCCAACACCGACGGAATTGATCCAGGTACATGCTAAACTTCAATTGTATTGTTGGTATGTGTTGTTCATGTTTCATTTATGCATGTGTTTATTCCAAATGTCTTGCATACAGGAATAAGAAATGGTGCACACACATGTAACATCACATAGAAGCTCTATGGCTCAAACATCAACTGTACACTTGACTTCTAGCTTTTTGCCATTTCGTGCAGCACAAAAAGTTTGTTCAGATGGAGGGTCCTTAAATTCTAAATTTGGCTGTTATGAATTGGGAGCTGGTTAACCCATTAGGTGTATCCTCAATTGGATAAATTGTGGATGCAATGTCTTTACATATTTTCTTTATAAACTTATTAATTGGAGCAGATAATCTCGGATAATCTATCATGGACCTGCCCCGTCTTTTAACCTTTGTTTGACCAGATGACTATTGGTTGGTTAAGAGTTACTAGATTGTTTATTTTGGGTCCAAGCTCCATAAGTGATGTTTGATATTTTCATAAATAGACAGAGGGAGGGGAAGATCCATTACTTTATGCTCGTTTCTGTATGTGCATAATAGTTTTTTTGAAAGCAAATCTTTATTTATATATTTTTATACAGATTCAAGCTCCCATGTCTGCATCGAGGACTCCTACATCTCTACAGGTGATGATCTTGTGGCTGTGAAGAGTGGGTGGGATGAGTATGGGATTGCATACGGTCGCCCTAGCAATTTCATCACCATTAGGAGGGTAACTGGATCATCCCCATTTGCTGGAATAGCAGTTGGAAGTGAAACATCTGGTGGTGTAGCCAGTGTATTGGCTGAGCACATAAGCCTTTTCAACATGGGAGTTGGCATTTATTTGAAGACAAACATTGGTAGAGGAGGGGTCATAAGAAATATTACAGTGTCCAGTGTTTACATGGAAAATGCACGGAAGGGGATAAAGATTGCAGGTGATGTTGGAGATCATCCTGACGAGAATTACAGCCCAAATGCTCTCCCTGTTGTCAAGGACATTGTAATTAATAATGTCTGGGGTGAAAAGGTTCAGCAGGCAGGTTCAATACAGGGCCTGAAAGACTTACCATTTACCGGGATATGTCTCTCTAATATCCACCTTAATGGTGCCACTGGACCAAAAAGTCCTACTTGGAAGTGCTCTGATGTAAGTGGGGCTGCTGTTCAAGTTAGCCCGTTGCCTTGTTCAGAACTGACCAGCTCTGCTCAGACCGGTGCATGCTCTATCCCTTTCTAGGATTATGTAATTTGCACAACTCTATTAAGTAAGAAGAAGAAGATGAGTTTCATTACTTGCATAAGAAAATTTTTAAGCAGTCTCCACAATTGTAAAAAAGCTTGGCATGCATCTCCCAAGGCCCAACAGATTTACTGATTGAACTTTCACATGGGGAAGCGTTGTTAGTCACAAAATGACAGCAATCAGATAAAGTGCTATCTATTGAAGCACTTGTTTCGGAGACAATACAGATGTGCGTGCCTGAATCAAAGTATGTACGTATTATATGCAAATATATTTAAGCAGAGTTGTCTACTTATCTATATGTATAGTGTACTTTGTCATTGTTAATAAAATTCTGGGTGGCTTCCTCATTTGCAACAATTTTACGTATTGGAGTCCGTAGCAGGTTGGGATGTCCGTAGCAGGTTGGGATGTACTATCCTCATTCTGAGCATTCTTTTATCAATTTTTAGTTTATGATTTTTTTTATTTTTTTTTATGGTAAGAGATTATACTTTTGCAGTTATTTCACTGGGATGGAGCCATTAAAAATTGGCATCTGTTGCCAGTTATAAGCTTTGAGCTCAGGCCTTACCTGGATAATTACAAATCAACTAAACACTGCATAGTATAATACATCTCGCGTTCTTTACTCAATTGGCTATTAGTTATAGCACAGAGGGCAAAAAAGGATATCTGGTCAGTAAACCATGACTTCAATGAATATAGCCTGGTGAATTCATGCCCATTTCTCGCGCTTTTATCTAATGTTCTACAGTCCAAAAACCGATACATGGTAATTGCATTTTCTACACTGTAATTATCCTCCGTCCTGATTTTTCTGTTCATTTGGTTTGCATGAAATACACTTTTTCTAGCCTATGGACTGCATTTCTATACCTTGGGATCAGAGACATATCCAACAATCAGAAGTCTGCATAAAATACATTTTGCATGAACATTGTCAAAGGACAAGCAAAGAATCATTGCATGATTGTATCAAATCAGTACATACAGAAACGGATGCAAAGTCATTTAGATAATATTTGGTTTGCATCATACATGATATGTAGATTTGTAATACAATAGCTATTTGCGTTGATGTGACATGTTCTGTGCTTGGTTCATCTATTGCAGCTTATTTAACCAGTACAAATGTGATTCCATTACATCAATTTGGCTCATTTTTGTGGCACCCTCCAACAGAAGTATCAGCTCATTACGTTGGTAACTTGGTAGTACAGTTGGGCCAAAAAAGATGGCATTAATAATTACAACTTATGTGACATTTTGACTTTGAATTTTCTCTGTTTTATTGCATTACTATCATATATTAAGTGAACCAAATAATGTAATAGCATTATAATTATTACATAAATACCAAGTAGGATCTACTCGGATGAATCGTAATGACTTGGTAAGTATTAGGTCATGACGCTGGTACATTGCGGACACTATTGCATTATGCCAAAATCTTATTTGTCAAACCAAACCCTACCTTGGAGAGTACAAGGACACGTATAAAGTTTGTATGCATCACCATTGCTTATAAATTGTGTATATATGAAAACTCAGAGGTGGTTCAAAAATTCGCGGAAGCTCACCAAAATACCATGGAACTCTGTATCTTTCCATACCTTCTTATTCTCTTCCTTCCTCCAAAACCACTGGGTTCATTGTTAATAGGACTGTCAGATCTTGGTAGGATCCACATAGTTCATTGTTAGATGGGACTGACATCTAACAATGAACTATGTCATCGGGTTCATTGTTGGTTGGTCGTGTTTGTGAAAGGACTGCCAAATTTTGGCCGGATCCATAGGAGTCATTGTTGGCAGATCTTGGTCAGATCCACCAGTTTTATTGTTAGAGAGGGATAGCAGATATTGGTTGGATTTATAGGCTACGTTGTTGGTGGATCATCGTGTTTGTGATAGGGCTGGTAGATCTTGGTTGGCTGGTTCATTGTTAGATAGGACTGGAAATCTTGGTCAGATACACAAAGTTCGTAGGCGTTGTAGATCTTGGTTGGATCCAGTCCACCAGGTTCCTAGCGTTAGTAGCAAGATTGTGAAATTACTTAACTAAGGATCTCGGGACCTTTACAACTTTACAATAGGCAAGGAACTCTAAAATGTTTAATAAGGGTTATTAGTTCAACTGAATCAGTATAGCTCTGAATAGAGGTCCAAGAATCAGAATTAGCTCGAAACAAAGCTCTAAGAACTACGAAGTGTTTGAGCTTCCGTATGGAGAGTCCAGAGACTGAAAAGTAGCACATTATACCAAAAGGAATAGCTCCTAACTGACGAGTATAAAAGGCCACAACAGCATACCGAACACCACTTTTTCCAGCTTCTGTCAGCTTGGATAACAAATGAGCTTCCAGAATGAGTTGAAGTTGTAATTGCCTGTACCAGCTATATTAGTTTAATTTTATTATCCGGATAAGTACTTATATTATATTGTATACATCAATTAATAGCGAATTAGGATATCAGCATACTCTAAATCGATATATATCTAATATATTTCTTATTAATACCGAAAATATATATCTAATATTATAGATACTAATACGGCTATGCTTGTACCCATATTCGTATCTGCCTTCAACAGATAGTTTTCACTTTGGATACTTATTCCTGAAATATTTTCAAACGTAAATTTCAGAGACTGTTTATATTGCTTTGTGTCTGGATCTGGAAAAGAAAAAAGAGGAAAATTGCTGGGCATATATGTGGGTTGTCGTAGCTTCTATTGAACCCAAATTAATATGTAATTTGATTGTTTGGGCTTATTTCTCTTGGAGATACTTTTGGGTTCGTTAAAGGATCATTCCGGTGATGTAGGCCGTAGGCTTTTGCTTGGGCTGATAGAATAACCTGTATTCAATATTTGATGTTATCCATCATATATAATCAAAGCAGCAGGCTTTAGCTTGGGCTGATAGAATAACCTGTATTCAATATTTGATGTTATCCATCATATATAATCAAAGCAGCAGTTCCCTTGGGGATAAAGCTGGAACTAACCAGTTTTAAGAGTTAGTGTCTCATAGATTACAACGAAATATATTAAATAAATGAACCATTGAACGATTCTAAAACTATAAACCATTAGTTAATTCCAATCAGATTCCTATAGATTGATTGATTGATCGAATGCTTATGATTCCCAACAGCTTACCATGCATCTTTAATCGTGAGAAGATTTCAATAGATATCAGGCTCTAATCAGAAAAAGATCCACATGCATGAATCTAGCTTCACTAGATTAAAAAAGCCCGATACATTTCACAAGTATTTTAATGGATTCATATTTTGGATGTTCTTACCCTCTGTTCGATGAAAACCAAGACTCACAATCAGACCAATCAAAACCATAGAATATTCAACATATACACCACCCTCACCACCGCCTCAATCTTCACCCCCAACAAAGAAAATGCTATCAAGAGCCTTCACAACGCCTCGAAAGAGCTTTAGATATGGCGAAAACAGCTTCCGATCAGCCTCAATCCACGAGTACGAGGACTGCATCATCGGGTTCATGGAAGATCTGCCCTTGACCCCCTGCCATGATCATGACGATCATGGCTCGATCCTCTTGACCCTTAGAGAGGTGTTGAGGGGTTCGGTTGGAGTGGTTGGTGAGAGCCGTCTCGGGATGATAGAGAAAGTAGTGCTACTTGGGGGTCAAGTTTGTTCACTCAAGAGGTTCAGAAAAGTGAGTGTTAGGAAAATTGAGTTTGGGAGAAGAATTGAGCGGCTAGCTGAGATTAGCAGGAAGTCTCAGTATTTGGTGCCTGTCACTTCTTATCTATATACAAAGAGAATCAAGTTCGTTGTTTCTGATTACTTTCCTATGGGAAGCCTTGCTGATTTACTTTCTGGTAAGTTTTTGCATTTATATTATTGGTCCTTAGCTTTTGCAAGGCATGAAAATCCATACAAAACAAACCTAGGAGAATTATTGTAAATTCATAGAATTGCAAGCTTGGAAATTTGTTACAATTTAATTTACTTGTGTTTCTATATTATGTAGGTGCCAGGGAATTAGGTCATACTGCTCTGGATTGGAAGCAACGCCTCAAAATAGTTCTTCACATTGCACGGGCCGTTGCTTTCATCCACGGACAATCTCCTTCTCAAGAGAAGCACTTGCTATTAAACGTTCATGGTAACATCAAATCCTCCAACGTCATGATCAATAACGATTTCGGTGCCTGCATTTCGGATTACGGCTTCACCCAACTGGCGGAACGGGAGGAAGTTTCCGATACTTGGCAGGGGAAGCCGCCGCCGTTTTCACCTGTATCTTTCTACTGTGAAACCTTGTCCCAGAAAAGTGACATGTATAATTTTGGGATCATAATTCTGGACCTGCTAGGGGGGGCCGAGGCACCTGAGTTGAAGAGTTGCATAATAGAAAAGAAGGAAGAGATTAGAAATGGTTCGTATGATTTTTTTGAGTTTCCAATAGAAGGGAAAGAGAAAAGGCAAGGTTTGAAGATTTTGGATATTGCCCTGGCATGTACAAATAATTCGCCAGATGCTAGGCCTTCTATGGAACAGACATTGCTATATTTAGGAGATATAATTAAGTAAATATTATTATTATCATTATTATTATATTTGTAAAGCATGAACTTGTATACAGCAAGCTTATGATTGAGGAGATATAGTCATCTGAGCTGGTGGCCTCTGACACTCTCCACTTGGTTGATATATATTATTAGTTTTTCATGACATTATGTATGTGTTAATTTTATTACGTTAATTATTTGCTGGGTGTATGTATGTATCTTGATGTCGAAGACATGAGCAGGAAGGAATGATCATAGGATTCTCTGTTCTTTCTCACCAAGTTAGATATCAGTCGTTACTTTTTGACCGAATAACTTTCAGCTTGAAGAATTAGAGATGAATATTGAAGAACAGAAGCAGATGGAAGGGCAACTCACTTTTTTTTTTTTTGAATAATATTCGAGAAAAGAGTTGCTTAGAGAAATTCAAGAGAAGTAAATCATATTTTACAAGGGTTACATCTATATACACAACTTTTGTATAAGAATTAATAAAGAAAAAAAAATTGCATTTAACAAATACACAACTATGATTTTGCACTTTTCGACAAATATATGGACAAATATATGTTAATGAATCGGCCATTAATATATTAACGATAAATTAGACAGTTTTTGTCCGATATGTAATAACATAGCATTTTTTGTTGAATATTCACTTTATTATTACCCTCTTCATTTTAATGTATTTCAGGCAGTATGTTAAAGCATGAAAAATTTGTCTAAATGTCTTTTAAGGAAATGACCCTCTAACATTGAGCACAATGTCAAGATCATTATGTTTGGGAACAAGAAGATAATCAATATCAGGATTCAGGAACTAAGCGCAGGCTAAAAATTTAAGGTTTGAGTATATTAAAGGGGGTGAGATCCTCTGATCCTATGACGACGATTTTTAGAGTCTGTACTGACGGCATGTATCGTCGTCATAGTTATATTTTTTTGTAGGACTACGACAACGGGACATATCGTCACCATAAACTCTAAAAATCGTCGTCAAAGATTTCGACACATAGAAACAGAGAATTTTAGTTACAAAGGATCTCATGTCATATTAAAGATGTATAATTTTAATGAAAAGTCTTTTTCTCCTCCATTTTATTTATTGAATTTTGGTTTTGGACTGCGCTGCTACATAAAGTATTATTTAATTGCTTATGTGAAAGGTACAGCTAGTCAATTGAAAATACCAAAGATTTATAGATGCACATTGGCCAATAATGGCTTTAGCCTTCGAATTAAATCAATTAATTTCAATCATGTCCTTCCATTTTTAGTAAAAAAATCAATTATATTATGGGACAAACATATGCTATCAATATATAATATGTATTTTGCCTAAAATATATATTCAATTACCCCTAATTAAATAGCAGTATCCAAAGAATCCTTTCCTTCTAGCTAGGTTCCATCCATCCAAATTTAAGAATCTTTCGTGTGCTTGTCACTCGCATTGAGAAAAACAACAATCAATAACGGCCCTGTGATTTTTGATGTGAATAGACAAATAAATATCTTATTTATGAATTAATATTCACGTTATTATATTAAATTATAGATATATTTTATTTTAATACTTAAGAATTTTTCATCATTCTCGACTTTTTATCAAGGGTAGGCTCAAATCGTGATTTTACACAATTTAAATATAGAAAATTTTATCAGTAGTTTATTATCTTTAATTTTTAAAAGGCTTTTATTTTTATTTTTATCGTAATGATAAATTTCTAAAATTAGAAAATGAAATTACGAAAATAATTAAATAAAAGGTAAAAAGTGATGTAGTAGTTAGGTGTTGCCAGCTCATGTAAAAGTAGGAGGAGTACTACTACTTAGTCCAACGTGGTTCTTTTGGGGCTCGGAATCTCACGCGTGATCCATAACAGGGGCCAGGCTAGGGACAAGTCAGTAAAAGACCTTTCGGAGACTGAGTCCGACCGGCCGGCCCAGGACCACTTTTTTTTTTTTTGTTTTTTGCTAAAATACCCAGGACCACTTTTCTTATCCACAAAAGTACAAAGCCATCACGTGACTCAGCGGTGTCAGTAGTATATACACGTGTACTTTTATTTCTCGTTCTGTACGGTCCCCCCGCTTTACTATTACTATACATTTCTTTCTTTCATTCATTCGACACCTGGAAAATTGATGGACCAAATAACCCTTATATTTAGTATTTCCTTTTACCTTTTATTTTTTTTGCTATTGAAGTTTTAATATGAAATAATAAAAATTTAGCTTAATTTACTTTTGAGAAAGAGAAATAATAATTTTAGATTCCAGTAATAAAAGGAACTTACATGATATTACATACACGTATTTTGTAACGAATTTTATTTTTTCAACGTGTGTCGAGTATAAATATAAAAATAAAAATAAAAAAAATTAATAATTTTATAAGATTTTATTCACATGAAAGTGAGTCCTATTTACGATTAATATAAATAGAGTTATGGAGAATTATTAATTTAAATATCAATTCTCAAAATAAAATATATGTTACTACTAGCTCAGTGGTGAAATAGTGTGATGTGATAAAGTGGTGAGATGAAATAATTATAAGCTGAGCCATTTACAAAAATGAAAAATATTGGCAAGTGCGTGATATATATAGATGAAATAATTTTATATCCTCCATCTATACCCGCACAACAAAAGAACAGACGGCCTTCCTAGCCAGCTAGCTAAACTGACGAGCTTAATTTACCTACAACCACCTGAACTAGTTACAGAAATTATTCGGTGTCTTAAAAATAATTGAATAATATTATTCTCTCTTTTTATATAACAGTAGATTCACAAGTAATGAAACTCTTATGAATTCCACTATTATGTGAGAAAAGATAACATATTGATTATTTACTCTTGAAATATTGAATAATTTTTCAACTAGCTAAACTTGGACGAGATTGATCTTGATTCGCGCATTTGCCTTATCCCTGAAACAATATATATATATATATATATATATATATATATATATATATATATATATATATGTATATGTGCGCGCGCGCGCGCCCCTACATTCTTTTTGGGTTAAATCACTTTTTCATTATCCAACACTAATTTATATAAGTATTATTGAACTGATTTTTTTTATAATCACATCATTGTATTGAAATTTTTTTAATAAAAATTAATTTTTTTGTCTAAATCCTTTAAGAATTAACGGATTACTGACGTGACATGTCACGTCATATTTTATATGTTAAATTGATGACGTGACATGCTACGTTAACAGTCCGTTAACTCTTAACGGACTTAGACGGAAAATTCAATTTTTATAAAAAAATTCTAGTATAATGATATAATTATAAAAAAAACCAGTTCAATAATATATATATATATATGTATATATATATATATATAAATTGATGTTTAGTAAAATGATGAAAAAGTAATTTAACTCCATTCTTTTTCTAATTGCGTATGTAGTAAGTACCAAAGTCCCCATTCGTATACTGCGCCTTTCTAGCTAGGCTGTTCAACTTGTTGGATAATCAAAATAAATCATATCCAAGTCTAAGTATATTATTTTGAAACACTACTTAAAACACAATATTTATTTAAATCATTAAAAAGTAGAGCTTAGCATGAAAGTCCGTGTTAGGCCCAATTTTTTAATAGTTGAGTTAGATATTGTGCTCCAAGTAGTATACGTAGTAGTGTCCTATTTTTTATAATGTTATTTTCCTTTTTAAAAAAAAATCTATTTGTCAATTTCTTCTCGCAATGAGTCTGAATTTGTTTAACGATAATAATAAAATGACAAAATGTTATTAAATTTATCATCATATCGATCTAACAACAACTTATTTTAGAGATAAATATAAAATAAAATAAAAATATATATTTATTCTTTGTAAATGTTTCAAATCAGACCTTTTTCCTGTGTAACGGGGGAGGGAGTATATATATATATATATATATATATGTGTGTGTGTGTGTGTGTGTGTGTGTGTGTGTGTGTGTGTGTGTTATATCACGAATTTGATAAGTTTTTAAAACTCTTAAAAGATAAGAATAATTATATTGGATTTCAGATAACATGGCATCATAGTCGGTCACCATGTGAAGAAGTGCTACAGATTAAGTAGCTAGCTATCATGACCTTGACTATGTATAAGATAAAATTCTAATTTATTCCATCCTGCAGTGGAGTGCATGTTAGTTGAGCACTTTGCTTTATAAGACTTGATAAGTCAACACTTAATTAGAGATAATCCTCATAATATTGAGCCACTTAATTTGCTATATACAGTCAAATTAAGCAGCATCTTCGGTAGGCCGGCCATGGTATGCATGCACACAAGATATATATATAATTGGTTTCTAATTAATTAATTTATTTAGCAAGTGTTGACTTAATTTTTTTTCTATCACAAGCATACGTGTGGTAGCATTATTATAAGATTTTGTTACAAAAGCAGGCGTGGTGGAGGGGAGAAGTTTCGGGTTAGAATCATGTTGCTTCCATAACCCTAGGCATGCTTCATTATTTAGCTTATGTAATAGGGCCAAATTAGTAATATAAATGTCAATACATGATAACATTTTTTAGTTATTTATTCCTAGTGATTAATTAAAATCATAAATTTATGACCATATAAAATTTCGAGAGAGCTTTTGATTATGTAAGGCTGATTACATGAATACGTCAATATTTATAATTGTATTTCTACACACACAAGTATAGATACAATGATTGATTTTATTTTTTTGAGAAAAAAGCATATATATTATTTCCAGCAAGAAAAAGCATTGTTTATTTTATGGTCTCTTAAATTTATGTATAAATTATTTAGCCATCGTATGGTTGTAACTTGTAAGTTAGCGCATTCTGTATATTCCCATTTAATTAGTCCCCACATACAAACTAGTCAAAAAATTATAGAGATTGAGAAGAAGATAGGAAAGACTAGAGAGTGGTGATGGGAAGTAGGAAAGGTATTGAGTTATACTTTGTTTTCATGAATTATGATCCCGAATATGATCGCCTTCGATCTTATAGGTCAGTAACTTAATTCTCTTCTGCATTAATATTTACTGTTCAGTTCTTGTTTCTTTTTGTGGGGTGTGTGTGAATATTCTTCACTTCATACATATCTATCTATCTATCTATCTATCTATCTATCTATCTATATATATATGCATTTTAAATATGGTTGATGATCATAATATATTGTGTACATTATTGTTTACGCAAGTATAAATGTATTTATACATGTAGAACGAAGAGAGGGGCACATGAGCTTGATTTGTATTTGAGTAAGAAGCATGACGAATTGTTGGCTAATAACCTTGAGGCAGGCAGCTACAAGAAGACATTGTCTCTGGTTATTGTTGACGGCTTTGCCGTTGAAATCACTGATGATCAGGTATGTAGCTAGGTTATATATTAAGTTCATCTCTAAAGTGCCTTGTAATTTTCATACAACTACTGTTCATCTCTAAATATATATATTTATTTATTTATTTACACTAGCATTTGACAAACTACTGTTTGAAAGATACAATACAGCTGATTGGCTGACTGTTGGCTATAACCAACATGAGTAGTGGATCATGCCCAAAAATTGTTTAAATGATTCTGTATACATTTGTCCATGGCAGAGAAAAAAATGATTTGTTGACATTAATATTATTGTTTGAATTTAGGCAAATGTGCTTAGATCTGCGAAAGAAGTAAGGGTTGTGGAGAAGAATCAAGAGCTTGCTTAGTTAGTGCTCGAGAGAGGGAAGCTATATATATATAAGTATCTTGCTAAAGGCCGGCGCGGCGGCCGGTTAGACATTTTTCATCATCAGCTACATATAGCAGAAAGAGATGTTTAAGGTGGGTATGTATGGTTCGATTTTTATTTATATATGGATTATTAATGTAACTAGGTAAACAATGGAAACTAGCTAGCCAGCAAGACCGTGTTCAATTTGCTTCCATGCACTGATTGATGCTATTATATATATATATATATGATGTCAATATGTCATGGAGTAGTTAATTAATTTCTCTAATTCTCTCTATCCCCTTCATTCCATTATGTAGTTTCTATTTAACTCCATAGTTAATTAAGGTCATTTTTTTTTTTTAAGTCCAATTTATTATATGTACAACTTTAAGGAAATTGATATTTTCACAAGTAAAAATGATAATTTCACAAGTTTTTTTTCCATATGAATAATAAATGAGTCTAACACTCGTGTAAGAGAGATCTTATAAAAATATCAAATTTTACTTTTGAAAATATCAATTCTCAACTTTAATTAAGGTCAGCACAAAGTAAAGCTACCCATCCACAAAGGATTACCCGGCCCTAAATTAAAGTTTTGAGCCTAATCTTTAATCAAAAACCTATCTTAGCACGTAGTACCATGTTAAAAAAAATAAAAATCTACCTGATCTAATTTTTATGGAGAGTATTCAACCATTTAATTACTAGGTAGAACTTTTTCCACCAGCAAAACAAAATTTTGACTGATTCAAACTAGAAAAGAAATTATCAAGATCCAGTAACACAGTACAGAATCCAAAGTTATTGGCTGTCAATCCTTTTTTTTTTTTTTTTTTTTCATTATATAGGTCATTTTAATTTTTTTTTCTTAAAAAATATAAGTCATTTTACATATATTTAGGAGAAAAAATATAATTATTTATTACTTTATCTTTGAAGATAGAGTAATTGAGAGAAAGATGAGAATAAGTAATTAATTAATGTATGAGTAATAATAAAATTTCAAACTAACATTAATTATCTAACATTAGTATTAATGAGATTTCTTAATATGTATGATTATTTCTTAAACAACTTATATAATAGAAATGAGAGAGTAACACACTAACACCTGGTGGACCGTACACAGATATAAAAAGAAGGTAAATATATGAAGGACAATATTACATATACAATATTCGACGATAAATTAAAACACTACATATATTTTAACTATTAAAAAGTGAGATTTAATACGAATTTTCATATCAGGTCACATTTTTTAATAGTTCAGATGTATTTTGTTACCGATTTTATCACCAAATATTATGTATTTATATTTTTTCATATATGAATAACAACAAAAAATGTACAAATGATTCCTTTTGTTGTACATTATACGCATACATGATTTAATTTTTGAAAAAGTCTACATACATAATATCTAAATATAAAATTAAACATAATATATATTTAAATTATTAAAAAATAAAATATAATACAAATTTTAATATTATATTATATTTTTTAATAATTAAAAAAATGTATAATATTTAAATATTATACACTTTTATTTATCCGTACTTTTTATGTTGAACGGAAGCATCAGTGGAATATAAAAGGCCACAATGTGACAATAGTACTGTGATGGGGCCCGGTGGGTGATGTGAAACATTTCATTGGCTTGTGGGTAGTAATTAGGTAGCCACTTTTTGTAGTTAAGGTTATAAAAGGAGATGACAGACCTACGTCCCATCCTTCTATTTTTCAACTAAAGTTTTCTGTCACTGTGCCCTCTGCTTGTAGGTTCTTCTACCTTACTGTCATCACATGCACTCTCTACACGCCCACAAGTTTTATTTTTCTTATTATTTAATTTTTTCTTTATTCATTGCTTTCATTCGATTTCTGTCCACACATCATCCCTCATTTTATTACTTCTCCAGCGCATAAAAGGAATCTCTTTCGTCATTTTTTTGTTTTACAACAAAAAACTTTTTATTAATAATAATATAAAATAATATTAAATTTAAATTCGTTATTATAATTTTAATATCATCTTACTATTATTAAATTATTTAATAAATTATATATATATATATTTGCAAAATTTGCAAATGACTCTCTTTGATTGTAAAAGGAGGGAGTATATGGTTGAAAATAATACGTTCCAAAAATAAGATCGACACTTGCTTATGGTTAAATAGAATATAATTATATTACAAAATCCCCTCTAGCAAATTTTTGGAATTAAAAGAATTTCAGAGCCTTTTCTTTTAAGTCTCTCTCCACAAGCTAGCAAATACATAAACGGCAGAACATAACTTGGGCTGATATATGCATGGGCTGGCACATTTCATTATTCGGTCGGCCGTCGGCTGCAATGAAGAACAAATAGAGATTCCAATCTTATTCGAGTATCCTGTTGGCCTATAAGATGCACTGGCCGTTTGCGTGCTGTTACTACTATTCACTTCATTATTGTTAACATTCGGAATGGACTCACCCTATATTTGTTGGACCATAGGGCCCATAGCTGATGGATTTAAACTTCAATATAAAATGAGGTATACGTGTTTTTGATATATATATATATATATATATATATATGGATTAAAACAGAAAAAATACGTACTGATATTGTAACGACCCGAAAATCCGCGTGCTGGCCACGCAGGATCCCGCTCGTTAGGCGTACAACCTTGTACTTAAATTCACAATATATCTCAATAATATAATTGATAAAACTAGTTTATTTAAAAATTATTACAATCTCATTCACAATCTACAACTATACTGTAGTTGTTTAAAACAGAGTTTATTTAAAACTATATCATAATCCTGTCTCAGAATCGAAATCTTTACTTAATGACATCTAAGACCGAATATAATATGATCTGGTCTGTTACAAAAATATGAGTACAATAAACTCACTAAATACCATATTCAAATTTTGTTTATTTATACAAATATTCCTTTGCACACAAGGATACGATAATATATCTCACATCTATTCCAAATCGCAAGTTATACTAACTATTCAAGTTTTCTAACTTTGATTTATACAAGCAAACTACCTTAACAGATTTATCGCAAAAGCATCTAACTCTCTGTACGTAGAGATTTCATTACCATGCCTAATACCATTCGCACATGTATGACATTCCCGTATCAATCTTTGTCTTTGTCGACATTGTCTAAATTTCTCGAGCTTCAACTGAAAAATGTTGTTTAAGCAAGAGTGAGCACGACGGCTCAGCAAGTCTAACAGATAGCACATAACACATAGTTCATGTTTATACATGTTTCTCATACTTCATGCATTACATTATATGAATGCATCATGCTTCTCATGTTTTGCATTTATTTATGCAACATACTGATCATGCATTAGAATGAGTACATGGCATACAGTTCAACTTATTCAATTAACTCAAGCTTTCTATCATATAGAATCAACACACATCATATGATTTCACAAAAGCATATTTAATTCAAATTCTCACATACTTCAAGTGTACACACAACAGTTATACACATAACAACAATATCTGAAAAACTTGCCTGGACTGCAAACCAGCTTACGTTATCGCTTCACATTCCTTGTACAACCTACACGGTATGCGAGATCGACAATACATATTAGTCAAAGCTTGACTCAACGTTTAAACTTTTATTAAGACTCTACTTTATTTTCTCTCTCTTAACCTTCATTTGTAAGTCCATTATTGATTATCTATATCAGGATTTAATCTAATGATTTAACATAATTATTTCTCTTCATACACGTGGATCCCTAATTTAGAGATCGTAAAGTGTTCATATTATCATCTAGATCACGATTTTCCAAAATAATCACCATACTATACATTAAATATGGCCTACTGAATGTCCAAAATAATAACTTAATTCCTCTTTTAAACTCCATTTAATATTATTAATTATTTAATAACATTAAATTCACTTACTAATATTATTAATCACTAAATAATATTTTAAATCAATAATTTAATAACACTCTAATCTAAATGTTATCAAGAATTCAATAATATCATAATCTAATATTATTAATCTTTTAATAATATCTTAATCATTTCCTAAACTTATAAACAATTTATTTTAATTGTTTACACTTTACTGATTAATGCATTTTTATCATTCTAAATTGCCATACCCATAAGATTTTATCAACAATGACTAAATCCCTCATAAAAATCTGCGTATACCGTATATAGGATTTCCAAGCCATAAATCCTATTTTCTAAATTTTCAACGTCACATCACATATTTAATTCATTTACTCATAACTAGTCCATTTCCATGAAAGATACCAAATTAGTTCTAAAAATTCTTCTTTTCTGGTATTTGACAGAATATAGCTCCAAATTGAACATATATTTTTCTCGTAATTTTTAAAATTCATTTACTATTTTTTTTAAATGGCCAATGGCCAAAACTGCAGAATATTACGACATTTATCATAAAGTGTGTTTTTGTCCAAAACTTCCGAAACTTACAGGGTATAGTCCTGCTATGTATATGTACTCCCAGTGAAATTTTCACAATTTTTGGAGTTAACCACAAAGCGTTATACAGGTTTACTTTTAAAATAGTCTTTTCCCGTAAAATCCATATCTCTCATTCTATACATCCAAAAATCACCATTTTTGGACACAATCTATAAAACTTATCATATTATCATCCCAAAGTTTTCCAGAATTTTTAGAGAAATAAAAGTGGACGAAACTGCCCCTGGACCAAACTGAACAGTAACTATTTTTGGCCTTTTCAGATTTTCGGACAGTTTTGGGGTCCTTCACGGAAACGATTATAAAACGAAATCTACAACTCCGATTGAGGTCCAGTCGGAGGCGTTGGACTCGTATTTTCCTAAACTATAGTTTTCATTTATCAAACATCAAATTTGGAGTTGTTTAGGTCTCGAAAAACAGTGTTAAAGGGGCTGATCAGTAGCTAATTTTTCTGATTTTCCAACATGGATGTGTTTTACTAAAAATTCCATAACTTTCTCATTTCACAATATTTTTATGTCATTTCAACTAGGTTCTTCTCCTTATGAATTCATTTATCAACTTAGATCATGAAACCAAGCATACAAGTCACACATATGAGACCACCTAGTTAACCTAATATGACAACATAAGTCATCTAATCCACAAAATTACCTAGTTCACATACATGGCCACATAGATACCATTAAAACCTATATCCTTACATATTCAAACCTCACATGGTTCCACAAGCACACAAAGGTACCATATCAACCATGTCATAAATATTTAAAACAATAAATAACCAAAATAAAAGTTAGGGTTTAGAGAGACTTTAAACCTTTGCGATTTATGAGCTCTTCTCATTGATAGTCCAAAGTAAGTGCTCAAAGGTGGTAACATCCACTTTCTCTCTCCTCCAAGATCTTAAAAACTACTCTTTTAAGGTTTAGGGTTTAGATCTATGGAAGGATCAAGCTCTAGAACAAGTTTAATGCTAGAGGTTTTATGTTTTGATGGCTAAATCAAGCTTTCTCTCTCTAAGCTTTCATGGCTTCTTCTTCCTCTCTCTTCTCTCTCTCTCTCTCTCCCCTCTCTCTCTCTCTCTCTTCCTACGTTTCTTGGACTTAGATGAAAAAATGAAATGAAAAGGAGCTTGGATGGATGGATAAGAATGACATGGATTTGAAATAATAATTCAATTCTAATTAAATCTCATTTGAAGTCCACAAATATCTTTCTAAGGCTTATCTCCTTATTAACCATTTTGAATACTAAGCTCACTTCCACCAATCACATGCTAGGAGAATAAAACAAAACACATGCCTCTTTTACTCCTAAAAATCCGTCCACTTCCATTCCATTTTACCCAAGATTTCTGCTTTTTATTTTAATAACTAAATGGTAGTAAAGTTGACCACCTTTTTGACTTTTAATTAAATTAATTTCCATCAAGTATTAGTCCACTAAATAATATCCAATTAGGCTCAATTTAAATAAACATCGGGTCATCCTAAATTTACTAGCACACTTGCAAATTAATGCCCATAATGGCTAGCTTAAATAATAAAGTGGTCTCCCATTTAATATTTCACTTAATACATTACAAAATATCTCCCCCTTCCTTAGCCATTAAGTTAGACAATTTAAGCTTCATCTAATCACATCTCTACACATAATTAAGTCACATGACCCTCTCTCTTTCTTAATCCATATCATCATTTAATTATTACTTCAACAAATATCTCATTACATGTTTATCTTCCCAATTAATTTACTTTGAATTCCTTTTGGCATCCACCAATAAAATCTTGCCAACCAAAAAGGAATGCACATAAGTTATGTCTTCTCCTAGAAATGCAGTCATGTCCATTCCATAATTAAGCAATGTTTTTTCTTTCTTTACAATTATAGCAACTTGGTACAAGCATTGACCATTAATTAACTAAAATATTTAATTCAATTAGATTTGTCATATTCAAGGTTTACTTGAATATTTACCTAACTCAGCTCATCAATTTCTTGATATCAAACTCTTAGGTTTAGTCCAATATTTTAATATCTTAAATAATTGGACTCCCTTTAACTAAATAAAAATTTCAAACAAATAATTCGCAGTCATTTAATAATTCAATTAAATACACTAGGGTTCATTATATGGGAAATAAATTCCTAATTTAATTTACAATGGCTAATAATATATGCGGTTATTACATTCTTCCCCCCTTATAAGAATTCCGTCCCCGGAATTACACTTAAGGTCACATAAAATATACAGATAAATCGTCCTCCTCTTTTCTTCAAGCTCCCATGTCACCTCTTCAGCTGCGTGGTTCCTCCAAGATACATTCACAAAATGTATAACATTATTCCTCATAATCTCTTTAGATTCTTGACTCCTTTTCTGTTACGAGAATCTCATTAACAATAAATATTAAATCTTATCTCTTCATACACTTCCTAGGATCTTCTTCCTAAAAGCCTCTATGACACATATTGAACCATAATGGTTCTTGCTAGTACATAATAAAATTTTAATTTAATCCAGTTCCTCCACCAATTCCAAACTCCACAACTAGGTTATCAAACTCTAACCTTTATTAAATAATAGAAACCTTATTTCTAATTATTTCAAATATCTGGGATATTACATTCACCCTTCTTCTAAGAATTTCGTCATCGAAATTACAGCATACCTATTTCTGCTCATTCTAACCATTAGGTTATCAACCAAACATATCAAATTTCTCATTCTCTGAGGATTCTTTATTGATCATCTAATTCTATGACCTATCTCTTCTCAAATTTACACTTATACCCATTCAACTTCCAGAATATTGGGATATTTTCCAGAAGAATAATTTGAAAATCAATATGTTACAAAAGAATAAATTGAAAATCAAAATATTCATTAAAACTTTCTTACTATGCCGAGGGGTCACAAAGACTGTGAACATCTGCAAGAATGTTTATCAATCACAAAGACTGAAAACATTTCACAATTGTTTTGTACGCTAGGTGATCAATCTATCGTACGCTGGCGCTGTGCACAACGACTTCACTTAGGGTTGAACTCTCTGGATTTACCAACCCATATTTTGTTTACATCAGCCTGCCACCACTCTTGGGCGCCCCCTCGTGGGTTCTTTATTCATGGCTCTGACATATCCCCCATTATAGGGTTGTTCACCTCAGACTTACTACAAAATTTCGCACCAAAATAATTTAGTTTGGCATAGCATTTAAATGTTCAACATGCAAATGTCTAGCCGAAACAATTGGCATAGACTTACAATAATAGTTCAGATATCAATCAGAACTTTAAACTTTTCAAGAGCACACTCGTGCAATAACATTTTGAACTTCATCACTTCAGATTAAAAGTTGTCTAGCCAAATCAAATGGCCTAGACCACCATAATTAAATCGTTCATGCACCATGAACTCTAGAACTTTTTAAACTATTTTAAGTGAAAAATAAAAATTATTTTATGACTTCATGATACCGCATATTTGGCACAGTGCGTTGAGGATTCCGTCATCATTATGACTTCATGATACCGCACCTTCACAGATGATACGTTGAGGATTCCGTCATACATCATCTCCACACCATCGCTTCAATGGCATAAGATGGTTTTGTAAATACATTTTGATATTTTAAAATCAATTTTTGTCTAGCTGAATCAAGTAACATAGACTCTCCTTTGAACGTTTCAAAACATTTGAAAAATTACTTTTTATTTTTATCATACCACAATAGTAAAGATGTGACATTTCACACCTCAAATTATTGTGTTGATGATAACCAGAAAACTTTTGTATTTTTAAAAGCACATAAGCATGATTTTAAGAATTCAAGGTCTAGCATAGCTAGAAGATTTGGAATATCCTAAAACCTCAAATATTCACCAATTTTTCTCCTCATCTTTTCGAGCTTAATAACTATATCTATTATAGCTTAAATCTTGCTACTTAACTCTACCCACACTCACTGTTCATCAAACTTACCACGTATTTGGGCTCAGGAACTTACCACAATCATATGATTTGAGGAGCTTGTCCTAGTCAGGCCAAAGTCGCCCATTCGCTGAGGGGCTCCACCACATGACTATGAGTCACGAACTTACCATACGTGTCAGTTCTCAGAACACAAACTTATCTTAACATCATCTACCTATCCGTTATACACATGAGAAAATAATCACCTTCTCAACATACATATAGCGAATAGCGCGACACCAGGTTTCAATTGATTATCATTATAGGAAGCCAAGTGATCGTCAAACCAAACACAATCCCCTGCCCATACAAGGAATTGGTTATCTCAGCCACTAATCTAATAGGAAGCTAAGTGGTTTTCAAACCAAGTACAAATTCCCCGCCCATACAAGGAATTGTACAACTCAACCAATAACATGGGTCCTCAATTAAAAATCCACAAACCTCTAACTTCTCTTAACTTGATATGAATTTTGTCAATTCATACCTTATCACACTCAACACTTCAAGAGTTCACTTATTACTATTTCACAATATCTTCATTGTTATAGCACCATGCTATCAACACAACCTCTTAATCATTTAACAAACCATCTGTCATTCCATGATTTTACTATGATCACCGTGATCATATATCACAATTGATTTTACCTTACAATTTCTCCTTTATTCTAGGATTGCTTCATTTTACAATCTCCTTACTCATCCTTGTTCGTTTTATATTACGAATCCTTATTTTAAATTCTTACATCAGGTGTTCCCTGATTCTTTTTCATTCACTTTGAATACGTCCATTAAGATCATCCTTTGAATCTCCTCAAATATACCTTATTTTCTTCTTTATGAATTTCATATATTCAACTCTTATTGCTTAAACTCCATACGAGTTTATTTTTTCACTGTCTTCAATATATTTCCATGATTATAGACTAAGGTACTTCTACCTAAGAACTATAACCTATCAGCTCTGATACCAACTGTAACGACCCGAAAATCCGCGTGCTGGCCACGCAGGATCCCGCTCGTTAGGCGTACAACCTTGTACTTAAATTCACAATATATCTCAATAATATAATTGATAAAACTAGTTTATTTAAAAATTATTACAATCTCATTCACAATCTACAACTATACTGTAGTTGTTTAAAACAGAGTTTATTTAAAACTATATCATAATCCTGTCTCAGAATCGAAATCTTTACTTAATGACATCTAAGACCGAATATAATATGATCTGGTCTGTTACAAAAATATGAGTACAATAAACTCACTAAATACCATATTCAAATTTTGTTTATTTATACAAATATTCCTTTGCACACAAGGATACGATAATATATCTCACATCTATTCCAAATCGCAAGTTATACTAACTATTCAAGTTTTCTAACTTTGATTTATACAAGCAAACTACCTTAACAGATTTATCGCAAAAGCATCTAACTCTCTGTACGTAGAGATTTCATTACCATGCCTAATACCATTCGCACATGTATGACATTCCCGTATCAATCTTTGTCTTTGTCGACATTGTCTAAATTTCTCGAGCTTCAACTGAAAAATGTTGTTTAAGCAAGAGTGAGCACGACGGCTCAGCAAGTCTAACAGATAGCACATAACACATAGTTCATGTTTATACATGTTTCTCATACTTCATGCATTACATTATATGAATGCATCATGCTTCTCATGTTTTGCATTTATTTATGCAACATACTGATCATGCATTAGAATGAGTACATGGCATACAGTTCAACTTATTCAATTAACTCAAGCTTTCTATCATATAGAATCAACACACATCATATGATTTCACAAAAGCATATTTAATTCAAATTCTCACATACTTCAAGTGTACACACAACAGTTATACACATAACAACAATATCTGAAAAACTTGCCTGGACTGCAAACCAGCTTACGTTATCGCTTCACATTCCTTGTACAACCTACACGGTATGCGAGATCGACAATACATATTAGTCAAAGCTTGACTCAACGTTTAAACTTTTATTAAGACTCTACTTTATTTTCTCTCTCTTAACCTTCATTTGTAAGTCCATTATTGATTATCTATATCAGGATTTAATCTAATGATTTAACATAATTATTTCTCTTCATACACGTGGATCCCTAATTTAGAGATCGTAAAGTGTTCATATTATCATCTAGATCACGATTTTCCAAAATAATCACCATACTATACATTAAATATGGCCTACTGAATGTCCAAAATAATAACTTAATTCCTCTTTTAAACTCCATTTAATATTATTAATTATTTAATAACATTAAATTCACTTACTAATATTATTAATCACTAAATAATATTTTAAATCAATAATTTAATAACACTCTAATCTAAATGTTATCAAGAATTCAATAATATCATAATCTAATATTATTAATCTTTTAATAATATCTTAATCATTTCCTAAACTTATAAACAATTTATTTTAATTGTTTACACTTTACTGATTAATGCATTTTTATCATTCTAAATTGCCATACCCATAAGATTTTATCAACAATGACTAAATCCCTCATAAAAATCTGCGTATACCGTATATAGGATTTCCAAGCCATAAATCCTATTTTCTAAATTTTCAACGTCACATCACATATTTAATTCATTTACTCATAACTAGTCCATTTCCATGAAAGATACCAAATTAGTTCTAAAAATTCTTCTTTTCTGGTATTTGACAGAATATAGCTCCAAATTGAACATATATTTTTCTCGTAATTTTTAAAATTCATTTACTATTTTTTTTAAATGGCCAATGGCCAAAACTGCAGAATATTACGACATTTATCATAAAGTGTGTTTTTGTCCAAAACTTCCGAAACTTACAGGGTATAGTCCTGCTATGTATATGTACTCCCAGTGAAATTTTCACAATTTTTGGAGTTAACCACAAAGCGTTATACAGGTTTACTTTTAAAATAGTCTTTTCCCGTAAAATCCATATCTCTCATTCTATACATCCAAAAATCACCATTTTTGGACACAATCTATAAAACTTATCATATTATCATCCCAAAGTTTTCCAGAATTTTTAGAGAAATAAAAGTGGACGAAACTGCCCCTGGACCAAACTGAACAGTAACTATTTTTGGCCTTTTCAGATTTTCGGACAGTTTTGGGGTCCTTCACGGAAACGATTATAAAACGAAATCTACAACTCCGATTGAGGTCCAGTCGGAGGCGTTGGACTCGTATTTTCCTAAACTATAGTTTTCATTTATCAAACATCAAATTTGGAGTTGTTTAGGTCTCGAAAAACAGTGTTAAAGGGGCTGATCAGTAGCTAATTTTTCTGATTTTCCAACATGGATGTGTTTTACTAAAAATTCCATAACTTTCTCATTTCACAATATTTTTATGTCATTTCAACTAGGTTCTTCTCCTTATGAATTCATTTATCAACTTAGATCATGAAACCAAGCATACAAGTCACACATATGAGACCACCTAGTTAACCTAATATGACAACATAAGTCATCTAATCCACAAAATTACCTAGTTCACATACATGGCCACATAGATACCATTAAAACCTATATCCTTACATATTCAAACCTCACATGGTTCCACAAGCACACAAAGGTACCATATCAACCATGTCATAAATATTTAAAACAATAAATAACCAAAATAAAAGTTAGGGTTTAGAGAGACTTTAAACCTTTGCGATTTATGAGCTCTTCTCATTGATAGTCCAAAGTAAGTGCTCAAAGGTGGTAACATCCACTTTCTCTCTCCTCCAAGATCTTAAAAACTACTCTTTTAAGGTTTAGGGTTTAGATCTATGGAAGGATCAAGCTCTAGAACAAGTTTAATGCTAGAGGTTTTATGTTTTGATGGCTAAATCAAGCTTTCTCTCTCTAAGCTTTCATGGCTTCTTCTTCCTCTCTCTTCTCTCTCTCTCTCTCTCCCCTCTCTCCCCTCTCTCTCTCTCTCTCTTCCTACGTTTCTTGGACTTAGATGAAAAAATGAAATGAAAAGGAGCTTGGATTGTAAGACCCCGAAATTTATGAAATACAAAATTTAATTTTTCTTCATATATATTTTTTGAAACAGTAAGTGGTTAAATCGATAAAGTTAATAGTTAAGGATGTTATGTGCAAATTTTATTTTGTCGGACAATATTCGCTTTGTCGGGGAATATTCGTTTGGTCGGGGAATATTCGTGCCGTACGACGGCGCCGAAATAACAAATTATTGGTGGACCCCACAACGGAATATTTGTCGGATATAGAAAACGACAGAAATAACCTTTTTAAATAAAAATAGTCAACGGAACTGTTAAAATACCGGTGATAAAAGAATAGTAGCATACGGTAGTTATTGGTATTTTCTGTAGCACTCGGTACTCTACAGTAACACACGGTATTGCATAGTGTCTCATATTATTGGTCTGATAATTGACACCGTAACTGTTACGCATCATTTCATCGATAATTGTCACTGCATAATATTTTATATTATCAATTCAATAATTGTTCTTACACAGTATTTTGCATTATTGATTTAATAATTGTCATTACACTATATTTTATATCATTGAGTCAATAATTGTTGTTGCACTGTTTTTAAAATTATTGAACCTAATAATTGTCACAGTAACATATGCACAGTAATTCACATTATTGAATCAATAATTGTCATTACACAGTAACGTATGCTTTATTTTACATTATTGTTATCTCTATTATGATGTTATTTAAACAGTTGTATTTCATTAATTTATTGACTTGATATCTAAGAGCTAACTATACTGTATTTATAACAATTAGTCATAATAATTGAATTGATAAAGTTATTTGTGTATAATATAAAGTTAGGTGATTATTAGGTGATATGAAATGAATGGTGTAGATTAAAGTGTGAATTATTGTGGAATAATTGAATTGATTTGTTTATAATATAAAGTTAGGTGATTATTAGGTGATATGAAATGAATGGTGTAGATTAAAGTGTGAATTATTGTTGAATAATTGAATTGATTTGTTTATAATATAAAGTTAGGTGATTATTAGGTGATATGAAATGAATGGTGTAGATTAAAGATAATATAATATTTGAAATGGATGGTGTAGATTAAAAGATGATATTTAAATGAACGGTTTAGATTAAATGAATGATAAGATTTTTGGCTATAAATAGAAGCCTTAACTTAAGGATTTTTCATAAACTTCCTTACTTGTTCTTTCTTTCTCTCTCTAAATACTTTTTGTGTAAGTTCTCTCTAAGTGTTCTTAAGTCATTCCTAGTTTTGAAATCTTTTGCATTCTTCTTTGAATTCCCGAGTGGAATTTTCTTATGTACAGTAACTCTTTCGAAAAATCATAGTAAATTCATTATTTGTCAGAATTTAATGAATTAAAAGCCTGTCTCTTCAGTTTTTCGTCCTCTACAACTTTGAAGAAGGAAGAAAAGTCATCTGAAATCATCTTCATGCCTTAAAATACTAAAAACCGTAACTTATTCTGATTTTCGTCACTATTTTCAGTCTTAGTTTTGAAAATTCATAACTCATTCATATTAACTCCGAATTGAGTGATTCTTGAGTCTATGCCGTCTATCTTTCCGAGAGTAACATTATTTTAAAAGCATAAAGAGATTTTAAAAACTCTAGAAGACTCAAAAGTCAGATTCTTACTGCTACAAACAAGGAAGGATTTGTTCGGCTATAAACTTGTTTCACAATATCAAGGTAAGGAATATCATTCTTTTCACACTCTTAAATTTATTACGGTAAGGAATATCATTCTTTTCACACTCTTAAATTTATTACGGTAAGGAATATCATTCTTTTCACACTCTTAAATTTATTACTGTAAGGAATGTCATCTTCTTTCATCTTCTATTATTAAAACTTACTACGGTAAGGGATACCATCTTTTTCATCTTCCATTATTCAAACGTACTATGGTAAGGGATTATCATTATTTGATTCTCGATAATAATATTGTTTCTTCCTTACTCATAAGACGTGCCTTTTATTTTCATGTATTAAATTGTGGGAATAACCTTACGGAGCGGATTGCCGCCTGTTGGTGAATAACCTTTCGTATTCATTCATTATTAATCTCTGAGAATAACCTTACGGAGCGGATTGCCGCCTGTTTGGTGAATAACTCTTTGTACTCAAATTCTATTAAATTGTGGGGATAACCTTACGGAGCGGATTGCCGCCTGTTGGTGAATAACCCTTTGTATTAATTTCCTTCACCTTTTGTTAATCAAACCTGCTACGGTAAGGGATATTATTTTCTTTCATACTCCTAAATCGAAATTTATTATGGAACTATTGCTTCTATAATTCCTGAAAATATTATATGTTCCATAATAGTTGAACTTCATTATTTCAACTGAACCTTCCTATTTACGTGAACCTTTCTATTGAATTGTAACCGTTATTCTGAACTGTGGATCTTGAATATCATTTTTAAATTTCACTCCACATCATGTTGACAATTTGGACATTATTTGAATTTGTACAAAGTAAACTTCCGATACTTATTGTTATCCTATTTCTTCTGTTCATCATTTATATCATTCTAATCATCCAAAAATCAAGCTGTTGTGAATATCTGTGGCCGGGGGCACAGATGTGATATATTTGTTGAACAGATGATAGGTTAAAGGCGATATAATAGGTTAAAGGCGATACATCTGTTCGGTGTCTTTTATGGCACGTGGTGAATGTTCTCTTTGGCCCGTAGTGCAAAGATGAACTGTTGTTTGGTATGATTATGACCAAAGGCTGAATCTGGTATAATCATGACCGTTGGTGTTATATTGAATGTCTTTGGCCCGTAGTGCAAAGATGAACTGTTGATCTGCATGATTATGATCAGGAACTGTGAATTTGTATTATCTTGACTAATGATATTTCAGATGATAAAAGTTGATGATGTTTTTCCTAAAAAGAGAACCGAGTGGACATTATAGTCTGCATTATTCTTCTAATAGATTACTCATTCCGCTGCTATTATTGATCTGAACGTTGTTTAAGAATTTAACTGCAGTTTTTGATATAAACCTTGTAGTCTATTGTATTCTATCAAGAACTCAACTGTTGAAGACTAATGATAATTTATTCGTCACTATCTTAGTCATGATATTCTTTACTGGGCTATTTGAGCTCACCCTTTCTTTTGTTCCATTGTTTTTCAACAGGAGATGAAAACATAACAGGGTCTAGTCGGGGAATGGAGTGAGGGTCCGAGGAATAGTTATCATAGTTTTTCACGTTTTGTAAAATAGTGTGGCAATAATAGTGAAGACTTAGTTGTGTATTATTATACACTGTATTGTTGTACGTTGTGCTTTGTTGTAATAAATTTTGTTGTAGTCTTTTGACGACTCAAGTTTGGGCTGTGTGGGCCCAGATTTGGGGGCGTCACATGGATGGATGGATAAGAATGACATGGATTTGAAATAATAATTCAATTCCAATTAAATCTCATTTGAAGTCCACAAATATCTTTCTAAGGCTTATGTAAGACCCCGAATTTATGAAATACAAAATTTAATTTTTCTTCATATATATTTTTCTTGAAACAGTAAATGGTTAAATTGACAAAATTGAAAGTTAAGGATGTTATGTGCAAATTTTATTTTGTCGGACAATATTCGTTTTGTCGGGGAATATTCGGGCCGTACGACGGCGCCGAAATAACAAATTATTGGTGGACCCCACAACGGAATAATTGTCGGATATAGAAAACGACAGAAGTAACCTTTTTATATAAAAATAGTCAACGATGTTAACTGTTAAAATACCGGTGATAAAAGAATAGTAGCATACGGTAATTTATAGTATTTTTCTGTAGCACACAGTATTGCACAGTGTCTCATATTATTGGTCTGATAATTGACACCGTAACTGTTGCGCATCATTTCATCAATAATTGTCACTGCATAATATTTTATATTATCAATTCAATTATTGTTGTTACACAGTATTTTGCATTATTGATTCAATAATTGTCATTACACTATATTTCATATCATTGACTCAATAATTATTGCTGCACTGTTTTTAAAATTATTGAATCTAATAATTGTCACAGTAGCAAATATACTATAATTTATATTATTAAATTAATAATAATCTGTAACGTGTTTATTACATTATTGTTGAATTATTGTTGTAGCATTATTTTATATGTTGGACCCACAGGAAGAATAAATAAATAAATAAATAAAAAATTATTAATTTTACTATTTGAAATAGTAACGTGAATAGTAACATGTGGGCCCTTGTAGGACCCACTTGAAAAAAATTTGCAGGAAGGAAAAGCAGCCAGCGGCTGCGTGCTGAAAATATTCAGCACTGGCGTGCAGCACGCCAGTGCTCACCTACCACGCATAGTGAAAATTTTCTCCTATAAATAGCTTGCTCAACTGAATAGAAAAATCACACCTAAAACATAAAATTTTTCTATAAGAATTTTATGAGTTTTCTCTGAGAATAGTAAGCTTATTTTGAGAGTTTGAAAGCCAAAAGGAGTGCAGGAATTTTTCAAGTAAGTCTTTTATTAAAGAGTAGTAATTTTATAAATTCCTATTTTTCACGGTATTCACAAATCTTCCCTTAGAAGACTCTTCTTTGAGAAGTTTCATTTTTAAAAGCTTTCTTTGGAAGATTTATTTTGGAATATTATTTTAAAAACTATTTTAAAGTAGTTATATTATACTACAAAAATTATGTTAAATATATATAATTTTGATAGTTCATATTATACGAGTTATCATACACTTTGAAATTTATATGTGGTAATTACTAATTTTATTAAAAATATATATAGGTTGATCAACCTCATTTAAATCAATATCCAGTCACGTGTTAAGGTAAGGAATATCATATTCTTTCATCTTCTATTATTTAAACTTACTACGGTAAGGGGTATCATTCTTTTCATCATCATAAATAGATATTATTTTCTTTCTTACTTGAAGGGATTATCATTCTGTGTTTCTCGAAAATAATATCGTTTCTTTCTTGTGCCATTTACTTCCATGTATTAAATTGTGGGAATAACCTTACGGCGCGGTTTACCGCCTGTTGGTGAATAAACTTTTGTATTCATTCCTTATTAATCTTTGAGAATAACCTTACGGTGCGGATTATCGCCTGTTTGGTGAATAACTCTTTGTATTCAAATTGATGGGAATAACCTTACGGTGCGGATTATCGCCTGTTTGGTGAATAACTATTCGTATTCAAATTGATGGGAATAACCTTACGGTGCGGATTATCGCCTGTTGGTGAATAACCCTTTTTATTTGTCTCGTGTGGAAATAATTTGTCTACACGAATTATCAGATGACACTTTTATTCCATATTCGTAAGTGATATCATTTTCCTTTATACTCATAAGGGATACCATCTTTTTCATCTTCCATTATTCAAACTTACTATGGTAAGGGATATTAATTTCCTTCACCTTTTGTTAATCAAACCTGCTACGGTAAGGGATATTATTTTCTTTCATACTCCTAAATCGAAACTTATTATGGAACTATTGCTTCTATAATTCCTGAAAATATTATATGTTCCATAATAGTTGAACTTCATTATTTCAACTGAACCTTCCTATTTACGTGAACCTTTCTATTGAACTGTAACCGTTATTCTGAACTGTGGATCTTGAATATCATTTTTAAATTTCACTCCACATCATGTTGGCAATTTGGACATTATTTGAATCTGCACAAAGTAAACTTCTGATACTTATTGTTTATCATGTTCTTCTGTTCATCATTTGTATCACTGTTATTTGTATTAATCATCAAGAATCAAGCTGTTGTGAATATCTGTGGCCGGGGGCACAGATGTGATATAATTGTTGAACATATGATATGTTAAAGGCGATATACTAGGTTAAAGGCGATACATCTGTTCGGTGTCTTTTATGGCACGTGGTGAATGTTCTCTTTGGCCCGTAGTGCAAAGATGAACTGTTGGTTGGTATGATTATGACCAAAGGCTGAATCTGGTATAATCATGACCGTTGGTGCTTTATTGAATATCTTTGGCCCGTAGTGCAAAGATGAACTGTTGATTGGTATGATTATTACCAAAGGCTGAATCTGGTATAATCATGACCGTTGGTGTTATATTAAATGTCTTTGGCCCGTAGTGCAAATATGAACTGTTGATCTGCATGATTATGATCAGGAACTGTGAATTTTTATTATCATGACTAATGGTATTTCAGATGATAAAAGTTGATGATATTTTTACTAAAAAGAGAAGCGAGTGGACATTATAGTCTGCATTATTCTTCTAATAGATTGCTCATTCCGCTGCTATTATTGATCTGAACGTTGTTTAAGAATTTAACTGCAGTTTTTGATATAAACCTTGTAGTCTATTGTATTCTATCAAGAACTCAACTGTTGAAGGCTAATGATAATTTATTCGTCATTATCTTAGTCATGATATTTCTTACTGGGCTATTTGAGCTCACCCTTTCTTTTCGTTCCATTGTTTTTCAACAGGAGATGAGAACGTAACGGGGTCTAGCCGGGGAATGGAGTGAGAGTGCGGGGATAGCTATCATAGTCTTCACGTGTTATAAAATAGTGTGGCAATAATAATGAAGACTTAGTTGTGTTGTATTATCCACTGTATTGTTGTACGTTGTATTTCATTGTAATAATTTTGTTGTAGTCTTTTGACGACTCAAGTTTGGGCTGTGTGGGCTCAGATTTGGGGGCGTCACAGTTGGTATCAGAGCTTAGGGATATGGTCTTTAATGGAGATCTGGGGTTAGAACTAGGAGGGGAGAGACGAATAGAATCAGTCACTAGTGTGTCCTACCTAAATTAGATTTTATTATCTAATGAGTTGATTTGAATATAGGGACATGAAGTGATGAGTCAGTTTATTTGAACTAACATTTATTTTGTGACCACAGTTTAGTATGGCATCTGGAAATCAAGAGGTTAACTATGAAATACCCGAAGCGAATGTAGCCGAAAATCAAGAAGCCACAAACAATCCTCCTGCCAACTCAGGAAATAATATTCCTGATAACATGATGAATGATGGATTCTTTAGGAATTTCATGCAGTTCATGCAGAATCAGGCAAGAGGAAATCCAGTTAACAATAACGGTAGAAACGCTGGTAATTTGAGGATGGTCACTGTCAAGCAATTTAAAGAATTGGGACCACCTGAATTCCACGGGAAGCCTGACCCACTCAAAGCGGAGGCATGGCTGAAGCAGACGACAAAAATACTTGATGTCCTACAATGCGCTGATGATCAGAAGGTGCCCTTTGCTACTTTTATGTTTCGAGGTGAGGCGGATCACTGGTGGGAAGCGGTAAAACGTATCCACCCTTCAGCACTTGAGATGTCTTGGACAGAATTCCAAGAACTATTTAATGAAAAGTACTTCCCAGAAAGCATCCGCCATATGAAGGAAGTGGAATTCATTAAGCTGGAGCAGGGAAACATGTCAGTTTCTCAATATGAAGCTAAGTTTGCTGAACTGTCTCGTTTTGCGACTCATCTAGTAGATGACGAAGCACGGATGAGTCGGATGTTCTTACGTGGTCTAAGATTCGAAATCCGTCAACAACTTAGCTCTCATAAATTTAGTTTGTATTCAGATGTTGTTGATAGGGCTCAAAGGGTGGAGCAAACAGATGAAAAATTACAGCCAAGAGTCAATGATCAGAGAAATGATAACAACCACAGGAACGAGAACCATCGAGGAGGTAACCAACACTTCGGTGGTAATTCCACATCAAATAACAGAAGAGGAGAATCCAGTGGAAACAATTTCAAAAGAAAGAGATTCCATAATAATTATGGAAGGGCACCAGTACCAGCACCAGCACCGACCCCAGTTTCAAGGGGAGAAGATCGACCACCAGTGAGATGCTATAGGTGTGGTCAGGAAGGTCACATCAGCCCAAACTGTACACTGCAATCCAAAAAGTGCTACAGTTGTGGGAAAGAGGGTCTTCTCGTGCGGTTTTGTCCTGCCACAAAATCAAGTCCAGCTGCAGTGATGATACCAAAAGCTAGCGCGGATAAGGGAAAATCTGTAGTTCAAGGGAGAGCTTTTGTTGTGACATCCCAAATGGCACGAAACTCGAACGAGGTGATAACCGGTAAGCTATTCATAAATTCTCGTGAAGTCTACGCTTTGTTAGATACTGGCTCTACCCATTCTTTTATCTCACCTGCATGTGCTCAGCGTTTAAACTTAACTCCTGAAAATTTGGACTTTGACTTATCAGTTGAAACCCCATTAGGAGAAATGACCATTACATCTACTGTCTATAAATCTTGCCTAGTTCAAATCAACAACCTCACATTACCTGTTGACCTTATTTCTTTGGAAATGCATGAATTTGATGTGATTTTAGGAATTGATTGGTTGACTACCCATCATGCTAAAATTGATTGTTTTCATAAGATTATTAGTTTTCATATTCCTAATCAACCTGTCATGCAAATTCAAGCAACTAAACCATTGAAATCTATAACTGTTATTTCTAGCCATAAAGCCATTCGTTTATTGAAAAACGGATGTCAAGCCTTTTTAGCTCATGTCACTGATTTGAACAAAAATACGTCAAACTTGAATGATATTCCCATTGTTAATGAGTTTCCTGACGTTTTTCCTGAAGAACTTCCTGGTTTACCCCTAAACCGTGAAATTGAATTTTGTATTGATCTTGAACCCGGTACCAAGCCCATTTCCAAAGCCCCATACCGAATGGCTCCCATTGAACTTCAAGAGTTAAAAGTCCAACTACAGGAATTGTTGGATACCGGTTTCATTCGTCCGAGTGCATCACCTTGGGGTGCTCCTGTTCTATTTGTGAAGAAGAAAGACGGGAGTATGAGATTGTGCATTGACTACCGAGAATTGAACCATGTCACCATCAAAAATAGGTACCCGTTGCCTAGGATCGATGACATGTTTGATCAATTACAAGGTGCTCAACATTTCTCAAAGATTGATCTCCGTTCTGGATATCATCAGTTAAAGGTTAAAGCTGAGGACATTCCAAAGACTGCTTTCAGAACTCGTTATGGGCATTATGAGTTTTTAGTCATGCTTTTGGACTAACCAATGCTCCTGCAGCTTTCATGGACATGATGAACCGAATATTCAAGGAATATTTGGATCATTTTGTGGTTGTCTTTATTGATGACATCCTCATATACTCCAAGAGTCGCGAGGATCATGAACAACACCTGAGATTGATACTCCAAAAGCTCCGTGAGAACAAATTATATGCCAAGTTGAAGAAATGTGAGTTCTGGCTTGAGGAGGTCACGTTTCTTGGGCATGTGATTTCTAGTCAAGGAATATCAGTCGATCCTGCAAAGATTGAAACGGTACTAAATTGGGAACAACCCAAGACAGTAACCGAAGTCCGAAGTTTTCTGGGCCTAGCTGGTTATTATCGGAGATTCGTAGAAGGATTTTCTCGAATCGCCACTCCATTAACTCAGCTTACTCGGAAAAGCACAAAATTCATATGGAGCGATCAATGCGAGAAAAGTTTTCAAGAGCTTAAGAGGAGACTTGTTTCAGCTCCTGTTCTGACCATTCCATCAGGATCGGGAGAATTTGTCATATACAGCGATGCTTCAGGCAAAGGTCTAGGCTGTGTCCTTATGCAACATGGAAAGGTTATAGCCTATGCCTCTCGACAACTCAAAGATTATGAGAAAAATTACCCTACTCATGATCTAGAGTTGGCAGCAGTCGTTTTCGCGTTGAAGATCTGGAGACACTACTTGTACGGAGAGAAAGTGGATATCTATACGGATCATAAAAGTCTCAAGTATTTCTTCACCCAGAAGGAACTCAACATGCGACAACGACGTTGGCTTGAGCTGTTGAAGGATTATGATCACACAATCCAGTATCACCCGGGAAAGGCGAACGTTGTAGCTGACGCTTTGAGCAGAAAATCTTATGCGAGTACAAGTGCACTGCTGACAACACAAAAGCGTATTTTGTACGACTTGCAAAAGATGGAGATAGAGCTAAAGACACCAGGGACCCACTCGAAGATTGCTCACGTGCGAGTAGAACCGGCTTTAATCGATAAAATTAAAGCTGCGCAAACTACCGATCCGGAACTGATGAACATGATGAAGAAAGTACAAGAAGGTGTCATTCCCGAAGCAAGAATTGACGAGAAAGGAATACTTCGAGTTAACTCTCGACTCTGTGTTCCTAACGATCCTGAATTAAAGCATAAAATCATGATGGAGGCACACAACACGCCGTTTGCAATCCACCCAGGAGGTACCAAGATGTATCGAGATCTTCGACATACATTTTGGTGGAACAATATGAAAAGGGAGATTGCAGAGTTTATCTCAAGGTGCCTAACTTGTCAACGTGTCAAGGCAGAGCATCAAGTACCTAAGGGTCCATTACAACCACTTGAGGTTCCCGAATGGAAGTGGGAACACATCAATATGGATTTCGTGACGGGTCTTCCCAAAGTTTCTCAAGGCTTAGATGCAATTTGGGTGATCGTAGATAGATTGACCAAATCTGCTCATTTCTTGCCTATACGAGAAAACTTTTCACTTGAACGTCTTGCCGGTATGTACATAAATGAGATCGTGAGATTGCATGGCATGCCAGTTTCCATAGTTTCTGATCGAGATCCTAGATTCACTTCACGCTTTTGGATCAGTCTACAAAAAGCTATGGGCACTGAGCTACGGTTCAGTTCTGCATACCATCCTCAAACGGACGGACAATCGGAAAGGACGATTCAGACCCTCGAAGATCTTTTGAGACTTTGCGTACTAGATTTCAAAGGAAGTTGGGATAAGTACTTGCCATTGGTGGAATTTTCCTACAACAACAGTTACCAAGCAAGTATAGGTATGGCTCCATTCGAGGCTTTATATGGACGCAAGTGTCGCTCTCCAGTATGTTGGAATGAGGTAGGAGGAGCAAAACTGTTGGGACCCGAGTTGGTACGCTTGACGACCGAAAAGATCCAAATGATCCGACAACGAATACAGACAGCACAAGAACGACAAAAGAGTTATGCCGATCTTCATCGGAGAGATGAGAGATTCAACGTCGGAGATCATGTATTCTTACGTGTTTCTCCATGGAAAGGGGTTACGAGATTCGGAAAGAGAGGAAAGCTCAACCCTCGATTTATTGGCCCATTTGAAATCCTCGATCGAGTAGGATCCGTAGCCTACAGACTAGCCTTACCACCAAGTATGTCTCGCATCCATAATGTTTTTCACATATCTATGTTCCGTAAATATGTGAATGACCCAAACCACGTCATTGAGTTAGAACCAGACGTTATAGCAGAAGATTTAACGTATGAGGAGGTACCTGTTAAGATCCTAGATAAGAAGGAGCAGATCTTACGCTCAAAGGTTATACCTCAAGTTAAGGTTTTATGGAGGAACCAAGATATTGAGGAAATGACCTGGGAGCTAGAATCTGAAATGAAGTCTAGGTATCCATACCTCTTCGAAATGCCAGGTACGTCAATTTCGGGGACGAAATTTCATAAGGAGGGGAGGTTGTAAGACCCCGAATTTATGAAATACAAAATTTAATTTTTCTTCATATATATTTTTCTTGAAACAGTAAATGGTTAAATTGACAAAATTGAAAGTTAAGGATGTTATGTGCAAATTTTATTTTGTCGGACAATATTCGTTTTGTCGGGGAATATTCGGGCCGTACGACGGCGCCGAAATAACAAATTATTGGTGGACCCCACAACGGAATAATTGTCGGATATAGAAAACGACAGAAGTAACCTTTTTATATAAAAATAGTCAACGATGTTAACTGTTAAAATACCGGTGATAAAAGAATAGTAGCATACGGTAATTTATAGTATTTTTCTGTAGCACACGGTATTGCACAGTGTCTCATATTATTGGTCTGATAATTGACACCGTAACTGTTGCGCATCATTTCATCAATAATTGTCACTGCATAATATTTTATATTATCAATTCAATTATTGTTGTTACACAGTATTTTGCATTATTGATTCAATAATTGTCATTACACTATATTTCATATCATTGACTCAATAATTATTGCTGCACTGTTTTTAAAATTATTGAATCTAATAATTGTCACAGTAGCAAATATACTATAATTTATATTATTAAATTAATAATAATCTGTAACGTGTTTATTACATTATTGTTGAATTATTGTTGTAGCATTATTTTATATGTTGGACCCACAGGAAGAATAAATAAATAAATAAATAAAAAATTATTAATTTTACTATTTGAAATAGTAACGTGAATAGTAACATGTGGGCCCCTGTAGGACCCACTTGAAAAAAATTTGCAGGAAGGAAAAGCAGCCAGCGGCTGCGTGCTGAAAATATTCAGCACTGGCGTGCAGCACGCCAGTGCTCACCTACCACGCATAGTGAAAATTTTCTCCTATAAATAGCTTGCTCAACTGAATAGAAAAATCACACCTAAAACATAAAATTTTTCTATAAGAATTTTATGAGTTTTCTCTGAGAATAGTAAACTTATTTTGAGAGTTTGAAAGCCAAAAGGAGTGCAGGAATTTTTCAAGTAAGTCTTTTATTAAAGAGTAGTAATTTTATAAATTCCTATTTTTCACGGTATTCACAAATCTTCCCTTAGAAGACTCTTCTTTGAGAAGTTTCATTTTTAAAAGCTTTCTTTGGAAGATTTATTTTGGAATATTATTTTAAAAACTATTTTAAAGTAGTTATATTATACTACAAAAATTATGTTAAATATATATAATTTTGATAGTTCATATTATACGAGTTATCATACACTTTGAAATTTATATGTGGTAATTACTAATTTTATTAAAAATATATATAGGTTGATCAACCTCATTTAAATCAATATCCAGTCACGTGTTAAGGTAAGGAATATCATATTCTTTCATCTTCTATTATTTAAACTTACTACGGTAAGGGGTATCATTCTTTTCATCATCATAAATAGATATTATTTTCTTTCTTACTTGAAGGGATTATCATTCTGTGTTTCTCGAAAATAATATCGTTTCTTTCTTGTGCCATTTACTTCCATGTATTAAATTGTGGGAATAACCTTACGGCGCGGTTTACCGCCTGTTGGTGAATAAACTTTTGTATTCATTCCTTATTAATCTTTGAGAATAACCTTACGGTGCGGATTATCGCCTGTTTGGTGAATAACTCTTTGTATTCAAATTGATGGGAATAACCTTACGGTGCGGATTATCGCCTGTTTGGTGAATAACTATTCGTATTCAAATTGATGGGAATAACCTTACGGTGCGGATTATCGCCTGTTGGTGAATAACCCTTTTTATTTGTCTCGTGTGGAAATAATTTGTCTACACGAATTATCAGATGACACTTTTATTCCATATTCGTAAGTGATATCATTTTCCTTTATACTCATAAGGGATACCATCTTTTTCATCTTCCATTATTCAAACTTACTATGGTAAGGGATATTAATTTCCTTCACCTTTTGTTAATCAAACCTGCTACGGTAAGGGATATTATTTTCTTTCATACTCCTAAATCGAAACTTATTATGGAACTATTGCTTCTATAATTCCTGAAAATATTATATGTTCCATAATAGTTGAACTTCATTATTTCAACTGAACCTTCCTATTTACGTGAACCTTTCTATTGAACTGTAACCGTTATTCTGAACTGTGGATCTTGAATATCATTTTTAAATTTCACTCCACATCATGTTGGCAATTTGGACATTATTTGAATCTGCACAAAGTAAACTTCTGATACTTATTGTTTATCCTGTTCTTCTGTTCATCATTTGTATCACTGTTATTTGTATTAATCATCAAGAATCAAGCTGTTGTGAATATCTGTGGCCGGGGGCACAGATGTGATATAATTGTTGAACATATGATAGGTTAAAGGCGATATACTAGGTTAAAGGCGATACATCTGTTCGGTGTCTTTTATGGCACGTGGTGAATGTTCTCTTTGGCCCGTAGTGCAAAGATGAACTGTTGGTTGGTATGATTATGACCAAAGGCTGAATCTGGTATAATCATGACCGTTGGTGCTTTATTGAATATCTTTGGCCCGTAGTGCAAAGATGAACTGTTGATTGGTATGATTATTACCAAAGGCTGAATCTGGTATAATCATGACCGTTGGTGTTATATTAAATGTCTTTGGCCCGTAGTGCAAATATGAACTGTTGATCTGCATGATTATGATCAGGAACTGTGAATTTTTATTATCATGACTAATGGTATTTCAGATGATAAAAGTTGATGATATTTTTACTAAAAAGAGAAGCGAGTGGACATTATAGTCTGCATTATTCTTCTAATAGATTGCTCATTCCGCTGCTATTATTGATCTGAACGTTGTTTAAGAATTTAACTGCAGTTTTTGATATAAACCTTGTAGTCTATTGTATTCTATCAAGAACTCAACTGTTGAAGGCTAATGATAATTTATTCGTCATTATCTTAGTCATGATATTTCTTACTGGGCTATTTGAGCTCACCCTTTCTTTTCGTTCCATTGTTTTTCAACAGGAGATGAGAACGTAACGGGGTCTAGCCGGGGAATGGAGTGAGAGTGCGGGGATAGCTATCATAGTCTTCACGTGTTATAAAATAGTGTGGCAATAATAATGAAGACTTAGTTGTGTTGTATTATCCACTGTATTGTTGTACGTTGTATTTCATTGTAATAATTTTGTTGTAGTCTTTTGACGACTCAAGTTTGGGCTGTGTGGGCTCAGATTTGGGGGCGTCACAGCTTATCTCCTTATTAACCATTTTGAATAGTAAGCTCACTTCCACCAATCACATACTAGGAGAATAAAACAAAACACATGCCTATTTTACTCCTAAAAATCCGTCCACTTCCATTCCATTTTACCCAAGATTTCTGCTTTTTATTTTAATAACTAAATGGTAGTAAAGTTGACCACCTTTTTGACTTTTAATTAAATTAATTTCCATCAAGTATTAGTCCACTAAATAATATCCAATTAGGCTCAATTTAAATAAATATCGGGTCATCCTAAATTTACTAGCACACTTGCAAATTAATGCCCATAATGGCTAGCTTAAATAATAAAGTGGTCTCCCATTTAATATTTCACTTAATACATTACAAAATATCTCCCCCTTCCTTAGCCATTAAGTTAGACAATTTAAGCTTCATCTAATCACATCTCTACACATAATTAAGTCACATGACCCTCTCTCTTTCTTAATCCATATCATCATTTAATTATTACTTCAACAAATATCTCATTACATGTTTATCTTCCCAATTAATTTACTTTGAATTCCTTTTGGCATCCACCAATAAAATCTTGCCAACCAAAAAGGAATGCACATAAGTTATGTCTTCTCCTAGAAATGCAGTCATGTCCATTCCATAATTAAGCAATGTTTTTTCTTTCTTTACAATTATAGCAACTTGGTACAAGCATTGACCATTAATTAACTAAAATATTTAATTCAATTAGATTTGTCATATTCAAGGTTTACTTGAATATTTACCTAACTCAGCTCATCAATTTCTTGATATCAAACTCTTAGGTTTAGTCCAATATTTTAATATCTTAAATAATTGGACTCCCTTTAACTAAATAAAAATTTCAAACAAATAATTCGCAGTCATTTAATAATTCAATTAAATACACTAGGGTTCATTATATGGGAAATAAATTCCTAATTTAATTTACAATGGCTAATAATATATGCGGTTATTACATTCTTCCCCCCTTATAAGAATTCCGTCCCCGGAATTACATTTAAGGTCACATAAAATATACAGATAAATCGTCCTCCTCTTTTCTTCAAGCTCCCATGTCACCTCTTCAGCTGCGTGGTTCCTCCAAGATACATTCACAAAATGTATAACATTATTCCTCATAATCTCTTTAGATTCTTGACTCCTTTTCTGTTACGAGAATCTCATTAACAATAAATATTAAATCTTATCTCTTCATACACTTCCTAGGATCTTCTTCCTAAAAGCCTCTATGACACATATTGAACCATAATGGTTCTTGCTAGTACATAATAAAATTTTAATTTAATCCAGTTCCTCCACCAATTCCAAACTCCACAACTAGGTTATCAAACTCTAACCTTTATTAAATAATAGAAACCTTATTTCTAATTATTTCAAATATCTGGGATATTACAGATATAGTGATGTGTTAGAACGGGTAGTTGCCAGAAAAATGGAAGGGGAACAGTTCTCACTTGGGAAACGACCTCGACCTAGGGAAGCCAGAAAAAATGCTGCTTGGGACCTAGGGAAGACGGTGAGGAATAGCGCATTTGATAATGTTTTTGTTCTAATTCATTAAGGATAATATACTTATCTTTAGTTTCACCTAATTTGAATAGAACAAAAAATAAAACTATGCATATATGCAGTCCCTAACAACCCATTAACGTACCCCTTATATATATATTCCATTTCTTCTCTTTCTTTAAGAAATACTCCAAAGTAATTTACAATAGAGAACTTTTGTATGAGATTTGTTGTCACCTACTAGAACTTTTTAACTAGATTTTTCGAATATATAATAAAATTATTTGTGCATGCTACACATCAAATGCGCGCACAAGTGTGGTGTGTATATATATATATAACAGGTAATACTTTTATTTTATCAGTAAAAACAAGCATGCATATATAAGAATAACAATAAGAAGAAAATATAAAGCACAGATAAGGTATATCTAACCCATAGTAATGCACTAGACAAGCATGACAAAGCATTATCCACTCTCCCCCAAGTGCTTCTGGCTAATTATCCTTTAAAAGAGACTAATTCAGAAGCCATTGAGGGAGAGCGGGCAATGGTAGCCATTGTTCTTATAATAAAGAGTACTACTTCATCAAGCTAGCCATAACTAGCTTGTGGATGGATCATGGCAGAGCAAGGCATGGCCTGTTCACTCCCCCTACAATCGCCTCTAGCGTTTAATTTGCCATGCTATAATATTATAAACATGGCCCAAGCCAGAAGCCCTTGAGGGAGAGTGAGCAGCCAATGCCTTGAAGATTATATACAATATTCTTCACTCTCCTCAATTTTTCATTGGCTTAATTGATAGATTTGGATTGAACAATAACTCACCCCTTATATAAGCTACCAAAAAGTACATAAAACCAGCCAAATGTGATGAGAAAAAACATGAGCAAATTTGGTGGGGACTCCATATCTTTGTAACTTTATAATAATTAGTGGCATCAGTATCTTATCTTACTTAGATCTCAACTCTAGCCAGTAGCTAATTAAGAACTTTGACAAACAACCCAAATTATTGTACTAGAAAGAATATAAAAAACGAATATATACATGCCTGCCTTTGAGGCATATATATCAACCACATGCACATATTGCATACAATAGTCTTATACGTAAATAGTTGAAATATACTTAATTGACATAATGGCATTCCTTTTATCTATAGTAAGGCATACTATTTGTATTTGACATTCTCTTATCTCTAGTTAGGGATACTATTGGCCTCTACAACTTCACCATAAGCTATTTATTTCCTTTTTAGTGATCTCTATTTCCAGCCAGTGGCATATCTTACCCTTCTGGATACGATTATGGAATCTCTCCAAGGTGTCATATTATAGGAGAGAAAGATTAGGATATCTTTCATTATACTTTTTATTTATTTATTTTAAAACACATTTAATGACATTAATTAATACTCCGTTCTGAATTATAAGAGCACTATATATTGACTTTTAAAAAGTCAATTGGAGATTTTTTAAATTTAAAATTGACACGATTTATTTATGTTTTGAAAACAATAAAACTTATAACTAGTAGTACTTTTTAGGTAATTTATGATATTCATGATTGTATTAACGTAAACTAAATAAATTTATACCAATTTTAAATTTAAAAATATTTGAAATTAATTTTTAAAAAATTAATATTAATTTTATAATTAAAAAAAGATAAAATATTATCTTTAGCAACGATACTAACGAAACATTTATTTATGATGAATGCACTAGGAATTTATAAGTGAATTGGGGGAATGGACTATTCCTGTTGGCAACCTTGTATTTCTATATTTTGTTTTAAAATTGATTAAAGAAAAGGAAGAATGTGTAAGACCCCAAATTTTATGAAATATAAAATTTATTTTTTTTCTTCATATATATTTTCATGAAACAGTAAGTGGTTAAATTGATAAAGTTAAAAGTTAAGGATGTTATGTGTAAATTATATTATGTCGGACAATATTCTTTTGGTCGGGGAATATTCGTTCTGTCGGGGAATGTTCGTACGACGGCGCCGTACGAACCAATCATTGGTGGACCCCACAAAGGTGGACCCCACAAAGAATAAATGTCGGATATAGAAAATGACATAAACAATTTTTAATTGGTCAATGGTACTATTACTTTTAATTGTTAAAATATCCGGTGGTAAAAGAATAGTAATATACGGTATTACAAGTAACATACGGTATTGCATAGTAGCACACGGTATTGCACAGTAGCACACGACATTGCACAGTCTTTCGTATTATTAAACTGATAAAGTGGTTATCGTACAATATTTGACTTTATTGTCACATGCACAATAATTCATGTTACTAAATTGATAATTGTCACAGTAGCATATGCACAGTAATTCACATTATTGAATCAATAATTGTCATGACATAGTAACGTAATCTTTCTTTTGCATACTTTCTGCATTATTGTTATCTCTATTATGGTGTTATTTAAACAGTTGTATTTCATTAATTAATTGATTTGGTATTTAACTCAGAAAGCTAACTACACTGTATTTATAACAATTAGTCATAATAATGAATAAGTGTGAATTATTGTTGAATAATTGAATTGATAAAGTTATTTGTTTATAATATAAAGTTAGGTGATGTAAAATGAATGGTATAGATTAAAGATAATATAGAATTTGAAATAGATGATGTAGATTAAAAGATGATATTTAAATGAATGGTATAGATTAAAGATAATATATAATTTGAAATGAATGGTGTAGTTTAAAGATGCTCTTTAAATGAATTGTTTAAATTAAAGAAATCTTAAAAGAGGAAATGAATGGTATGAATTAAACATTATCTTGAAATGAATGGTGTGGATTAAATTAGAAAATTTTGGTTATGATAAGATTTTTGGCTATAAATAGAGGACTTAACTTAAGAAATTTTTCATAACATTCTTACATACATTTTCTTCCACTCTCTAAATACTTCTTTGTGTAAGTTCTCTCTAAGTGTTCTTAAGTCATTCCCAGTTTTGAAATCTTTTGCATTCTTCTTTGAATTCCCGAGTGGAATTTTCTTATGTACAGTAACTCTTTCGAAAAATCATAGTAAATTCATTATTTGTCAGAATTTAATGAATTAAAAGCCCGTCTCTTCAGTTTTTCGTCCTATACAACTTTGAAGAAGGAAGAAAAATCATCTGAAGTCATCTTCATGCCTTAAAATACTAAAAACCGTAACCTATTCTGATTTTCGTCACTATTTTCAGTCTTAGTTTTGAAAATTCATAATTCATTCATATTAACTCCGAATTGAGTGATTCTTGAGTCTATACCGTCTATCTTTCCGAGAGTAACATTATTTTAAAAACATAAAGAGATTTTAAAAATTCTAGAAGACTCAAAAGTCATATTCCTTACTGCTACAAACAAGGAAGGATTTGTTCGGCTATAAACTTGTTTCACAATATCAAGGTAAGGAATGTCATCGTCTTTCATATTCTATTATTTAAACTTACTACGGTAAGGGATTATCATTATTTGATTCTCTAAAATAATATCGTTTCTTTCTTACTCATAAGATGTGCCATTTATTTTCATGTATTAATTTGTGGGAATAACCTTACGGTGCGGATTATCGCCTGTTGGTGAATAACATTTCGTATTCATTCCTTATTAATCTCTGAGAATAACCTTACGGTGTGGATTATCGCCTGTTTGGTGAATGACTCTTCCTATTCAATTTTTATTAAATTGTGGGAATAACCTTACGGTGCGGATTATCGCCTGTTGGTGAATAACCTTTCGTATTCATTCCTTATTAATCTCTGAGAATAACCTGACTACGTGGATTACCGCATGTTTGGTGAATTACTCTTTGTATTCATTTCTTATTTGTCTCTTGTGGAAATAATTTGTTTACACGAATTATCACATGACACTTTTATTGTATATTCGTTTATAATATCATTTTCTTTCATATTCGTAAGTGATATTATTTTCCTTTATACTCATAAGGGATACCATCTTTTTCATCTTCCATTATTCAAACTTACTATGGTAATGGATATTAATTTCCTTCACATTTTATTAATCAAACATGCTACGGTAAGGGATATTATTTTATTTCATACACCTAAATCGAAACTTATTATGGAACTATTGCTTCTATAATTCCTGAAAATATTATATGTTCCATAATAGTTGCACTTCATCATTTCAATTGAACCATCCTATTTACGTGAACCTTTCTATTGAACTGTAACCGTTATTCTGAACTATGGATCTTGAATATCATTTTTAAATTTCACTCCACATCATGTTGACAATTTGGACATTATTTAAATCTGTACAAAGTAAACTTCTGATACTTATTGTTTATCCTGTTTCTTCTGTTCATCATTTATATCATTCTAATCATCCAAAATCAAGTTGTTGTAAATATCTGTGGCCGGGGGCACAGATGTGATATAATTGTTGAACAGATGATAGGTTAAAGGCGATATAATAGGTTAAAGGCGATACATCTGTTCAGTGTCTTTTATGGCACGTGATGAATGTTCTCTTTGGCCCGTAGTGCAAAGATGAACTGTTGTTTGGTATGATTATGACCAAAGGCTGAATCTGGTATAATCATGACCGTTGGTGTTATATTGAATGTCTTTGGCCCGTAGTGCAAAGATGAACTGTTGATCTGCATGATTATGATCATGAACTGTGAATTTGTATTATCTTGACTAATGGTATTTCAGATGATAAAAGTTGATGATATTTTTACTAAAAAGAGAAGCGAGTGGACACTATAGTCTGCATTATTCTTCTAATAGATTACTCATTCCGCTGCTATTATTGATCTGAACATTGTTTAAGAATTTAACTGCAGTTTTTGATACAAACCTTGTAGTCTATTGTATTCTATTAAGAACTCAACTGTTGAAGGCTAACGATAATTTACTTGTCATTATCTTAGTCATGATATTATTTACTGGGCTATTTGAGCTCATCCTTTCTTTTGTTCCATTGTTTTTCAGAAAATGAGAGAGTAGCCGGGTCTAGCAGGGGAATGGAGTGACGGTCCGAGTGATAGCTATTGTAGTCTTCACATGTTGTATATAGTGTGACAATAATTGTGAAGACTTAGTTGTGTATTATTATACACTGTATTGTTGAACGTTATTCTATCTTGTAATAATTTTGTTGTAGTCTTTTGACGACTCAAGTTTTGGCTGTATGAGCTCAGATTTGAGGGCGTCACAGAATGAATATACTAATTTGAGTTGGGTAAATATAAAATTTCCAATTTGGCTTATTCTATTCTTAGGAGGACATTTTGATAGTTGTATAGGTAGGGTATAGGGACGAATCTAACTTTTCTTGAAAATTTTAAATATAAAAAATAGTAAAAAGAATCTTAAATCGATCTAAAATAAGTTATTTTAATTCACGTTCAATATAACATTATTTGATTATCAAAATAATAAGCTGACGATACGGATATAAAGAGCATATAAAAATATGAAATTATGTAAAATATTGTTTAATTTGAAGTTATGCAACTACAACTTTAAACAATAAAAGTTACTAAAATTTGAACTATCAAAATAAATATATTATATACATATTAGTTATATTATTATAAAAATGATATTTCAATGCCTTAAATCAAATAATTTTTTACATAATATTATATTTTTACATCCTATTTATATTTGTACGATTAAATTATTAAATTAACGATCAACTAATGTTATATTAAAAATAACATAAGATAATTTATCTTTGGTCGTTTTAAGATATTTTTTATTCATAAAAAAACAAAGAAAAAGTAAAGTCTTATTCTATTGTTGTTGGGCCAAAACCAAGGGAGAAAGAAACTAATGAAGTGGACCTGCTTTCTGATCGAGCCCAAAAATGAAGGAAAACAGAAGTTTATACTTTTCCAAGCACATTTGCCGCGAAAATCAAAGTTTCGGTAAACAAATTGGAATATCATTATACACGGGTCGAAGAAGAATTGAGCCTAGGGTTTTAGGAATGGCGAGAACTCGTGCTTCCAAACGTAGAAGCACGAGCCAGGAAGTAGACAAAGGGGAACAAAAAGTCGATAAAAAAGGTAAAAGTGCTGCTGAGAACTCATCTGATGAAGATAAGCTTGAGAGTACGAAGAACGGAAATAAGTCGCCGGTGGTGGTATTTGCTCACGGTGCCGGTGCTCCTTCCACTTCTCATTGGATGATTAAGTACATTACATCTCTCCCTCCCTCCCGCTCTATATATATGCTTGCTTAAGTTTATGTATTCTGCAGATTTTGTATCTTTTAAATTTGTAATACTCCATCCGTCCCACACAAAAAGAGTTCCATTTGCAAATAAACAGAGGATTCCATTTGTGGAATAAAAGAAATTAAAAACGGACATTTTTGTAGTACGAAGGGAGTATTAATTTGAATATGTTGAAAAGAAGTAATCTGATGATCTTATACGGTCCACTTTTAAAAGTTGAAATTGCTTAGGGAAGTTTGACTTGTAACTTAATCCTGAGCAAAACTTACTAAAATATAATGAAATTTGATGCATAGATTTTGAGGGTGGACTATGATTTGGACTATTTGGTATATCCCAAAAAGGAAAGTTTGATTATCAACTTGGGAGGGACGGAGTATTTCAAGTAACGATAAACCCTGTATTTTCTCAGAAATCAAACAGCTTGTAATAAATGCTCTTTTTTCCCTACCAAAATAAAGAATAGAAGAAAAGGAAATAAAGCTTGGCTTTGGCAAAGGTTGGGTGTGTGTTTAAAAACTAGCAAAAAAAAAAAAAAAAAAAAAAAAAAAAAAGAAGAAAGAAAGAAAGAAAGCTTTATATTCATCAGTTTTTAATCAAATTGAGAAGTGTATTCATGGCCTTCAACCTTTTCCACTCTATTTTGTACTTAATCTGTTATGCCTTTGCAAGTTAGAAGTTCCTATCCTTTTTTATCAAAATCATCTATCCTTTTTTTTATCAGAATCTTCTATGCATTCTGGACATTGCAAAGTAAGAGTACTTTTTAAATTACTTTTCTCTTTTGGATGTCCAAAATGAGTCTCTTTTTTTTTGTTGAAAAATTTGGGCTTTGAATAAGTTTTGATATCACCATATAATTTCACTTTTTCAGGAAACAAGTACATGTGATCCCTTAATATAAGTTTTTCTGCGACGAATTACCAAAATATGTATTTCCCAAATAAATTTAAATTTCAAACCTGAAGTCCCGAACACCCTTTTTGGACAGGAGTAGTTTTCAAAGTTATGATGTGTGCAACGGTATAATTCTTTTACAAAGAAAAAGATAAATGTAATTACTTTCAGGAAAACTCAAAACTGAATCTTCCATGTTCAATGCAGGTGGAAGAACTTGTTGGCTAAGGCATTGAATGCTGTTGAAGTAGTAACTTTTGACTATCCATGTGAATTAACTCTTCAAACAAAGCATTCTTACTATGTTCCATATGCTTATTGTCCCTTTTTGAGTACTTATCCGTGACGATGATATATCTGGAAAATTGATCTACTTGCCTAGCAGACATTTCTGGTGGGAAACGAAGGGCCACTCCTAAGGCAGAAAAATTGATGGAGTTTCACTCTGATATCGTCAAGAAGGCTGTTGCAAAGTATCCAGAACACCCACTGATTTTAGTTGGGAAATCCATGGGCTCAAGGTAATGGTTGATTGAACATTTCCTTGCAAAAACACTTGTCAGTTTCATAAATCCTTATTTGCTCTAGATTGATTTCTCTCGATAATAAATATGTTTGGGAGTGAAATGATCATATTAATAATCTAGTTATTGTCGCTTTTATCTGTAAAATTCAATTGTGAGTTTTAAACTCAGAACCTTATCAAATTTCATTTTCCTAAGGTTCTTTGATAAGGGACCTTACAATATCTAAGTGCTACACTTGAATTCTTTTAAAAATCATAGAAAGAGGAGTTAGTTGTTTACAGTTTCCCATGACATCTTATTAATTGATTAAGGCAGGTAAAAGAACTGCAGTTATACTCAGAAAAAAAATGATTTCTGTATAATAGTATATCAAATCTTGGAGCATGTGCAGTGGCAAAACGGGGGGCCTGGGGCGGGTGGGATAAGTAGATATAACGGCAATTTGACCTGTGTTTAATTCATGTTAAAATTTTATCTCTTACTTGTGTAGGGTCAGCTGCATGGTAGCTGGCGATGAAGACATTTGTGCTTCAGCTGTAGTTTGCTTGGGATATCCACTAACGGTTTGACATTTTTAGTGTGTATAACTTTATATTAGTACGAGTATTAGGCTTTCCGTGTATAAACATGTATTTCTTTCTTGATGTATATTTTGAAAACAAAACATTTCATTTAATGATATGGTTCCAGATAGTGCTGTTTTTTATAGAACTCCATCTTAATTTGTTGAAAAAAAGCAATTTGAAAGTTTCCTATGACATGTATTTTCAATTGCTGCAAATTTTGATCTTTATGGAAGATCCCTTTGAATTCGTTTAGTTTAAGTACTGGTTGTCAATTGAATAAAACATCTATAATTTGTTTATAACATATTAATACTCCCTCTGTCAAAAAGAGCTCCATTTGTCAAGTTCTTTTTGTTCCATATAAAGAGTTCTCCTTTTATTGACAGTAATATAAAATGACACGATTTTGTCAAGATTTCCATCATAATTTTATTATCATGCCACCACTACTAAACTATCTACTTGTTATTTTATATGGACACACAGAACAAAAATACATACTTAGTATTTGCAAATGACACTTTTTTGTGGAACTTAGGAGTATGCAAAAGTCCACGCTATTGATTAATGACTGTTGACTAGCAGGTACATATGATTCCCACCAAATAAACATTGTTGTTTTGAACTTGGCGGACCATGATCTTCCAATAACTAATTACTAAAGTACACCAATCAGCTGTTTACATTTCAACTATAATGGTAAAGGCAGTCCTCTTACTAGTTGTGAACGGCAGGCTGAGGATTGGTATCTAGGGATATCTAGGTCCAGCCTGTCCCTTAAGATTGCAAGTCTAGCATCAATCCTATTAGTTTAAAAGGACAAATGCAAACACAACTTTCCTAATTATAATCCAAAATTTCTATCCAAGAAATCTTTAGATATCATGTACTTCAATTTGGTTTCACTGTTTGCAGGGTATGAATGGAGCAGTTCGAGATGAGAGGCTGTTGAAACTTACAGTTCCTATTATGTTTGTACAGGTGAATCCATGAACTTTTGTTATAACATTTTATGTTCTGCACCGTATGCATGCCTTGTTGGCTAGTATTGTGATCATAAACTTGAAACAGATACATATTCTAAGGTTGAAACTATTGATGTTTACCTTTCTAGTTTCATAATTCTATGGTACTGCCAAATCCTCAATTTCCAATCCTTATTTTCATTTTATAAGAAAGGATTCCATTCCATGGCACTTAGTTTCTCTCTCATGTTCATCCTGCTTTTAATATGGGAAATCTTATTTCATGAAGGGTAGCAAAGATGGGCTTTGTCCACTGGAAAAGTTGGAGGGTGTTAGGGAGAATATGACTTCTATCAATGAATTGCATGTGATTGAAGGTGGCGATCACTCGTTCAAGATTGGCAAGAAACATCTGCAGTCAGTGGGGTCTACTCAGGAAGAAACTGAAGATTGTGCTGCTAATGCAGTTTCGAAGTTTATTTTCAGGCTCATGGAATGAAGGTGACAACTCTTTGCTCAAGTGATTAGAATATAGATCAAATGGTCAACTTATATCTTGTCATCTATGGGACACTTTTTTGGGCAACTGTTTCTGCCTTTTGTTTGTGATGGTTTTGTAAAATCTGGTATCCATGTCTTACAAAAATTGATTACTTGTATCGTGTAAATTCGTTTAAGACATGTCTACTTGAATGCCGGATGCACTGGTTGCCCCCTGTTTCTGCAAGGGAGTGATGTCTAATTATTTTTATATAAACTAACTATCTTTTGCAAAAATAAATTAGAAAATAAAACAAATTTAAAAAAGAAAAGGTCGTCCTAATGAACACAAATCCAAGTAATTATGTTTCTACTGTAGCATTGAAGTTTATTGTAATGGAAAGGTAATGATTTTTTGGATTTTTTTTGAAATTTTAATTTTCTCCTTCCTTACTTTCCTCTGACTATTTCAAGCTCAACTTTCGGTTTTTTTTTGCGCGTGTGGTACGGATAATAGTTGAAAATTGAAGATAAAAAAATAATGAGTGTTGTGGCAGGTGAAAATAGTAGGAAAGATAAAGTACACGAGGAGGGAGACTGTATACTATACTTGATTGTTTTAAAATTAAAAATACATTTTAAAAATGAATATTTAAAAATTATTTTATATTCTTAAATTTGCTCTTAATATTAGTTCAAAATTTTAAATAGTAGTGTGATATTTAAAATGATAATAAAAAGATAGGAATAGATTAAAAATATTTAATTTTAAAATTATTATTTTTTAAATGTCTTAATCTATTAGAATAATTTCTCCTAATCCTAGGGTTAAAGGTTTGGGATAACTTCCCATAGAAGGAGTTAATTACAAGCTCTTAACTGTTACATATGGAGTGACTTCTGCGAGTCTGAGATCTTACTTCTGCGATTACTCGACTTTTGCAAGTGGATGTGACCATCAATACAGTAAGTGTCGGTCATACAAAAGTCAATTCAGAAAAAATTTATAAGTTTCCAAAAATTGAAGATACCTATCAAATTCAGAGGTTAATAGTAATACTTTGACAACTTTACGTAAGGCAGCTTGAATTTTTGGGGGTGATGGTGAAAAAGTTGATAGATAACTTACCCTTACCACCACTATACGTGGAGCGTATGCATTTCTTGAAACGTAGATAGACCAAAAGAGGTAATGAAGGGATAAGAATAGGAATTATAGTACAATTGGAAAAAGGGGTGTTAGAACATTGTTTAGAGATTTTTTGGTGGTATTGATTCAGATTTAAATGTTCAAGTAAAATTTGGAGTATTTTAAAAACTAGGAGATGCAACTACAAGAAGACGAGTAGTCTGAAGAAGATACTGATTGCCCTTGAATAGTGAAAAGATTTTGATTATTGTGTGAGCTCTTATGGTATCTCGTACACATTCTGACGATTGGCAAAGCGAATAAGTAAATTTTAAAGTGAATTTGTTGTGCGAAGAGGGTTTTTATCGCCCACCTTTTAGACTTATTTTCATAAATATAAATAAATTATATCGGTAGATCAAGTGACCATCGATATTTAATTTTAAAATTAAGGGAGTACTACGTTAACAAGTGTAAATGTCAGATTTAGCAAAAAAAAATAAAAAAAAAATGTGTGAACATCACTCGTTGACCATCTCTTTCCCTGTAATAGGAGGTTAACTAAATATCAGTGTTATCAGATTTAGACCGATTATTAAATCGAAAAAGGTACTGGGTGGATGGGTCACTGGTCCAACCAGTGGTCGGACTGTTATTGAATCGGTGACGTCATTAATATGTAATAAATAATTAAATAGATTAATTATTATTATATATAATATTTAGTAAATATGTAAAATTAATCAATTTATCTACAAAAAAATATATATTAAATCATAATCATAACTCAAAATTCAAGACTCAAGAGTGATAAAAAATCAAACACAAATGAACATAAACATCTTTAGGATACATTCAATCAAATTCAGTAAAAATAAATAAATCTATTTATACAATGTTTACTTTATACAATTCAAATAAATACTAAATTTATATGAAAAGAAAGATATTAAATCATAATTATAACTCAAAATTCAATCAATGATACATTTAATCAAGTTTAAATATTTAAAAAAAAGAAGAAGAAGAAAGTAGAGAATCAGTAAAATCAATAATCCGGTGATAAAATTTAATTAAATTTTAACTAAAATTAAGTTTTTAACTTGAACCAAATCGAAAGATGGATCCGAATTTAAAAACCATGAATACTACTCCGTATTAGTTAAATAAAGCAAGTAACGCGGAATAAGGGGTTTGGTGAAGAAGTTTCTTTTGTGGTCTACCAATAATCTATTCACTAGAATTCAATCTCTGACTTTATTGCATGTTTTTCTTTTTCTTTTCCCTCCCAATCAATAATTATCATCTAAGAAATCAATGGGCGGGAAGGGTGTGACACCCATTCCCAATTTTGATTTGGTCAGCATTTCAATTTCTCCACCTCACTCTCAAAGACCCAGTCATGCCGTCCTTTGGGTGAAAAAGAGTTGGGGGAGATATTTATTCTCCTTCACTTTTGTCACAAGAAATTTATCCAATTATTTACCCAAATCAAAAATAAATCCCCTACAAGCTCACATTTCAAACTCTAGATTTCTGTATTCCCGCGTAAAAATCACGTCTATAAGTATTATATAAGTTGGACGTTTTGATGTTAGTAAGAATCAAGTAAATATTTCACTTAACCGACAACTCTCCCATCAATTCTTTAAACTACTGAGTTACTTGTGTAATTAATTTTGCGTAGAAATAAAAGCAACAGCGAAACTGCACACAGTGCATAATATATAATCTTTAAAACAGAGTATTTTTTTTAATTAAATGGTTAAACTATAAAAATATTCTAAATGAATTAGTTGTTTTAGCAGATGTGTACCCTCTTAATCACTTTTACTTGTTCATAGTTAAAAAAAAATGAGTGCTTCTATACATATTTAAAAAACTTACCCATAAGTCTCTTACTCTCGTAAAAATCAAAGGAGTATAGCCTCATCTCATTTATAAAATACAAATAAAATAAGAACATATTCTTTCGTTTTTTTTTACGAGTAAGGCGAGAATATAATTTTTTTAAATAAGTTTAAAATTTTCTTAAAAAAAAAATTAGTGAGGGTTTTTAGAGTTTTGAATTGGTCAGAAATTGGACACCTGGACTTCATTACACTCACACGCAACTTCTCATATGACCAAAGACCAGTCTAAGCAACCACAAAAAAACTCGGTTTCTCAGTCAACCTTCAACTCTCTTATACTCTCTCTTTTCAGTCAAATCATTAAAAAAAAAGAAAAAGAAAAAAGAATCTCCCTAAATAAGAAATGCTTCGCCCTCTGCTTTCATCAGCTTCACTCAAAATCCTTATTCATAAGATATACTCCAGTTGTCCAGCTAAAATTCACTTAGCTTAAGCACAAGTCAACTTTATATGATCCAGCATTATTCAGTAAAAGTCAGTCAACTCCTTTTTTGTGCTTCTGATCATCACTCCTCCAGCTAGAATTATACCAAAAGAGATGGATAACTGGGAGCAGAGTACACTGGCCAATGAGCTTATCCAAGGAATGGAGATGGCTAAACAGCTAAAGTTCCATGTGAGCTCATCCACGGCTTCTCCAGAAACCCGTCAATTATTACTAAAAAGGATATTATCTTCATATGACAACGCCCTATTGACTCTCAATTGTAATGGGTCCTCAGTTGTGCAGCCTCAGCCGGTGGCTGCAGCCGTACCGGAGTCTCCAATTTCAACGGATGGAAGTCCCCGGAATGCGGATTTTGACACCGGCTTTAAGCATCATCAGGACCAAAGAGATGTATCTAAAAAGAGGTGATTTTTTTTACTGCCATGTTTTTTCTCTGTGGATTATGATGGTTTTTTTGGAAGTTCTGAGCTAATGGTTTCTAACAAAATATTTTCTTTTTATTGGTGTAATGCAGAAAGGCATTGCCAACATGGAAACGCCAAGTGAGAATTTGCTCTGATGATGGAATGGTAGATTCTAATGATGATGGATGCAGTTGGAGGAAGTACGGACAGAAAGACATTTTAGGTGCTACATATCCGAGGTGAGATATCCATTCTGATATCTTAATACGAGAAAAAAAAAGAGAAAATGATATATCTTGTCAATAAATTACCCATGTACATAAAGTCATCATATTTTCACGATATGTAGCGGGAATGGAGAAAAAGAAAAAAATATTTTCTGATACAGTCAGCATATGGATAAATATATAGCCAAAGGACACGGCACGGCACGACACGAATTTGTGTTTTATGTTTGTGCACTTAGATTTGTTCATAGTCGAATACCTCCACAAACTGTATATGACTGGCAAACTCTTTTAACCAACAGTGCATGTACGGAATTATAGCTACAACAATGCTAAAAAAGTACCAAATCTCAGGTGCATGCATTTTCATAAATTTATGGACATAACAAATCTAATGCAAGTGTGTTTATTTCTGCAGAAGCTATTACAGATGCACATACCGCAACACTCATACCTGCTATGCTACAAAGCAAGTCCAGAGATCAGATGATGATCCCACAGTATTTGCAATCACATACAAAGGAAAACATACATGCCACCAGGCCAGCCACTTGGTTCCGCCACCGGCATCCCCAGAAAAGCAAGAACCGAAACATAAGAACCACCATCATAATAACCATCAACAGCAGCAGCCAAATGATGTTATATTTAACTTTAGAGCAAATTTAAGAGTTAAAACAGAGGACTTGGACAAGAAGGATATTTCGGATCCCTTTTCTTTTTCTTCTGGAATCGGGTGCATGACAAGTGACGGCCAAATTTGCTCATTTTCAACACTGGTTGATGAGAATCTGACGGGGATTTTCTCTCCATCATTTATCTCTCCGGCTACATCCGGATCAAACTACTTCTCGGTTTCACCTTACCAGATGAGCAGCTTTGGACATTTTTTGGAGTCTGATCATAGTGAAATTGTTTCAGCCAACACGTCAACCACCAATTCTCCGATTCTGGACTTGGACTTCTCAATTGACCAAGTGAATCTCGATCCAAATTTTCCATTCAACACACCAGAATTTTTCCCCTAATTCCGGTTAAAATGTTGAAGAGAGAGAAAAAGAGAAGGAACCTATTTGGCTGCATAGAGAAACAAGCTTGTACAAATAAGATAAACTTCAATATGCTAGCCAAAGGTTAGGAAGTAGCTTAATATTTTAGTATACTATTATGCAGATTTAACATCTTCTAGTCTTCTTAATAATGATGTAATAAGTGTAGTAGCATCACCCTAATGCCAAACTTGCTAATGAAAATTTTAAGCTCTTGAGTACTTTAAAAGATGCATCATTCATCAACTTGGGGTAAGATAATCTAAGGCAACTGTGAGGAAACTTTTTTCGACAAACATCCCTGATCCCACAACCTGAAGGTTTTAACTGTTGAATCCTTAAAACACTCTGAAGTTATCACAACTCAATTATTCTTTGAAGAATATAGAGCAGAAATAAGAATTGACTATCCAGATGGGAATGATATTACATGAAAGTTAAACAGTACGAAGATATTTTACATGTTGAATGAAGTTTATTACAGATTCTATCACTTTAAAACTTCAAAGAAATGCAAGAATTTGAATTTCCTGAAGAATAAATATGGCAGACAGCTACTGCCAACAAGAAGTCTTTTATGTTGTGAAACTGAAACCATCTTGACCGATCCAACAATCAAACAATGAATGGATTTTTGGCATTCAGAATCATAATTGGGGATGCAAGATAATCCTCAACGGTTGAATCCAAAGCAAAAGGTTTTTTGGAGAATATGGAAGCAAGAGTCTAAGAAGCCTCACTGCGGGGATGCAGAAACTTAGTATTCTGGTCACATAGATGACGAGATGAATTGCAACATGGACAAGATGCTAAGATTATGTAAACAAATAAGGTACTCCATAAAGAATGATTAAACTTCTGCATCTAGATCAACGGATTCTTCTCATCTTTAGTAGCTGAGCCAACATTGGATGTGCTTTCTTCTGCATTGTTAGCCTCCCTAAGAGCTTTCCTTAGCCCCAACACAATAAATAAATTGGTCAAAGTGAGCAGTGACTCGGCACTGCCATGCAACCAATCCACATTAGACAGGGAAGTCCCGTAATGCAACTTTGCTGTCCCATCAGTATGACAATTGGAAAAAAATTGTCAGGTTATGGATATTTATACCAAAAACTAAAGAAAGAAAAATCCAACTCATGAGAGGGAGTTACCATAAATGCCAGCTGGGACTGGATTGACAGGGTTGAAACAACAAAGACCAACAAAGAATAGTATAGTTAGAGTAGAAAGGAAGCCACTGATAGTATCGACATAGACAACGTATAGCAATTCAAAAGATTTACTCGATACTCAAGGAAATACAATAAAATATGCAGTCATGCCAATCATGTCAATGAAATAAGCATGTCAATAACTTTCAAAACAGGGCATTCTTATAATGAAGTTCCTTACTGCAAACTTGAACATCATTAATGTTTAAAGCTAATAAAAGGGCCGTTGTAACAAGTGATAGCTTGTTAGAACGAAAAGAAGGAAAAGGAAGGATACAAATAAATGGAAGGGGTCAGGGGAAGAGGTACAAACCAAAGGAAAAATCACAAAGATAAAGAAGAAAGAAAAGAAATCATGAGAATTAATATGAAGCGACAGTCAACAGAACCAATTGGTGCAAGATCAATGAGAATATGTAAAAGATAATAAAGTAGAGATTCAGTTTGCCAGCAACCAGAAAAAAGTCTAAACTATATGCCAAACGAAACTACCAGTAACGGGAAAGTATGCATCTTGTTCAAGGGAATCCTACACATGTATAGAGCACATTCATTTGAAAGATGTAGACATTGTACAATTCAAGATGATAAAAGACGCTGTCCTATTACTATTAGAGGAAAATAATCCTAATACACAAAGCTAGGCAGTACCTAAATTGCAACCAGCTGCTAATATTTATTTATTTCAACTTGAAACACTATTCTGCACTCTAATTCAGTGTTACCTCAACCTTTTTGAATTCCATTTGTTTATGAATACTTGAAACACCATTCTCAATTTCAGCAAGCTTATCTACTTGTATGACTCCATGAGAGATTGAGAACTAACAATGCATAAACTGATAAGCTGAGGAAAATAATACCACTTTAAGGGACAAATTAAACAGTTTACCCAGTTCAATCCGTACTCGTTTGGTTGCTCTGGAGATGTACTTTTAATAGAACCAACCATGACTATATTTCTTTGCTTCATATATCTAATTAACTAAGCAAAGGGTTTGCTGATATGTTAATTTAATTCACAGAGACACAACTTGTACAACACAAGCAAACAATTAGGCATATTCCGTACCATCCGAATTATACATTTTTTGATAGGAAATTCTATCCCCAAGTCAATTCAAGTTATACATGCAAAGATAAATGAGGAAGGAAAAAAAGAAAAAGCATCAGAAGATTGCAGATAATTTACTTTGGAAACTAAAAACTAAATCATGATTATAACATCTTTCATTGTCTAATCAGAAGTTCAACAAGCAAACAAAAACCAAAAGCAACATAAAATCATTCAGTCCTGAAAAGGGGAAACTGAAAGGAACTCACTTGTGGCACCCACAAAAGCAAGTAAGAAGTAAAACCCAAAAAGAGTGAGTTTTGGAGCAGACTTGGATTTGGTGATGAAGTACAAGAAACCCAAGTAAGGGAAGAGAGAAACTGCAAATAGCTGTGAAGCTATGCTCTGAGAATCTATACTGGGGGTCCATGGATCCACAGGCAACAGTAGTCCACATACAATTACTCCTCTGTTTTTGCAAATTCTACCCTTTTTCCAGCAACTGAAATGCCTAATGTCTCTGTTTGGCTGGATTTTGAAACTCTGCAAGAAAGGAGAACCCAGTAAGCTGGGGTTCTTCCAAAGAGTTTGCGCACAGCTAATCATTACTGACTGAAGCACGCTTCTTTATATCTCTTACAGAGTATACACATCCACAAATATGAAGGATATGGCAATCTGAAAGGAATGCAGTCCACTGAATCTTCTCACTAGAGTAGTCCGATAATTTGTTGATCAGAAACCAGTGGCCAGTGGGTAATGGATATGTGGAAACGAATAGAACCTTACCAAAGCCTATTACCATTGATTCATTATTGTTATCTTGGGCCATCAATCTTATTATGTTAGCCTTGCCCATGGGATGTAACTTCATGATGGGCCTGAGTTTGTAGGAAGTTTTAAGTATTGGTAAAGGAATAGTACTTTGGTTATAAAAAAATTTTAATAAAAAATTGTTTACAAAATAATGTGGCCGGTTGCTATCATTAGACCCGCCTGATGGGTCATCCACTGATTATACTCTGCCACATCATTTATAAAAATTATTTTTTATAAATTTTTTAAGACTACTTCACACACACAATATAAAATACTATATCTCATCTCACCATTAAAAAGCAAAGCTTGACACAAATTTCTGTATCATTGTTAGACTTCACTTTTTAATGATGAAATTTAACATAATATTTTATATTGTGTAAACTTATTCGACTTTTTATGTTACCGTAGCAACCCTCACCAATTTATTTTGTTTACATGCCCTATATAACATTTTTTTTTTGTCACAAAAATATTATATATATATATATATATATATATATATAAAGTGTTAGTATTTAGTTTCTAAATAATTATTAATTAGACCCCCTTTAGCATTGTTTTGTACAGTTGGTAAAGTGCTGAATAAGTTAAAAATTAAAGAGGACACTTTTTTTGGTACATTGAACAAGTATAAAAGGGTTACAATATAATCTATATAGTAAAGTTAATTTTATCTTAGATTTGTTGAGATTTTTCACAGTTGTAGTTTCTATGAGATGGGATTCAGATAAAACAATCGGAACTTGAACCCTGTAATCAAACGATATTTTTGTAAATGGTCCAAGTGCTTCCAATAGACTACAGAACTTTCCCACACTGAAAAATTTAGTGGCCACTAGAAGAAAAACCTCCGGTACCTACATAATCAAGACTAGACACTTTCTCATTAGATCTAGACAACCACCGAAAAGGTAGGTATTCACTTTGTTAACAAATAGTACATTATCAGCAATTTAACAATATTGTCCCAGAAGTCAACATTAATTAGCAGGCTAAGCAGTGGGCTGAATTACAGCCTGTTCATGCCAAACTCCATTTAGGTTGGACTGCCACAACCTCACCATCCCATCACTCCCCGTAGTAGCTAGTGTCATTCCACTCATGTCCCACTCCATCTGCCATGCCTAAACAAGTCAATACGGAAATCAGTTAACCAGCCAAAGTCTCCTCAAAGAGAGAAGGAAAAAAAGGAAGGGGAGGGGAGGGGAGGGGGGGAGAAAGAAAAACATGTAATAATCAACTCACGATACAAAAATCTATGTAAACCATGTCAACTTCTCTCACGTTTATATCAAAAAAGTGGAATCTATGCTCCTAATGATACAAATACTTTGAATAGAATTACTACTACTAAATTACAGCTTTAATAGTTACAATCTGATTGATGAAAAAATTAAATATTGGCAAGAGGTTAAAAGGTGGTGTACTACATACCCCGCCGTCATGACCAGAGAGCAATGCTACTTTGTCTACTGAGAGCCTTCCATCAGGGTCAGGGTTCAATCCGACATGCCATATTGCAATTCCCTTGCGAGTGGCAGTAGCTATCACCTCGTACGGCCTGAAGAAGAGCTATTTATTCAAGTTCACTCTTAATTGTTCAAGCAAACATCATTCAGTTTGCTTGTTTTCTTTCAATTTTAAGAACACAAGTACCAAAATAAGCAGCAATGACAACCCAAATTTACAATATTCCTCATTCCGCTGAGGAAGCGTGCCGCAATGATTACATCAGAAATCATCAAATATGATTTCTGATCAAAGCTATTATATTACACACTCATAAATGCCACGATCTTGAATATTAGCTTGTACTTGAGGTCTTCAGAAAAATAACTTTATTTTGCTTACGAGGAGATTACTGAAGAATACTTATTGTAAGTGAAAGTCAATAGCAATGATACCTGCCAATGTTTGGTGCCCATGCAACTGTATAAACCTGATCGGCCTTGTCATCAGGCAAAGCTAACTCGGCAACTGGAGCCCATCTTTGATGATCCAGATCAAATTCCCATACCTGCAAAACTTCTAACAAGATTACATAAACCGTATCATTGGGCCTTTGAATAGTTATCATGAGGTTCTGGACAATCTCAGCACGCTTGTGTAGTAACGGAGGAAGAAACATTCTAAGACTCGAATATGAATCTGAGGCTTTACCCTACGTCTTCAAATTTTATTAAGCATATCAACTAGCTTGCATGGTATGTATTATATGGTAAAAAGTCAAACATCTGAAATTAGTTTCTATTATAATTATCATCCTATTTCACTTTTACATTCCCATTAATATTAAATTCTCTCATCTCTTTGACGTGGACAGTTTTTTTTCAACTATGAAACAGCTCATGAATTTTTGGCCTTGTAGCCGTTCTATAAATTTGGCGCATACTCCTGAAGTGCCATCCATTGGCTTTAAGTATGATAAGCCATAATTACTCCCTTTCTCCCAACAAGCAACAACTAAATGAATTTTTAACATACCTTAGTGGAATTCAACTGCGCTATGTCGGAATTAAACCCTACAACAAAGCTTGACTGATGAGTTTCACCTCTTTGAGAATTCCAAGAAATAGATGCAGATAAGCATGAAGCCTTCCCAAATTTAGTCACTGAATCAATTACATTATGAAATTCAGCCTACAAAAAATAAAACGAATATATTACATTTTGCCATGAGTTGAGAGCAAACAAGATACAAGAACGAAAATAATCTAACAAGACATGATAAGATTGGTATTCTAAATAACTCAAGAAGGTAGGCAATATCGCTTGCAAAGGAGACCATAAGACATTAGATTGTGGGTTGCCAATCTTACATGCTCAAGGAAATAACAGATTTTTTTTTTTTGAAAAAAAAAGAAAAAGAAAAAGATGATAAGTAAATTACAGTTGAATAAAAATGAAAAACAAAGACTAAGGTTTCTGGTTTACACACAAATAATCATCACAAACCATTATAAAATTAGCACTGCTGCACAATTAAAATAAATAAGAAAAATTACCTGAAGTTGCCAGTTCTTCAATTCCAATGGATCTAGGAGCTCATATACTTTAAGATGGCCATCTGAATATGCTATGACCTGTTACATAAGCTCAGACAAAAGAGTACAATAAATTGCTACCATGTTGACTATAATATTTCCAACACTACAAGGTAGTGGCCAGTGGGTATCATGAAAATATAATACCTAAATAAAACAGTAATAGGTGCAAATCTTTTTCCAAAGCTTTCAACTAAGAACAACAAGAGGTGACGTATATATCTTCGGGCTATATTAAACTACTGAAACAACCATCTAAAGAAGGGGAATCGGTCAATCACATATTGGACATTATAACAAGATATCATAATTTTTTAGATAACAGAAAAGATTTTCTGAAAAAGCAAAATATCATAATAGATGTCAATAATAAAGCATATCTTAAGGCTTCAAGATCTAGATTACAATTTTCAAGCTCAAAAACACTCCACATATGGAAAAGCAATTCCATTCACTCATAATTATTCAAGCTTGGAACCAGTAAAGTTATGCTGCATAAAGTGAATGGTAATATGCAACAGTGAAACAATATGACAATGCACAGCAGACATCAGCAGCAGTTTCCCATTAAAGAAGTCTAACCATTAGAACTCACCAATTTCAAACTAGAGAGGGAGACTCCAAATTCAATGTCTAAAGCTTGACTTGAATTTCCATCAAAGCATTTGCATAACTTCCACTGAAGATGTTCCGAATCTAGTAAATGGGGGGAAAATGGAAAAGCCAATAATAAGGTCCTTTACACATGCCTTAAAATGAATGTACCAGCAACATTTACATGTATAGACATTAACACAAAAATGTATACGAAGAGTGAACATGAGCCACAGGAAATGTTAACAAAAACATAAACAGGAAAACTTCGAACAGATGATAACTTCACTTAGTAATTAACCTAGTAAAGATACCATTACCCGAGCAAAAATAAAATTAGCGTTGCTAGCCCACTAAACTCTTTCTAACATGAACCCTTTTAGTACAGATATGCTACTTAAATTAGACACTGTTTAATTTGTATTACAATTCTAATTTGGGCTGCTAAAATTTCTCAAAATCGAGAAGTTTCAAAATGGGTAAGACAAGATAAGAGACTAATTAGATACCTTCTGCAACCTCTTCCCATATTGAGAAAGTTCCATCTGAACAAATGCATGCAACTGCATCACCATATTCTGGAGGAACCCAAACAACTTTCACAATGCTGCTCTCATGAACCTATTAATAATATTTAAAAATTAAAATGTAAAATCCACATAACAAATAAGAGAAGAAATAATGCAGTTCTGTTCCTACCAGAACTGAAGTTCAAATAATAGAATTTGAATTTTATTATTTGAGTCACATTTGCCAAATTTTTTGTTCCCAAAAAATCTTTTGATGGCAGTGCAAAAAACACAATCTCCTCACGTCTACCATTAAAATTACGTTATCATGGGATCACTACTAAACTAAACAGTTAATCAATTTAGGGGTAATCATGGATCAAAAAGATATCCTTAAAGTTTGTAAATTTGCAAATGGGACTCTTTTTGTGGGACAGAGGGAGTAGCATTCATAAATTTATGTTCCTAATTGCAACTCAAGACTAGGACCTAAATTTGAATTCCCGGGCATATGAAGTGAAAGTAAATTCTGCCCAAAGTTCCAATCTTTAACAGAATTCTAAGCGTGATACTTGAATTTCTGGTCGCAGAAAGCAACTTGGAATGCATGAAGTGTAAATTAAGAGAATGGAAATATTATACAGAGATTGAAATAGAGGAAAAAGTAAAAAGTAAGAAAACCTTAGATGTAGAAGTGAAGGTGAATGAGGAAGAAGATGGGTCAATTGAATCGAAGATGGTCAAGGTGCCATCGATGGAACCAGTGGCCAGTCTTTGGCCACAGTAGTTCCAAGAAGAGCATGTTGTGCCTTTCTCCAGCGTCACTAAACCCTTCTCCATGTTACTCAATCTCTCTCTCTTTCACCATATATATAGTCGTGTGAATTGGGAAAGCTGAAACTCAAAATGCTCAATTGAGTGTAAGGTTTTTCTAGGGCTTTATAATGAACGTTTGCTTCAAGCCAAAGTTACTATATTATCCCTCATGGTCATAGAGGCATAGACCCTCAGTCTCACTAAAAATGGCCATTTTATTTAGAATTTTAAAGATTGGGTGAAAAGAAAGGAAAAAATAACGTAAGTACGGAAATATAATATAATACCATATCAGTTTCTCTTTGTTTGTTAATTTTTTATTAAGAAAATAGAGTTTCATTTTATTTATGATAGTAGACAAAATGTATTCAAGTTAATTTATCATAACAATTTTATAATTATGTCATCATTCATTTACTAAACTAAACTAAACTCTACAAAAATTTAGAGATATATATATATAACAAAAATACATCTTTGAAATTTATAAATAGATCGCTTTTTGTGAAACAAAAAGTGAGTAATATTTTTTACATGAAAAGATTCCTGTCTTGACTTTTAAAGCCAATTTGTGTTATTTTTGAAATCAAAATTTGTACGACTTTATTTGATTTTAATTAATCAATATAATCATGAATACTGTGGGAAAAAAAACCTCAAGAGTACGTAATTACAAAATTATACTAATTTAAATATTTAGATGTGATTTCGCATATCAGTTAAAAATGAGATTCTTTTTTTATAATAAATAGAGGGAATTGATATTTTTACAAGTTAATTTGATATTTTTACAAGTGGGTACTATTTGATTTAGTAAATATATCAAATTAACATGTAAAAATATCAATTTTCTAAATAAAATAAGAGAGATTTCTTTTTGTTATGTATAGTTTGTTTGAAGAGCTTAATCAGCCTTCGCCAGTTGATAGGCGTGTTTTCCACCGGTAGGCGATCGTGTTTTACAGGATTTCTTGTTACTAATGTTAGCATTCTTATTTTTTATATCTTCACTTGTTGTCACAAAAGTCTTATCCAAGTGGCAAAATGTTTCGTTACTGCATCGCTTCGGCAAATCACCTTGAACCCAGATATATTTCCAATGTTATGGAACTAAACCAGTGAACCATTTCGCTTTCTTCAAAGAATCTTTGATTATTTCTAAATCTATTTCTTGATTGTCATCGTTTGATCACTCTTTTTTTTGTCCAAGTTCTTGGGAAACTTAGCATACGATTTGAGTTGTTTCCTCTCGACTTTGAATCTTAGTTTTTAGCGTATCACTCAATAACTTAACATTTTTTTTTTCACTGAATTCGTTTTTAGTAGACACGCATATGTTTCATGGTGATTCCGATGGTGAATTAAAAAAATAACAAATATCTTTTTCTCTTTTTTATCACTTTCTTTTTCTTTTAATTTCCTTTGTGTAAATTTACACTTATCTTTATTAATTTGTGCTGAATAGTGCATGCATGTTATAAGGACTCGGTCCATTTGCAAATTTTACAAAACGAATTAGGAGTCTCCGAATCAAAATTTGCTCATACACAGAAAAAGGGGAAGGTATCTAGTGGCCGAACAATATTGTTTATTGTACCTCAATTATTAGCTATTATACATTGCAATACAATTCAACTGTGAAATTCTTTGCAAGACTGAGGAAGTAACTAGTGAATACATATGTTATTCTTTACAACATTCTAATAAAACATAAAATATTATGTCCTAGCTATCAAACGAGAAATTATTTGGTGCTTTAAGAGTACATGAATAGTATGTTCTTCACTATCACATAACAGTAAGGTTTATAAGTGATGGGACCCTTATGAACACCACTATTATATAAAAAGAGGGAACATATTGTTTATTTACTTATGGAATAATGAATAATTTTTTTTATCAAACTCGTGACACACCATGATCAAATATTATATAATAATAATAATAATCTACTATGGAATAATATATCATGCATATGAAATACCAATAGAAGCGGCGGTAAAACGGTCAGAAGCTGATCTTCCAACTAATGACCTAACTTTCGGCGAAAGACCGGCATGATCATTATCTCCACCCATATGCTCCGGAACCTCCGGAATTGTCGCAAGTGCCCCATATCGATCATACACTCCATTTCGTGGAACTTGAAAGGTATGAGTAATTTGTTTAGGCCTAAAAAATGACCGGATGAGTTTGTGTAGTAACCTAGATATTTTTGAAGGCTTTTTGGATGGCTGAGCTTGGGGCGGCTGCGTTGGAGGAGGAGGAGGAGCTTGGCGGCGATGATTATCGGTTAAATGAGGCATTGATAAGCTTCTTGCAGAAGATATGGCGGAGTCAAGTTGGTGTTCAAATGATTTGAGCTCGAATGAGTCGTAGAGTGAACTCCCACAGTCCCATACTGATGCCTTGCCTGATTGATTTTCTTTTTGTTCCTTCAATTTTTCCATTGTTATATTTCTAGATCATGAACTTGAATGAACTTCAAAAATACAAATATAAAGATAATTATATATATATATATATATATATATATATATATATATATATATATATATATAGAGAGAGAGAGAGAGAGAGAGAGAGAGAGAGGGGAGGGGGGGAGGGGGGGAGAAAAAGAGCTAGCGATTTGAAGTTTCTTGGGTTTTTGGTAATACCACTATATATAAGGTGGTTTTGATGCCAACGCGTTGGCTAGCGCTATAAATGATCAAAAGGGATACTTGTTCACGTCTTCATGATATGGACCATTAAATAGTAGACGTCCATTTGTTTTGTATGAGGTTAGTTAAGCCCCGATTTTTATTAAGGGACACTCGGCTTCAAAGGTACTCCTATTACGTTAAGATTAGGCTAGTTAATATATATTAAAGATTGAAATTCCATTTGCCACCTTTTATGTACTTGCATTATACTTTTATCTATTTTCTTAAATAATATAAATTACATGAAGTCTAGATCAAAAAATGGTTAGGTCGAAGGGCTTTGCATTTATCTCTCCGTGCATATTAGCATTTTGCTAATCTATTCCGTTAAAAAGAGAGAAAATACGAAAGAATAGTAAACAAAGTACACCGTACAAAGATTCTAAATATGACAAGTCCTCATTGGATTTAAGAAGGAAATGAAGAATGGGAATAAAATGAATAATACTTTGCTGGTTGTATTTTATATATACACAATTGAATTATTTTTACTTTTTGTATACATAATGGTATTATATATGTTCACAATTGTATTATATGCAAGACGTAAAATTGCTAATTACTTTTCTTGTTATTGACATAATTGTCCTTTCTAAAGTTGGGTTTGCAAGAGTACCTCAACAAGGTTTGATCAAAATATATCAATCCGGCTTTGTAAAAGCCCTACAATTTGATGATTGTTTTATATATATATATATATATATATATATATATATACGTAAAAATATAATATTGCTAACTCTATATACAAATCAATATAATTTCGTCTACACTTGTTCTACGCGCTGAAGTATCATTGAAGAAGAAGGGGACTAAGAAAAGTTGACTGACCCAAGGTAAAGTCCGCAGATTGATATCATCGAAATGAGTGGGTTGAATTTGTCTTCCAGTAGGTTGTTTGGGAAGATTATAATATCATTTAGCAGTAATTAATTATATACATAGACCACCGACTAATTAGAGAATATATATATATATATATATATATATATATAGATAGATAGATATATATATATATATGACCAAATCAATATTATTTTCGTCCATTATGCGTAGTCCATACCATATATATATATGCATATCAAATCTATAGTCAAAGCTCTAATACCAATTGTTGAAAATATCCGACTTATATATACTTATTTAAAATATATTATTTCTTGATTTAAAAAGTTAACCTATTAGATTTATAGTCTATTAGGATATATGTCATTAATTTTTTTTTTTTATAAATCAATATGAAATATTACTATCACGTGATACTCTAACAATTTTTTGGAGTCTGTCTATTAGGACTAAAAAAATTTGCTACATTTGTGACGCCCCCAAATCTAGGCCCACACAGCCCAAACTTGAGTCGTCAAAAGACTACAACAAAATTATTACAACAAAGCACAACGTACAACAATACAATGTATAATAATACACAACTAAGTCTTCACTATTATTGTCACACTATTTTACAACACGTGAAAACTACGACAGCTATTCCTCAGACTCTCACTCCATTCCCCGGCTACACCCTGTTACGTTTTCATCTCCTGTAATGGAACAAAAGAAAGGGTGAGCTCAAATAGCCCAGTAAGAAATATCATGACTAAGATAATGACGAATAAATTATCATTAGCCTTCAACAGTTGAGTTCTTGATAGAATACAATAGACTACAAGGTTTATATCAAAAACTGTAGTTAAATTCTTAAACAACATTCAGATCAATAATAGCAGCGGAATGAGCAATCTATTAGAAGAATAATGCAGACTATAATGTCCACTCCCTTCTCTTTTTAGTAAAAATATCATCAACTTTTATCATCTGAAATACCATTAGTCAAAATAATACAACTTCACAGTTCCTGGTCATAATTATGTAGATCAACAGTTCATCTTTGCACTACGGGCCAAAGACATTCAATATAACACCAACGGTCATGATTATACCAGATTCAGCCTTTGGTTATAATCATACCAATCAACAGTTCATCTTTGCACTACGGGCCAAAGACATTCAATATAACACCAACGGTCATGATTATACCAGATTCAGCCTTTGGTCATAATCATACCAATCAACAGTTCATCTTTGCACTACGGGCCAAAGAGAACATTAACCACGTGCCATAAAAGGCACCGAACAGATGTATCGCCTTTAACCTAGTATATCGCCTTTAACCTATCATCTGTTCAACAATTATATCACATCTGTGCCCCCGGCCACAGATATTCACAACAACTTGATTCTTGATGATTAATACAAATAACAGTGATACAAATGATGAACAGAAGAACATGATAAACAATAAGTATCGGAAGTTTACTTTGTGCAGATTCAAATAATGTCCAAATTGCCAACATGATGTGGAGTGAAATTTAAAAATGATATTCAAGATCCACAGTTCAGAATAACGATTATAGTTCAACAGAAAGGTTCAGAAAATAGGAAGGTTCAGTTGAAATAATGAAGTTCAACTATTATGGAACATATAATATTTTCAGGAATTATAGAAGCAATAGTTCCATAATAAGTTTCGATTTAGGTGTATGAAAGAAAATAATATCCCTTACCGTAGCAGGTTTGATTAACAAAAGGTGAAGGGAATTAATATCCCTTACCATAGTAAGTTTGAATAATGGAAGATGAAAAAGATGGTATCCCTTATGAGTATAAAGGAAAATGATATCACTTACGAATATGGAATAAAAGTGTCATGTGATAATTCGTGTAGACAAATTATTTTCACAGGAGACAAATAAAAAGGGTTATTCACCAACAGGCGATAATCCGCACCGTAAGGTTATTCCCATCAATTTGAATACGAATAGTTATTCACCAAATAGGCTATAATCCGCGCCGTAAGGTTATTCCCATCAATTTGAATACGAAGGGTTATTCACCAAACAGGCGATAATCCGCACCGTAAGGTTATTCTCAAAGATTAATAAGGAATGAATACAAAAGGTTATTCACCAACAGGCGGTAAACCGCGCCGTAAGGTTATTCCCACAATTTAATACATGGAAATAAATGGCACAAGAAAGAAACGATATTATTTTTGAGAATCAAAGAATGATAATCCCTTTAAGTAAGAAAAAAAATAATATCAATTTATGATGATGAAAAGAATGATACCCCTTACCGTAGTAAGTTAGAATATGAAAGAAGATAATATTCCTTACCACAGTAAATTTAAGAGTTTGAAATGAATGGTATTCCTTACCTTAACACGTGACTGGATATTGATTTAAATGAGATTGATCAACCTATATATTTTTAATATAATTAGTAATTACCACATATAAATTTCAAAGTGTATGATAACTCGTATATTATGAACTATCAAAATTATATATATTTAACATAATTTTTGTAGTATAATATAACAACTTTAAAATAGTTTTTAAAATAATATTCCAAAATAAATCTTCCAAAGAAAGCTTTTAAAAATGAATCTTCTCAAAGAAGAGTCTTCTAAAGGAAGATTTGTGAATACCGTGAAAAATAGGAATTTATGAAATTACTACTCTTTAATAAAACACTTACTTGAAAAATTCTTGCACTCCTTTTGGCTTTCAAACTCTCAAAATAACCTTACTATTCTCAGAGAAAACTCATAAAATTCTTATAGAAAAATTTTATGTTTTAGGTGTGATTTTTCTATTCAGCTGAGCAAGCTATTTATAGGAGAAAAGAAGTTACTATGCGCGGTAGGTGAACTGAAAAAAAATTCAGCAGAGGCTGCTGCGCAGCCTCCACCAACTCTTCAGCAAATTCTCACATTTCTCACATTTCATATGGGCCCCACAATGGGTCCCACATGTTTCTTACTATTCACGTACTATTCACGTCACTATTCACGTTACTATTTCAAATAGTAAAATTAATTATTTTATTTTTTATTTATTTATTTATTTATTCTTCCTGTGAGTCCAACATATAAAATAATGTTACCACAATAATGTAAGAAACACGTTACATATTTTTATTAATTTAATAATATAAATTATAGTGTATTTGTTACTGTGACAATTATTAGATTCAATAATTTTAAAAACAGTGTAGCAACAATTATTGACTCAATGATATAAAATACAGTGTAATGATAATAATTGAATCAATAATGCAAAATACTGTGTAGCAACAATAATTGAATTGATAATATAAAATATTATGCAGTGACAATTATCGATGAAATGATGCGTAACAGTTACGGTGTCAATAATATGAGACACTGTGCAATACCGTGTGCTACTGTAGAGTACCGCATGCTACAGTAAAATACCATAAATTACCGTATGCTACTATTCTTTTATCACCGGTATTTTAACAGTTAGCACCGTTGACTATTTTTATTAAAAAGGTTACTTCTGTCGTTTTCTATATCCGACAAATATTCCGTTGTGGGGTCCACCAATAATTTGTTATTTCGGCGCCGTCGTACGGCCCGAATATTCCCCGACAAAACGAATATTGTCCGACAAAATAAAATTTGCACATAACATCCTTAACTTTAAACTTTATCGATTTAACCACTTACTGTTTCAGAAAAATATATATGAAGAAAAATTAAATTTTATATTTCATAAAATTCGGGGTCTTACAATCTCCCCTCCTTATGAAATTTCGTCCCCGAAATTGACGTACCTGACATTTCGAAGAGGTAAGGATATTTAAATTTCATCTCGGATTCTAGCTCTCAGGTCATTTCCTCAATATCTTGGTTCCTCCATAAAACCTTAACTTGAGGTATAACCTTTGAGCGTAGAATCTGCTCCTTCTTATCAAGGATCTTAACAGGTATATCTGCTCCTTCTTATCAAGGATCTTAACAGGTATCTCCTCGCACGTTAAATCCTCTTCTATAACGTTCGGTTCTAACTCAATGACGTGGTTTGGGTCCTTCACATATTTACGTAACATAGATATGTGAAAAACATTATGGATGCGAGACATACTTGGTGGTAGGGCTAGTCTGTAGGCTACGGTTCCTACTCAATCGAGAATTTCAAATGGGCCAATAAATCGAGGGTTAAGCTTTCCTCTCTTTCCGAATCTCGTAACTCATTTCCATGGAGAAACACGTAAGAATACATGATCTCCGACGTTGAAACTTTCGTTTCTCCGATGAAGATCAGCATAACTCTTTTGTCGTTCTTGTGCTGTCTGTATTCGTTGTTGGATCATTTGGATCTTTTCGGTCGTCAAGCGTACCAACTCGGGTCCCAACAGTTTTGCTTCTCCTACCTCATTCCAACATATTGGAGAGCGACACTTGCGTCCATATAAAGCCTCGAATGGAGCCATACCTATACTTGCTTGGTAACTGTTGTTGTAGGAAAATTCCACCAATGACAAGTACTTATCCCAACTTCCTTTGAAATCTAGTACGCAAAGTCTCAAAAGATCTTCGAGGGTCTGGATCGTCCTTTCCGATTGTCCATCCGTTTGAGGATGGTATGCAGAACTAAAACGTAGTTCAGTGCCCATAGCTTTTTGTAGACTGATCCAAAAGCGTGAAGTGAATCTAAGATCTCGATCAGAAACTATGGAAACTGGCATGCCATGCAGTCTCACGATTTCATTTATGTACATACCGGCAAGACGTTCAAGTGAAAAGTTTTCTCGTATAGGCAAGAAATGAGCGGCTTTGGTCAATCTATCTACGATGACCCAAATTGCATCTAAGCCTTGAGAAACTTTGGGAAGACCCGTCACGAAATCCATATTGATGTGTTCCCACTTTCATTCGGGAACCTCAAGTGGTTGTAATGGACTTGATGCTCTGCCTTGACACGTTGACAAGTTAGGCACCTTGAGATAAACTCTGCAATCTCCCTTTTCATATTGTTCCACCAAAATGTATGTCGAAGATCTCGATACATCTTGGTACCTCCTGGGTGGATTGCAAATGGCGTGTTGTGTGCCTCCATCATGATTTTATGCTTCAAATCAGGATCGTTAAGAACACAGAGTCGAGAGTTAACTCGAAGTATTCCTGTCTCGTCGATTCTTGCTTCGGGGATGGCATCTTCTTGTACTTTCTTCATCATGTTCATCAGTTCCGGATCGGTTGTAAGACCCCGAATTTTATGAAATATAAAAATTAATTTTTCTTCATATATATTTTTTCTGAAACAGTAAGTGGTTAAATTAACGAAATTGAAAGTTAAGGATGTTATGTGTAAATTTTATTTTGTCGGACAATATTCGTTTTGTCGGGGAATATTCGGGTCGTACGACGGCGCCGAAATAACTAATTATTGGTGGACCCCACAACGGAATATTTGTCGGATATAGAAAACGACAGAAGTAATCTTTTTAAATAAAAATAGTCAACGGTGTTAACTGTTAAAATATCGGTGATAAAAGAATAGTAGCATACGGTAATTTATGGTATTTTCTGTAGCACACGGTACTCTACAGTAGCACGCGGTATTGCACAGTGTCTCATACTATTGTTCTGATAATTGACACCGTAACTGTTACACATCATTTCATCAATAATTGTCACTGCATAATATTTTATGTTATCAATTCAATAATTGTTGTTACACAGTATTTTGCATTATTGATTTAATAATTGTCATTACACTGTATTTTATATCATTGAGTCAATAATTGTTGCTGCACTGTTTTTAAAATTATTGAACCTAATAATTGTCACAGTTGCAAATATACTGTAATTTATATTATTAAATTAATAATAATTTGTAACGTGTTTATTACATTATTGTTGTAGCATTATTTCATTTTATATGTTGGACCCACAGGAAAAATAAAAAAAATTTTATTTTTCAAAAGTTACTATTCACTCCCGGAATTTACTATTCATTCCCGGAAAAGTTACTATTCACTGACGGAAGTTACTGTTCATCTCGGAAAAGTTACTGTTCATCTGCCGACAAAAGTTACTGTTCATTACTGTACACTTTTTGAAAATTTTAAAGTTACTGTGCAAGTATTGAAAAATTTTAAAAACGTTTGCGCAGCCTCTGCTGAATTTTTTTTTTTTTTTGTTCACCTACCACGCATAGTAACCTCTTTTCTCCTATAAATAGCTTGTTCAGCTGAATAGAAAAATCACACCTAAAACATAAAATTTTTCTATAAGAATTTTATGAGTTTTCTCTGAGAATAGTAAGGCTATTTTGAGTGTTTGAAAGCCAAAAGGAGTGCAGGAATTTTTCAAGTAAGTCTTTTATTAAAGAGTAGTAATTTTATAAATTCCTATTTTTCACGGTATTCACAAATCTTCCTTTAGAAGACTCTTCTTTGAGAAGATTCATTTTTAAAAGCTTTCTTTGGAAGATTTATTTTGGAATATTATTTTTAAAACTATTTTAAAGTTGGTATTTTATACTACAAAAATTATGTTAAATATATATAATTTTGATAGTTCATAATATATGAGTTATCATACACTTTGAAGTTTACATGTTGTAATTACTAATTTTATTATAAATATATAGGTTGATCAATCTCATTTAAATCAATATCCAGTCACGTGTTAAGGTAAGAAATGTCATTTTTTTTACACTCTTGAACTTGCTACGGTAAGGGATATTATTTTCTTTCATACTCCTGAATCGAAACTTATTATGGAACTATTGCTTCTATAATTCCTGAAAATATTATATGTTCCATAATAGTTGAACTTCATTATTTCAACTGAACCTTCCTATTTTCTGAATCTTTCTATTGAACTGTAACCGTTATTCTGAACTGAGAATCTTGAATAATATTTTTAAATTTCACTCCACATCATGTTGACAATTTGGACATTATTTGAATCTGCACAAAGTAAACTTTCGATACTTATTGTTTATCCTGTTTCTTCTGTTCATCAATTGTATCACTATTATTTGTACTAATCATCAAGAATCAAGCTGTTGTGAATATCTGTGGTCGGGGGCACAGATGTGATATATTTGTTGAACAGATGATAGGTTAAAGGCGATATAATAGGTTAAAGGCGATACATTTGTTCGGTGTCTTTTATGACACGTGGTGAAAGTTCTCTTTGGCCCGTAGTGCATAGATGAACTGTTGTTTGGTATGATTATGACCAAAGGCTGAATCTGGTATAATCATGACCGTTGGTGTTATATTGAAAGTTCTCTTTGGCCCGTAGTGCCTAGATGAACTGTTGTTTGGTATGATTATGACCAAAGGCTGAATCTGGTATAATCATGACCGCTGGTGCTATATTGAATGTTCTCTTTGGCCCGTAGTGCATAGATGAACTGTTGATTTGCATGATTATGACCAGGAACTGTGAATTTATATTATCATGACTAATGGTATTTCAGGTGATAAAAGTTGATGATGTTTTTACTAAAAAGAGAAGCGAGTGGACATTATAGTCTACATTATTCTTCTAATAGATTGCTCATTCCGCTGCTATTATTAATCTGAACATTGTTTAAGAATTTAACTGCAGTTTCTGATATAAACCTTGTAGTCTGTTGTATTCTATCAGGAACTCAACTGTTGAAGGCTAATGATAATTTATTCGTCATTATCTTAGTCATGATATTTCTTACTGGGCTATTTGAGCTCACCCTTTTGTTCCATTATTTTTCAACAGGAGATGAGAACGTAGCTGGGTCTAGCCGGGGGATGGAGTGAGGGTCCGAGGAATAGCTATCCTAGTCTTCACGTGTTGTAAAATAGTGTGGCAATAATAGTGAAGACTTAATTGTGTATTATTATACACTGTATTGTTGTACGTTGTGCTTTGTTGTAATAATTTTGTTGTAGTCTTTTGACGACTCAAGTTTGGGCTGTGTAGGCCTAGATTTAGGGGCGTCACATCGGTAGCTTGAGCAGCTTTAATTTTATCCATTAAAGCTGGTTCTACTCGCACGTGAGCAATCTTTGAGTGGGTCCCTGGTGTCTTTAGCTCTATCTCCATCTTTTGCAAGTCGTACAAAATACACTTTTGTGTTGTCAGCAGTGCACTTGTACTCGCATAAGATCTTCTGCTCAAAGCGTCAGCTACAACGTTTGCCTTTCCCGGGTGATACTGGATTGTGTGGTCGTAATCCTTCAATAGCTCAAGCCAACGTCGTTGTCGCATGTTGAGTTACTTTTGGGTGAAGAAATACTTAAGACTTTTATGGTCCGTATAGATATCCACTTTTTCTCCGTACAAGTAGTGTCTCCAGATCTTCAACGCGAAAACGACTGCTGCCAACTCTAGATCATGAGTAGGATAATTTTTCTCATAATCTTTGAATTGTCGAGAGGCATAAGCTATAACATTTCCATGTTGCATAAGGACACAACCTAGACCTTTGCCTGAAGCATCGCTATATATGGCGAATTTTCCTGATCCTAATGGAATGGTCAGAACAGGAGCTGAAACAAGTCTCCTCTTGAGTTCTTGAAAACTCTTCTCGCATTCCTCGCTCGAATGATACCGATATCTAATAATCAAACTTTCATCTCTTGGCATTCTATGGGAGCCATTTGGTGTTAGGCTTTGGAAAAGGGCTTAGTATCGGGTTCAAGATCGATACAGAATTCAATTTCTCGGTTTGGGGATAAGCCAGGAAGTTCCTCAGGAAAAACGTCAGGAACTCATTAACAATAGGAATATCATTCAAGTTTGACGTATTTTTGTTCAAATCAATGACATAGGCTAAAAAGGTTTGACATCCGTTTTTCAATAAACGAATGACTTTATGGCTAGAAATAATAGTTATAGATTTCAATGGTTTAGTTGCTTGAATTTGCATGACAGGTTGATTAGGAATATGAAAACTAATAATCTTATGAAAACAATCAATTTTAGCATGATGGGTAGTCAACCAATCAATTCCTAAAATCACATCAAATTCATGCATCTCTAAAGAAAATAAGGTCAACAGGTAATGTGAGGTTGTTGATTTGAACTAGGCAAAATTTATAGATAGTAAATGTAATAGGTATTTCTCCCAATGAGGTTTCAACTGATAAGACAAGATTTAAGTTTTCAATAGTCAAATTTAAACGTTGAGTACATATAGGTGAGATAAAAGAGTGGATAGAGCCAGTATCTAACAGAGCGTAGAATTCACGAGAATTTATAAATAGCTTACCAGTTATCACTTCCTTCGGTTTCTTGACTGTTATCGTCAAATCGAATCCCGAGTACTTCATTCGGATCTTCACGTATTTCAACCATGGGAATACCACTAAATAATTCTCTAACGAACTGTTTCTCGGATTCCTCAACTTCATCAGTAGTAACGTACCAATGATTTCAATAAGAATAGTATTTTCGATAGACTGCAGTTTCCACGATAGTGACTAACTTAACCTGAATTCCTTTAAATTGTAACGCCTAAAAGTATAGAAACACCATTTTTAAATAATCTTGAAAATCATAGCTGGAACACCATAAATCCCAAAGACTTATATGAAACGTCCATATATTCCGATCCTTTGTTATCGAGCATAACCAGGTGATATGATTCTTCCAATTAAAGGCAATAATTTCCGCAAGTTCATTACTTCCTTTAATTGCTTCTAATAACGGATCTGGAACGACTGTAGTAGAGCTTTCACCTTCATCCTTACTGGATAAAACACGCATAATTTTTGCCTTAGGCAAATGATTCAACTCTGAGTTTGTAAGAAGATTATTCGTCGCCTCTTGTTTTGCAGCTACATTTGTTTCGGTCATTCCATAGTTAACCTCCTGATTTCCAGATGTCATACTTAACTGTGGTCACAAAATAATTGTTAGTTCAAACAAACTGACTCATCACTTCATGTCCCTATATTCAAATTAACTCATTAGATAATAAAATCTAAGTTAGATAGGATGTGACGCCCCCAAATCTAGGCCCACACAGCCCAAACTTGAGTCGTCAAAAGACTACAATAAAATTATTACAATGAAATACAACGTACAACAATACAGTGGATAATACAACTAAGTCTTCATTATTATTGCCACACTATTTTATAACACGTGAAGACTATGATAGCTATCCCCGCACTCTCACTCCATTCCCCGGCTAGACCCCGTTACGTTCTCATCTCCTGTTGAAAAACAATGGAACGAAAAGAAAGGGTGAGCTCAAATAGCCCAGTAAGAAATATCATGACTAAGATAATGACGAATAATTTATCATTAGCCTTCAACAGTTGAGTTCTTGATAGAATACAATAGACTACAAGGTTTATATCAAAAACTGCAGTTAAATTCTTAAACAACGTTCAGATCAATAATAGCAGCGGAATGAGCAATCTATTAGAAGAATAATGCAGACTATAATGTCCACTCGCTTCTCTTTTTAGTAAAAATATCATCAACTTTTATCATCTGAAATACCATTAGTCAAGATAATACAACTTCACAGTTCCTGGTCATAATCATGCAGATCAACAGTTCGTCTTTGCACTACGGGCCAAAGACATTCAATATAACACCAATGGTCATGATTATACCAGATTCAGCCTTTGGTCATAATCATACCAACCAACAGTTCATCTTTGCACTACGGGCCAAAGAGAACATTCACCACGTGTCATAAAAGACACCGAACAGATGTATCGCCTTTAACCTAGTATATCGCCTTTAACCTATCATCTGTTCAACAATTATATCACATCTGTGCCCCCGGCCACAGATATTCACAACAGCTTGATTCTTGATGATTAGTACAAATAATAGTGATACAATTGATGAACAGAAGAAACAGGATAAACAATAAGTATCGGAAGTTTACTTTGTGCAGATTCAAATAATGTCCAAATTGCCAACATGATGTGGAGTGAAATTTAAAAATGATATTCAAGATCCACAGTTCAGAATAACGATTACAGTTCAATAGAAATGTTCAGAAAATAGGAAGGTTCAGTTGAACTAATGAAATTCAACTATTATGGAACATATAATATTTTCAGGAATTATAGAAGCAATAGTTCCATAATAAGTTTCGATTTAGGTGTATGGAAGAAAATAATATCCCTTACCGTAGCAGGTTTGATTAACAAAAGGTGAAGGGAATTAATATCCCTTACCATAGTAAGTTTGAATAATGGAAGATGAAAAAGATGGTATCCCTTATGAGTATAAAGGAAAATGATATCACTTACGAATATGGAATAAAAGTGTCATGTGATAATTCGTGTAGACAAATTATTTCCACACGAGACAAATAAAAAGGGTTATTCACCAACAGGCGATAATCCGCACCGTAAGGTTATTCCCATCAATTTGAATACGAATAGTTATTCACCAAACAGGCGTAATCCGCACCGTAAGGTTATTCCCATCAATTTGAATATGAATAGTTATTCACCAAACAGGCGTAATCCGCACCGTAAGGTTATTCTCAAAGATTAATAAGGAATGAATACATAAGGTTATTCACCAACAGGCGGTAAACCGCGCCGTAAGGTTATTCCCACAATTTAATACATGGAAATAAATGGCACAAGAAAGAAACGATATTATTTTCGAGAATCAAAGAATGATAATCCCTTCAAGTAAGAAAGAAAATAATATCCATTTATGATGATGAAAAGAGTGATACCCCTTACCGTAGTAAGTTTCAATAATAGAATATGAAAGAAGATGATATTCCTTACCACAGTAAATTTAAGAGTGTGAAAAGAATAATATTCCTTACCATAGTAAGTTAGAATATGAAAGAAGATAATATTCCTTACCGCAATAAATTTAAGAGTGTGAAAAGAATGATATTCCTTACCATAGTAAGTTAGAATATGAAAGAAGATAATATTCCTTACCGCAATAAATTTAAGAGTGTGAAAAGAATGATATTCCTTACCTTAACACGTAACTGGATATTGATTTAAATGAGGTTGATCAACCTATATATTTATAATATAAATTAGTAATTACCACATATAAATTTCAAAGTGTATAATAACTCGTATATTATGAACTATCAAAATTATATATATTTAACATAATTTTTGTAGTATAATATAACAACTTTCAAATAGTTTTTAAAATAATATTTCAAAATAAATCTTCTAAAGAAAGCTTTTAAAAATGAATCTTCTAATAGAAGAGTCTTCTAAAGGAAGTTTTGTGAATACCGCGAAATATATGAATTTATGAAATTACTACTCTTTAATAAAAGACTTACTTGAAAAATTTCTGCACTCCTTTTGGCTTTCAAACTCTCAAAATAACCTTACTATTCTCAGAGAAAACTCATAAAATTCTTATAGAAAAATTTTATGTTTTAGGTGTGATTTTTCTATTCAGCTGAACAAGCTATTTATAGGGGAAAATGGGGTACTATGCGTGGTAGGTGGGCACTGTGCATTTGGTAGGTGAGAGAGGCTGCGCAAACGTTTTTTTTTTAAAAAATTTCAATACTTGCACAGTAACTTTGCACAGTAACTTTAAAATTTTCAAAAAGTGAACAGTAATGAACAGTAACTTTTGTCAGCCGATGAATAGTGATTTCCGGGAGTGAACAGTGACTCCGGAGTAACTTTTCCGATGTGAACAGTAACTTCCGTCAGTGAATAGTAACTTTTGAAAAATAATAATATTTATTTTATTTTATTTTATTTTATTTATTCTACCTGTGGATCCAACATATAAAATAATGCTACAACAATGATAACAATAATGTAATAAACATGTTACAGATTATTATTAATTTAAATAATATAAATTACTGTGTATTTGCTACTGTGACAATTATTTGGTTCAATAATTTTAAAATACAACGCACCAGCAATTATTGACTCAATGATATAAAATGCAGTGTAATGACAATTATTAAATCAATAATGCAAAATACTGTGTAGCAACAATTATTGAATTGATAACATAAAATATTATACAACAACAATTATTGATGAAATGATGTGCAACAGTTAGGGTGTCAATTTTAGATCAATAATATAAGACACTGTGCAATACCGTGTGCTACTGTAGAGTACCGCATGCTACTGTAGAATACCATAAATTACCGTATGCTACTATTCTTTTATCACCAGTATTTAAATAGTTAACACCGTTGACTATTTTTATTTAAAAAGGTTACTTCTGTCGTTTTCTATATCCGACAATTATTCCGTTGTGGGGTCCACCAATAATTAGTTATTTCGGCGCCGTCGTACGACACGAATATTATATTGCGCCGTCGTACGGGCAGAACGAATATTCCCCGACAAAACGAATATTCCCCGACAAAAAGAATATTGTCCAACAAGGTATAATTTGCACGAAACATCCTTAACTTTTAACTTTGTCAATTTAACCACTTACTGTTTCATGAAAAAATATATATGAAGAAAATTAAATTTTATATTTCATAAAATTCGGGGTCTTACAACCTCCCCTCCTTATGAAATTTCGTCCCCGAAATTGACGTACCTGGCATTTCGAAGAGGTATGGATACCTAGACTTCATCTCAGATTCTAGCTCCCAGGTCATTTCCTCAATATCTTGGTTCCTCCATAAAACCTTAACTTGAGGTATAACCTTTGAGCGTAAGATCTGCTCCTTCTTATCTAGGATCTTAACAGGTACTTCCTCATACGTTAAATCTTCTGCTATAACGTCTGGTTCTAACTCAATGACGTGGTTTGGGTCCTTCACATATTTACGTAACATAGATATGTGAAAAACGTTATGGATGCGAGACATACTTGGTGGTAAGGCTAGTCTGTAAGCTACAGTTCCCACCCGATCGAGGATTTCAAATGGGCCAATAAATCGAGGGTTGAGTTTTCCTCTCTTTCCGAATCTCGTAACCCCCTTACATGGAGAAACACGTAAGAATACATGATCTCCGACGTTGAATCTCTCATCTCTCCGATGAAGATCGGCATAACTCTTTTGTCGTTCTTGTGCTGTCTGTATTCGTTGTCGGATCATTTGGATCTTTTCGGTCGTCAAGCGTACCAACTCGGGTCCCAACAGTTTTGCTTCTCCTACCTCATTCCAACATACTGGAGAGCGACATTTGCGTCCATATAAAGCCTCGAATGGAGCCATACCTATACTTGCTTGGTAACTGTTGTTGTAGGAAAATTCCACCAATGGCAAGTACTTATCCCAACTTCCTTTGAAATCTAGTACGCAAAGTCTCAAAAGATCTTCGAGGGTCTGGATCGTCCTTTCCGATTGTCCGTCCGTTTGAGGATGGTATGCAGAACTAAAACGTAGTTCAGTGCCCATAGCTTTTTGTAGACTGATCCAAAAGCGTGAAGTGAATCTAGGATCTCGATCAGAAACTATGGAAACTGGCATGCCATGCAATCTCACGATCTCATTTATGTACATACCGGCAAGACGTTCAAGTGAAAAGTTTTCTCGTATAGGCAAGAAATGAGCGGATTTGGTCAATCTATCTACGATGACCCAAATTGCATCTAAGCCTTGAGAAACTTTGGGAAGACCCGTCACGAAATCCATATTGATGTGTTCCCACTTCCATTCGGGAACCTCAAGTGGTTGTAAAGGACCCTTAGGTACTTGATGCTCTGCCTTGACACGTTGACAAGTTAAGCACCTTGAGATAAACTCTGCAATCTCCCTTTTCATATTGTTCCACCAAAATGTATGTCGAAGATCTCGATACATCTTGGTACCTCCAGGGTGGATTGCAAATGGCGTGTTGTGTGCCTCCATCATGATTTTATGCTTTAATTCAGGATCGTTAGGAACACAGAGTCGAGAGTTGACTCGAAGTATTCCTTTCTCGTCGATTCTTGCTTCGGGAATGGTACCTTCTTGTACTTTCTTTATCATGTTTATTAGTTCCGGATCGGTAGCTTGAGCAGCTTTAATTTTATCGATTAAAGCTGGTTCTACTCGCACGTGAGCAATCTTCGAGTGGGTCCCTGGTGTCTTTAGCTCCATCTCCATCTTTTGCAAGTCGTACAAAATACGCTTTTGTGTTGTCAGCAGTGCACTTGTACTCGCATAAGATTTTCTGCTCAAAGCGTCAGCTACAACGTTCGCCTTTCCCGGGTGATACTGGATTGTGTGATCATAATCCTTCAACAGCTCAAGCCAACGTCGTTGTCGCATGTTGAGTTCTTTCTGGGTGAAGAAATACTTGAGACTTTTATGATCCGTATAGATATCCACTTTCTCTCCGTACAAGTAGTGTCTCCAGATCTTCAACGCGAAAACGACTGCTGCCAACTCTAGATCACGAGTAGGATAATTTTTCTCATAATCTTTGAGTTGTCGAGAGGCATAAGCTATAACCTTTCCATGTTGCATAAGGACACAGCCTAGACCTTTGCCTGAAGGATCGCTATATATTACGAATTCTCCTGATCCTGATTGGAATGGTCAGAACAGGAGTTGAAACAAGTCTCTTCTTGAGTTCTTGAAAACTTTTCTCGCATTCCTCGCTCGATATAAGTTTTGTACTAGAATGAATGATACCGATATCTAGTAATTTCAACTCTTGGTGTTCTATGGGAGTCATTTGGTATGGGACTTTAAAAATGGGCTTAGTGCCGGGTTCAAGATCGATACAGAATTCAATTTCACGGTTTAGGGGTAAGCCAGAAAGTTCCTCAGGAAAAACGTCAGGAAATTTATTAACAATGGGTGTATCATTCAAGTTTGACGTGTTTTTGTTCAAATCAGTAACATGAGCTAAAAGGCTTGACATCCGTTTTTCAATAAACGAATGACTTTATGGCTAGAAATAATAGTTATAGATTTCAATGGTTTAGTTGCTTGAATTTGCATGACAGATTGATTAGAAATATGAAAACTAATAATCTTATGAAAAAAATCAATTGTAGCATGATGGGTAGTCAACCAATCAATTCCTAAATCACATCAAATTCATTCATTTCCAAAGAAATAAGGTCAACAGATAATGTGAGGTTGTTGATTTGAACTAGGCAAGATTTATAGATAGTAAATGTAATAGGTATTTCTCCCAATGAGGTTTCAACTGATAAGACAAGATTTAAGTTTTCAATAGTCAAATTTAAACGTTGAGTACATATAGGTGAGATAAAAGAGTGGATAGAGCCAGTATCTAACATGGCATAGACTTCTTGAGAATTGATGAATAGCTTACCGGTCATCACCTCATTCGATTTCTTGATCATCAAGGCTGTCATCATCAAATCGAGTCCCGTATACTTCATTCGGATCTTCACATATTTCAACCATGGGAATACCGCTAAATAATTTTCTAACAAACTGTTTCTCGGATTCATCAACTTCATCAGTAGTAACGTACCAATGATTTCCATAAGAATAGTATTTTCGATAGACTGCAGTTTCCATGATAGTGACTAACTTAACCTGAATTCCTTTAAATTGTAACGCCCAAAAGTATAGAAACATCATTTTTAAATAATCTTGAAACTCATAACTGGAACACCATAAATCCCAAAGACTAATATGAAAAGTCCATATATTCTGATCCTTTGTTATAGAGCATAACCAGGTGATATGACTCTCCCAATTAGTGAGTAAATTAAAGGCAATAATTTCCGCAAGTTCATTACTTCCTTTAATTGCTTCTAATAATGGATCTGGAACGACTGTAGCAGAACTTTCACCTTCATCCTTACTGGATAGAACACGCATAATTTTTGCCTTAGGCAAATGATTCAACTCTGAGTTTGTAAGAAGATTATTCGTCGCCTCTTGTTTTGCAGCTACATTTGTTTCGGTCATTTCATAGTTAACCTCCTGATTTCCAGATGCCATACTTAACTGTGGTCACAAAATAAATGTTAGTTCAAATAAACTGACTCATCACTTCATGTCCCTATATTCAAATCAACTCATTAGATAATAAAATTTAATTTAGGTGGGACACACTAGTGATTGATTCTATTCGTCTCTCCCCTCCTAGTTCTACCCCAGATCTCCATTAAAGACCATATCCCTAAGCTCTGATGCCAACTGTGACGCCCCCAAATCTAGGCCCACACAGCCCAAACTTGAGTCGTCAAAAGACTACAATAAAATTATTACAATGAAATACAACGTACAACAATACAGTGGATAATACAACTAAGTCTTCATTATTATTGCCACACTATTTTATAACACGTGAAGACTATGATAGCTATCCCCGCACTCTCACTCCATTCCCCGGCTAGACCCCGTTACGTTCTCATCTCCTGTTGAAAAACAATGGAACGAAAAGAAAGGGTGAGCTCAAATAGCCCAGTAAGAAATATCATGACTAAGATAATGACGAATAATTTATCATTAGCCTTCAACAGTTGAGTTCTTGATAGAATACAATAGACTACAAGGTTTATATCAAAAACTGCAGTTAAATTCTTAAACAACGTTCAGATCAATAATAGCAGCGGAATGAGCAATCTATTAGAAGAATAATGCAGACTATAATGTCCACTCGCTTCTCTTTTTAGTAAAAATATCATCAACTTTTATCATCTGAAATACCATTAGTCAAGATAATACAACTTCACAGTTCCTGGTCATAATCATGCAGATCAACAGTTCGTCTTTGCACTACGGGCCAAAGACATTCAATATAACACCAATGGTCATGATTATACCAGATTCAGCCTTTGGTCATAATCATACCAACCAACAGTTCATCTTTGCACTACGGGCCAAAGAGAACATTCACCACGTGTCATAAAAGACACCGAACAGATGTATCGCCTTTAACCTAGTATATCGCCTTTAACCTATCATCTGTTCAACAATTATATCACATCTGTGCCCCCGACCACAGATATTCACAACAGCTTGATTCTTGATGATTAGTACAAATAATAGTGATACAATTGATGAACAGAAGAAACAGGATAAACAATAAGTATCGGAAGTTTACTTTGTGCAGATTCAAATAATGTCCAAATTGCCAACATGATGTGGAGTGAAATTTAAAAATGATATTCAAGATCCACAGTTCAGAATAACGATTACAGTTCAATAGAAATGTTCAGAAAATAGGAAGGTTCAGTTGAACTAATGAAATTCAACTATTATGGAACATATAATATTTTCAGGAATTATAGAAGCAATAGTTCCATAATAAGTTTCGATTTAGGTGTATGGAAGAAAATAATATCCCTTACCGTAGCAGGTTTGATTAACAAAAGGTGAAGGGAATTAATATCCCTTACCATAGTAAGTTTGAATAATGGAAGATGAAAAAGATGGTATCCCTTATGAGTATAAAGGAAAATGATATCACTTACGAATATGGAATAAAAGTGTCATGTGATAATTCGTGTAGACAAATTATTTCCACACGAGACAAATAAAAAGGGTTATTCACCAACAGGCGATAATCCGCACCGTAAGGTTATTCCCATCAATTTGAATACGAATAGTTATTCACCAAACAGGCGTAATCCGCACCGTAAGGTTATTCCCATCAATTTGAATATGAATAGTTATTCACCAAACAGGCGTAATCCGCACCGTAAGGTTATTCTCAAAGATTAATAAGGAATGAATACATAAGGTTATTCACCAACAGGCGGTAAACCGCGCCGTAAGGTTATTCCCACAATTTAATACATGGAAATAAATGGCACAAGAAAGAAACGATATTATTTTCGAGAATCAAAGAATGATAATCCCTTCAAGTAAGAAAGAAAATAATATCCATTTATGATGATGAAAAGAGTGATACCCCTTACCGTAGTAAGTTTCAATAATAGAATATGAAAGAAGATGATATTCCTTACCACAGTAAATTTAAGAGTGTGAAAAGAATAATATTCCTTACCATAGTAAGTTAGAATATGAAAGAAGATAATATTCCTTACCGCAATAAATTTAAGAGTGTGAAAAGAATGATATTCCTTACCATAGTAAGTTAGAATATGAAAGAAGATAATATTCCTTACCGCAATAAATTTAAGAGTGTGAAAAGAATGATATTCCTTACCTTAACACGTAACTGGATATTGATTTAAATGAGGTTGATCAACCTATATATTTATAATATAAATTAGTAATTACCACATATAAATTTCAAAGTGTATAATAACTCGTATATTATGAACTATCAAAATTATATATATTTAACATAATTTTTGTAGTATAATATAACAACTTTCAAATAGTTTTTAAAATAATATTTCAAAATAAATCTTCTAAAGAAAGCTTTTAAAAATGAATCTTCTAATAGAAGAGTCTTCTAAAGGAAGTTTTGTGAATACCGCGAAATATATGAATTTATGAAATTACTACTCTTTAATAAAAGACTTACTTGAAAAATTTCTGCACTCCTTTTGGCTTTCAAACTCTCAAAATAACCTTACTATTCTCAGAGAAAACTCATAAAATTCTTATAGAAAAATTTTATGTTTTAGGTGTGATTTTTCTATTCAGCTGAACAAGCTATTTATAGGGGAAAATGGGGTACTATGCGTGGTAGGTGGGCACTGTGCATTTGGTAGGTGAGAGAGGCTGCGCAAACGTTTTTTTTTTAAAAAATTTCAATACTTGCACAGTAACTTTGCACAGTAACTTTAAAATTTTCAAAAAGTGAACAGTAATGAACAGTAACTTTTGTCAGCCGATGAATAGTGATTTCCGGGAGTGAACAGTGACTCCGGAGTAACTTTTCCGATGTGAACAGTAACTTCCGTCAGTGAATAGTAACTTTTGAAAAATAATAATATTTATTTTATTTTATTTTATTTTATTTATTCTACCTGTGGATCCAACATATAAAATAATGCTACAACAATGATAACAATAATGTAATAAACATGTTACAGATTATTATTAATTTAAATAATATAAATTACTGTGTATTTGCTACTGTGACAATTATTTGGTTCAATAATTTTAAAATACAACGCACCAGCAATTATTGACTCAATGATATAAAATGCAGTGTAATGACAATTATTAAATCAATAATGCAAAATACTGTGTAGCAACAATTATTGAATTGATAACATAAAATATTATACAACAACAATTATTGATGAAATGATGTGCAACAGTTAGGGTGTCAATTTCAGATCAATAATATAAGACACTGTGCAATACCGTGTGCTACTGTAGAGTACCGCATGCTACTGTAGAATACCATAAATTACCGTATGCTACTATTCTTTTATCACCAGTATTTAAATAGTTAACACCGTTGACTATTTTTATTTAAAAAGGTTACTTCTGTCGTTTTCTATATCCGACAATTATTCCGTTGTGGGGTCCACCAATAATTAGTTATTTCGGCGCCGTCGTACGACACGAATATTATATTGCGCCGTCGTACGGGCAGAACGAATATTCCCCGACAAAACGAATATTCCCCGACAAAAAGAATATTGTCCAACAAGGTATAATTTGCACGAAACATCATTAACTTTTAACTTTGTCAATTTAACCACTTACTGTTTCATGAAAAAATATATATGAAGAAAATTAAATTTTATATTTCATAAAATTCGGGGTCTTACATAGGACACACTAGTGACTGATTCTATTCGTCTCTCCCCTCCTAATTCTAACCCCAGATCTCCATTAAAGACCATATCCCTAAGCTCTGATACCAACTGTGACGCCCCCAAATCTAGGCCCACACAGCCCAAACTTGAGTCGTCAAAAGACTACAACAAAATTATTACAACAAAGCACAACGTACAACAATACAATGTATAATAATACACAACTAAGTCTTCACTATTATTGCCACACTATTTTACAACACGTGAAGACTACGACAGCTATTCCTCAGACTCTCACTCCATTCCCCGGCTAGACCCTGTTACGTTTTCATCTCCTGTAATGGAACAAAAGAAAGGGTGAGCTCAAATAGCCCAGTAAGAAATATCATGACTAAGATAATGACGAATAAATTATCATTAGCCTTCAACAGTTGAGTTCTTGATAGAATACAATAGACTACAAGGTTTATATCAAAAACTGTAGTTAAATTCTTAAACAACGTTCAGATCAATAATAGCAGCGGTATGAACAATCTATTAGAAGAATAATGCAGACTATAATGTCCACTCCATTCTCTTTTTAGTAAAAATATCATCAACTTTTATCATCTGAAATACCATTAGTCAAAATAATACAACTTCACAGTTCCTGGTCATAATTATGCAGATCAACAGTTCATCTTTACACTACGGGCCAAAGACATTCAATATAACACCAACGGTCATGATTATACCAGATTCAGCATTTGGTCATAATCATACCAATCAACAGTTCATCTTTGCACTACGGGCCAAAGACATTCAATATAACACCAACGGTCATGATTATACCAGATTCAGCCTTTGGTCATAATCATACCAATCAACAGTTCATCTTTGCACTACGGGCCAAAGAGAACATTAACCACGTGCCATAAAAGACACCGAACAGATGTATCGCCTTTAACCTAGTATATCGCCTTTAACCTATCATCTGTTCAACAATTATATCACATCTGTGCCCCCGACCACAGATATTCACAACAGCTTGATTCTTGATGATTAATACAAATAACAGTGATACAAATGATGAACAGAAGAACAGGATAAACAATAAGTATCGGAAGTTTACTTTGTGCAGATTCAAATAATGTCCAAATTGCCAACATGATGTGGAGTGAAATTTAAAAATGATATTCAAGATCCACAGTTCAGAATAACGATTATAGTTCAACAGAAAGGTTCAGAAAATAGGAAGGTTCAGTTGAAATAATGAAGTTCAACTATTATGGAACATATAATATTTTCAGGAATTATAGAAGCAATAGTTCCATAATAAGTTTTGATTTAGGTGTATGAAAGAAAATAATATCCCTTACCGTAGCAGGTTTGATTAACAAAAGGTGAAGGGAATTAATATCCCTTACCATAGTAAGTTTGAATAATGGAAGATGAAAAAGATGGTATCCCTTATGAGTATAAAGGAAAATGATATCACTTACGAATATGGAATAAAAGTGTCATGTGATAATTCGTGTAGACAAATTATTTTCACAGGAGACAAATAAAAAGGGTTATTCACCAACAGGCGATAATCCGCACCGTAAGGTTATTCCCATCAATTTGAATACGAATAGTTATTCACCAAACAGGCTATAATCCGCGCCGTAAGGTTATTCCCATCAATTTGAATACGAAGGGTTATTCACCAAACAGGCGATAATCCGCACCGTAAGGTTATTCTCAAATATTAATAAGGAATGAATACAAAAGGTTATTCACCAACAGGCGGTAAACCGCGCCGTAAGGTTATTCCCACAATTTAATACATGGAAATAAATGGCACAAGAAAGAAACGATATTATTTTTGAGAATCAAAGAATGATAATCCCTTCAAGTAAGAAAAAAAATAATATCAATTTATGATGATGAAAAGAATAATACCCCTTACCGTAGTAAGTTAGAATATGAAAGAAGATAATATTCCTTACTACAGTAAATTTAACAGTTTGAAATGAATGGTATTCCTTACCTTAACACGTGACTGGATATTGATTTAAATGAGATTGATCAACCTATATATTTTTAATATAATTAGTAATTACCACATATAAATTTCAAAGTGTATGATAACTCGTATATTATGAACTATCAAAATTATATATATTTAACATAATTTTTGTAGTATAATATAACAACTTTAAAATAGTTTTTAAAATAATATTCCAAAATAAATCTTCCAAAGAAAGCTTTTAAAAATGAATCTTCTCAAAGAAGAGTCTTCTAAAGGAAGATTTGTGAATACCGTGAAAAATAGGAATTTATGAAATTACTACTCTTTAATAAAACACTTACTTGAAAAATTCTTGCACTCCTTTTGGCTTTCAAACTCTCAAAATAACCTTACTATTCTCAGAGAAAACTCATAAAATTCTTATAGAAAAATTTTATGTTTTAGGTGTGATTTTTCTATTCAGCTGAGCAAGCTATTTATAGGAGAAAAGAAGTTACTATGCGCGGTAGGTGAACTGAAAAAAAATTCAGCAGAGGCTGCTGCGCAGCCTCCACCAACTCTTCAGCAAATTCTCACATTTCTCACATTTCATGTGGGCCCCACAATGGGTCCCACATGTTTCTTACTATTCACGTTACTATTTCAAATAGTAAAATTAATTATTTTATTTTTTATTTATTTATTTATTTATTCTTCCTGTGAGTCCAACATATAAAATAATGTTACCACAATAATGTAAGAAACACGTTACATATTTTTATTAATTTAATAATATAAATTATAGTGTATTTGTTACTGTGACAATTATTAGATTCAATAATTTTAAAAACAGTGTAGCAACAATTATTGACTCAATGATATAAAATACAGTGTAATGATAATAATTGAATCAATAATGCAAAATACTGTGTAGCAACAATAATTGAATTGATAATATAAAATATTATGCAGTGACAATTATCGATGAAATGATGCGTAACAGTTACGGTGTCAATAATATGAGACACTGTGCAATACCGTGTGCTACTGTAGAGTACCGCATGCTACAGTAAAATACCATAAATTACCGTATGCTACTATTCTTTTATCACCGGTATTTTAACAGTTAGCATCGTTGACTATTTTTATTAAAAAGGCTACTTCTGTCGTTTTCTATATCCGACAAATATTCCGTTGTGGGGTCCACCAATAATTTGTTATTTCGGCGCCGTCGTACGACCCGAATATTCCCCGACAAAACGAATATTGTCCGACAAAATAAAATTTGCACATAACATCCTTAACTTTAAACTTTATCGATTTAACCACTTACTGTTTCAGAAAAATATATATGAAGAAAAATTAAATTTTATATTTCATAAAATTCGGAGTCTTACAACATTGATACTCTACTTTTTGTTAACAATAAGGTAATTTTTATCTATTAAAATTTCACAACTAAAATTCTCCTATATAGAGAGACAATAATTCACAATAAAATTTAATGACTCAAGTATACTTATAAAATTATATACTAACTTTTGAAACAAAAGCACTTATTTTCTAATTAAAGAAAACAATAACTCCAAAACAAAATATATAGAAACAAAATAAAATCATGCATCTTGATGACAGAATCGGATTATTATATTAGTTTAGTATATATTTGTTTAAGAAAATCATTAACTTGACGCACTAATTAGTAATCATGATGTGATCGTATACTGGATTTTACTACCAAACACATTTAAAAAACCCGGGAAATTCGGAGGCATGAGGAGCATTCTCTCACTATAAAAAAAAAAATAGCTTATTTTTTAAGGACAATTTCGTCGAAAATAATTTTATTCTGTCGAAAATAAATTTATTTTTAACAAAATTGTTTATCAAAAATTCAGTCATAAATAATTGCGTCGGGGATAAATACGTCGGAAATAAGTCTATTCCGTCAGAATAAAGACATTTTTCTTGTCAATATAGTATTTTTTACGATGGATTCCGACGATTTTACCTTTTCAGTCGGAAAAAAATTTATTTTTGTCAAAAATAATTTTTTTTCTTGTAGTGTCTACCTGCTAGCATTTTTGATATCAATTACAAAATTCTATCCCAAGAAATAGTATTTTGTTTTGAAGGTAAGTTTTAGATTAATTTTGATACTACACTAGGTCATTGTTATTTAAATAAGCAAATTTGTCTGCTTATCTATTTATATTTTTTTTAAGGGAGTACTATTTTCATATGTATTTTAAATATTTTTACATGATAAAGGTGGGATCCAGTTTGTGCTCATGTGAAAAAATACCAATATCAGTTCCCTTTTTTTATTATAAAGCGGGAGAAAAAAATGAAAGTTTTTTTTTAAGCCAAAAAGTAATATTTTTTTACTTTCTTATTTTACCCTTTAATATTTCTTTATTCATTTTTATCCTTTTTTTCTCTCTCATTATCTCTCATCTTTATTTTTTAGCATTTCACTCTCCCTTTTTTAACATACATGTGATGTGTGCCGTATAAACTAGAATATTATAAAGCGGGTAGAGAGAGCCGACGGTTATTTTTCGTATAAACAGTTTTTTGAAGTTTTTTTAACTTCCAAATATACATCCTTTAAGAGATAGTAGTTACTTTTTAAAATTCAAAAACTTTCAAATATATAATGCATGGCCAATAAATAAAAGTTTATTGTATTGTCATGTTTAATATTAATGACATAATAATAAAATTATAATAATAAACTTGAGCACATAATATTATTTCATATTACAATAAGATAAAAGTGGGAGTCTTTTTTTGTTTTGTTTTTTTTGCCCAAATAAGACTCTTTTTGGAGACCAAGGTATAGTGGTGCACGAATGGCCTGTGGCCCGGCTTGATCAAAGTCCGGCTTGGTCAAGGCCTAATCCGATTAGACCTGAAGGCTACAAACATGTCACATTTTTTTGGTACAGATTTAACTTGGCCTAGCCTGTCAAAAAGCCCTGCCTAGTTCACCTAAAGCCCGCTCCGACCTGTCAATTTTCTTTTATTTGCTACTTCAATTCTCCCATTGCAGACGAAAACATTCTCTTTGTGACAACTCATTCAATAAATTAAATAAAATTGACGTCTTTTAATACGTTAATTTATGCATGTTTATTTATATACGAATAAAAAAATTCATGAAAACACATTGGGTACTATAATATATAAGAATTTTTCTTGCCAAGTTAGCAATCTACACTTTTTGCAGACCTTTCATTATATCTTCATTTTAATAAATATTTAGTTTAAAAACTAGAAAGTCATTTGTAAAATAATAATAATAATAAAAAAGAAAGTTTTCATAAAAAAATATTTTTTTTTATTAATGATAGTATAAAATAATACAATATCTTTAAAATTGTACAATAGTTTAATTTATTATTGTAAGTTGTAATACATTACTTTTAATTAATATATCAATTAAATTTAAAATTTCAGTTAGTATTTTTTATAATATTTCAAATTATTAAAAAAAAAATTAAATGAACCAGATCGGACTGACCTGGCCTGACCCAAGGCCTGGCCCGCAGGCCCTCTTTTCAAGCGCCAAACTCAACTTGCAGGTCGAAAGTTAAAAGTCCGACTTGACTTGGTCAATGGTCAAAACTTGACCGGCTCAGGTCAAGCCAAACCAACCTAGCATGCATGACTACTAAGAGAGTATATAAAAATACTATTACAAGTTCCAATAATGAAATAAACAAATAGCTAGCTAGCTTGTGCTATTTGTGCATATGATTGACTTTTTGCAAATCCTTTATATTTTCTACCGAATGGTCCATAAACTCAAGTCATGTACTACTTGAGATGACCAAGGCATGGGTGGCCAGGCCACAGATGGAGACAAATCTTAATTATGTTGCAATTTGGTTTAAGGCTCCACAAAGCTTCTTTTTTTCTATTTTCCTCATTCACCCTGAAATATTTTTTTCCCTATATTCTGGACCAAGGAAATCTTTTTTCATAAGAATAAAAAGAAAACATCCATAAACAAGCACAGACTAAATTATAAAAAGAACCCACATGGAGAGAAAGAGAGAGGGGTTCAGGTATGTAACATATCAATAATGAGCAGCAGCATCTTTACAACATGAAGTTAATTGTATCTGATAACTGCTCTAAGAATTCCCTGAAACAGCATATACAGGCAGTATGAAGGTTTTCATTATCCTGAACTCAAGCTCTTGTGTTTCTACGTCCGTAATGTAATGCATTGTACAAACAACTATACGTTAGATTAATCAACTACATCACTAGAAAAGGGCTTGAACTTGTTAGCATCATGAATCAACTTCCTTATCGAAGAGAATGATCCCAGGATTCCTACGCATGTAAAGACTATCATAATAGCGTTGTTGATCCAATACATGAAGGATGATCTTGGGGGTTTATAAGTCATGTTGTAGAGAAGCATCGGGAGGATGAAATCTAGAGGGATGAAGCCAATAGCCCCGACTACAGCGTTAATGTCTCCAAAGAATGGTAGCATTGCTGCAAAAAATCCGCAGAATATCATGTAGAGTGATCGAAGAATAATCCTGGGAATTAGGTTTCTTTTGGAGAACAATCCTTGATTCACATCAGCTGAATTCTTTTCCATTATCTCATATGCAACTTGAGAGTAAACCTGTAATATAATGAAAATTGAAAAATGTTACGGCATAACTTCGTTAATTTTTATTACTTTCTTTTCAAGGGTTATTTTTCCATATGCATGAAAATACAGTCTTGGAATTCTTATTTATTAAGTGGACAAGATTACCAGGCCAATGGCAAAGAGCTGAAGAAGAACAAAGATAACTGCGAGACCTAAAACCCATGTTGGAGCCAGTGCAGGGCCTTCATCTGGCATTAGGCTATTGAGAATGTTTGAACTAGCTTTGTTCCCAAACACCCAATACCCAGAAACTGCGGCTGAGTAGAAAGTAATGAAAATCACAATGTAACACATTACAAGGCCTTTCACCATCTTTCCGGTGGCTGGTGGAGCCAGAGTTGCCTGTATAGATTTGACAATTTGACATGGTGGCCTTTAATTTTAGGAAAGATAAAGGAATTAAAAACAACTTTATCATTAGATATCTTTCATGAAAGGTCAAGAAGCAGAAAATTTAGGTTCATAAATCTTCGACAGATTAGGTCATTTTCATAATAACGAGGACATAAACAAGTAAACAACTCAGACTTCTATCATTAGAGATTTTCTGTTCCATTCAGCATTCAATGCGAGAAAGTAATGGTACGAGAATGTAGATCTAACAATCACTGTTGAAACCAAATTCTACTAAGATGTTCCGTTAAGGAAATGAAATTACTTGTATCTCAGGTAGTATCCCATTCCCAAATATGGCAGCTATTATAGAGATGGAAGTGAATGCACTGAAAATCCTTGAAGCAGCTGAAGATTCTAAAGAATAGTCCCTTGGAGGAGCATTTTTTAAGGTACCTGCAGGACATGCCTGAAAGTTTGAGAAGGCTAGTAATGACAATGTATTTAGTTAATGTGTCCAAGTCTGCTCATTATCCATAATGAATAGAGTCCACATGGAATACAAATATTCTAGAATCACACAGAAAATGCAGTAAGCTTTTAATGGTACCTGAAGGATGAAATTTGATAAGGGGGGAAAAAATTAAGAGTAACTTTCTGCAATAATGAATAACATCACCATCAAAAACTTCCATGTAGATTATATCATGTTGAACCAAAAAGTTAGTGGGGGTTCTTTATTAAGTAATATCTGTAAGCTTCATGCCTACTCTGCATTATGGATTTTATTCAAGATATTGATTACTCGAGCCCCTCCATTTCAATTACCATGGATCAGCAGCTCTAGTGCCCTACCGAGGGATCCATGCAAGCTTTAGTTCTTCATGCCAAAGGAAAGGAGTAAAATATCATTCACATATGTCAAAATGTCAGTTCAGCTCGACCATTATATATACACCAGTCACAGGAAAGTAAAAAAAAAGTGTGTGATAGAGATTTGCGAAAATAATGGATTTATAATAAATGTAGAGAACAGTAGTTTGACTTGTAACCAGTCTCTTGCAAATTCAGCACTCATTTGTGGAGCACCTCGCACTATATTTTCTATATAGGACATTCTTAATTTGATCAGCCACAAGAATATGTATGTATTTCTCAACATACTTGTTAAGTTTCTTCACAGCATGAAAAGCACAGAGTTAATGGGCACATATGATCAATTGATGATTAAAAATATCTTTACCTGCATAGATACAAGCACCAGTGACAAAGAAAGTGTAGCCCAAGCTGAGAACAAGTGAACCCAAATTGATGTGCCTGAGAGAATGGAAGGTTGGCAGCTGAGAGAGAACTATCATGATTGCTGTCACCATTGCTATGAATTGATACAATTTCAATGACCCATTGGGAGAAAGTTCCTGGTACATGATCTTCAACAACCAAAGGAAGAGGGGATTCAGGATCAGTAAACCACACAGGAAGGAAACTCTGACACCTTAAGTAAATCAAAGACAAGATTTATATTTATAACTACCTAGATAATAACATAATATTAATGCCTCTTGTCTACATATACTCCCCAAGTGTGCTACGTGCTAAAGGAGGGCCACTCTTGTGCGTGTATATAATACATATATACATATATATGAAAAAAGTGAGACCCCAAATTTGCGTCCCCTGGCATCACTCAAAAAAATACAGAAACTGTGGCCTAGTCATCTGACAGTTGATGTAAATGACCAAGTGACCAACTAGTCTACAGCATCATTTTACCCAACTAAAAGCAAAGATCAAATATTATCCATAAAAACTGTAGCTGGTTCTATTTACCCCAAATAACCCAATGAAAAAAGGTCAAGGTATCGAACTACTCTTCTCTTAGATTAAGGACTGATGCAGATTAGGTATATGTATGAGAAATCATAACGTGTGCATGTACATCTAGTATCATAAGCCTTTAGATACCAATACCTGGAGGCAATCTCCTGCAAGCAAAATAGCTCCAATTGATATGCCAGTGTTGATTGCTGTTTGAATGAATATTACAAAATAGAACATCCACCCAGACCCTATAAGAAAACAATAATATATACACAGAATAAATATTAATGAATTTGTTCCATATTTGTCCAGTTTCTCTAAGCAATCCAAAGTTCCAAAAAAAGTAGGAGCTTGCAATTATAATCATCAATTTGTTGAAGTAGAAAGCTTAATTTTAAAAGAAAAGGACTATATTCAGGAAGCCAGAAAATGAATGATGAATCTCATAAGTAATTCAACTACCACAGAAAGATTTTTCAGAAATGATAAGAAAAATTTGTTGCTTCTCTTTTCTTGTTCTGTAAAAATTTTACTCATCAATCTCTTAACATAACATACATAGAGTTGTCTAAATGTTAACTCAGTGTCATTTGGTTCAGGTCATAACATCAAAAAGTAGAGCTTCTCATGCCCCTTTTCTCAAGAAATCAACTTGAAGAGTTAAGAAAATAAAATAGGATTTAGACAGCAAAATATGCTCAAATTTTGATATTTTGTATACTTAACGTCAGTAACTTAATGATGTTATTTATTGGTGCTACTTAAATTTAACCTCACTGACTTTAACCTTGCAAGGTTGCTTTTAACATTCAATGGGTGAGAAACAATTGATTTAAATATGTAAAAGGACCCGCCCAAAGACAAGACTACTGCATATCAATAGGATTTCAATTTTCAATGAAAGAAGCAAGGAAATTTCAAGAAATTGTGATAACACATGGACCACAAAGATAAAGCAGCACAATAGTTGTTGCTGTCCCATATTAATTCTAGCATTCATTAGTTATCCTCATATTCAAAAGCATGCAGCTGATTTGGGATTTGTTGATCTTACAACACAAGTGGTTTGAACTGAGTAGAGAAAATTGACTCAAAGGTTAGAATCCAACCCGCTTTCACACAGGTGGAAACTAAATCCTAGCATCTAACTGCTTCAAGCTGTTGGAGGAGACCCCGGGCAGGCGCCACACTATTATTACACATAATTAAGATGTTCACTTGTTAAAAGGTACTCCCTCTGTCCCAAAATTCGTGATAAATTTTCTATTTTAACTCGTTCAATAAAAAGATAATCATTTTTATTTTAGTATTATAAAGTGACTTAATATCCTTAATTTGTCATTCCTTTGTTACTATCATTTCTAGCATCACACCATCACAAATTATTAAATTCTTAACTAATCTTAAAGATGCATTTAGAAATATAAAATTATCCTTAAAGGTTCATCTTTTTAGAAATGTATCTATCTTAATTTTGGAACCAATAAAGTAAATGGCAAGCCTGACCTAAACCTAATAACTGTATTGCCATTTTCCACTCAACCATCCGCCTAACCTACAAGGCCAGGCCACCATTAATATGGTACATATTAATGTAATCTTTCATCATTAATATCACAGTACTTATAAAACAAACATGTCATAATCTGTTTTTTTTTATTCGGTATTTAATTAATTAAATAATAACTCCTGGCATATTGACACTTAAATTTTAAACAACAAAAAGGAGAAAGGTAATTAATTACCCAGGATGTCAGCAGCAAGTTCCCGAAACCGGATGTGGCGGCGACCGGACTTTTCACAGTGATCAAGCACAAGGGACATGAGATAGTAAGAGTAGAAGGTAACAGCGCCCATCACAGTCAATGAGAAGAATCCTAATCCCCAACCCATCCCTCTGAATGCAAACGGCAGCGCCAGTATTGACGGCCCAACTATTGCCGTCGTTAAATGGAACCCGGCATGCCACCATTCCCCTGTCCATGCATATATGTCAACGCATAATTATATATTTCTACATCAATATTTCCATTAACAATAAATAAAATTAGATGCAGTATGAATAAACTTCATTACAAAACTTTTTGAGACATTATTCTGAAAAAAGTTTTTGTTAATTTGATTACATCAAACAGATATTACCTTTAGATTCTAGCACGAAGGTTGCACCGGCGTCTCCTTTCCGACTGTTGTCCTTGGGTATTGAACCGGCTTCTGGATTCTCAGCCATTAATATTTATTAGTGTGATCACTTTATTATGAGCATATATGATATGTATACAGACACAGGAAGTGAGACAAATTTGGAGAGTCTAGGAGGCCTCGCTGCTGCTAAGCTAAGCTAAGCTAGCATGGACGGAGACGTATTTTGCCGACCCAGCCATATATATATATATATATATATATATATATATATATATATGTCACATTTGATTTGTTTTTGTAAAGAAGAGGCCAAGTGGGGGAGAGAAACCCGGAGGGGTTGATTTAAAAGCTGAACGAGATTGCTACCTGAATATTTTTGGACGGAAATTACAATATCATCCTTGAGTATAACTAACTACTGCTACTACCTAAGAACTAATAAACTAACTGTCCGTTTACGGAGTCTGTTGTCAAGTATTGCGAAAATATTTAGCTAAATTATAATTGTAACCTATATTACATATTTAGAATAGATAAAAATTAAAAATGGCAACATTTTAATTTATTTTTTATTGTATATTTTTATGTTAAACGCAATCCAACTTTGTTACGTATTTGTAGAAATTTATATCATTTTTCTTAAGTGAGATGAAAGAGGGTGTTTTAATAATCACACGTAGTTGGGAGGAAATCTTTTTCTATTTTTTTTTTAAAAATATTTCCTATGTTCTAAAATTAAATATATATTTTTTAAATCTGTTCCAAAATTAGAGATATATTTTCATTTTAGAACAATAAAGTGATATAATGTTCTTAATTTGTCATTACTTTTTTACCATTATTTTTAATATCAAAATACTACAGTTGAATCCTTATCTAATACGATAGTTTTATTTGAGTCGTTATTTTATAAAGAATTTTCTTAATATGTACCTTAAGAGCATATACTAAACGCGAAAAATAAGAGATGGGACCTACTAAATATTATTTGTTTATGTATTTACACTTAATTCAATATATAAAAAAATAATATACTAGTGGACGTTATGTATTGAATTCAGTATAAATATATAAACAAATAATATTTAGTGAGACCCATCTATTATTTTTTGTGCTTAGCATGTGCTTTTGGGGCACATGTTAAGAGGACCATTTTATAAATATATATATATATAATTTTAGAACGAATGAAGTAATATACAGAATCATAAGCCAAAAAAAAGGTCATTAGAATTGCACTTTCAACGAAAGCAAGTTAGATCGTTTGAATAAAAATAAATTAAGTTTGTTGAGTTCAATCTTTTATGTCAAAAAACTGCTTTTGGATTTTGCATTGGATATGACAAAAAGGAATATGGTTGGGGGTTAGCGTTTTCAGAGGAGCTCCCACGCAACGAGTCTCTTTAGCGTAGCTTATCATCCGTCTCCTAATTAAGAGCCCCATCCCGTCTTGTTTTATTGTTACTCTTCTTTTGGATAAATTTGCACTTTGATCCTTGTATTTTTACTAATAATTATTAAACCCCTCGCACTTTTCTTTTTGGCACTTTCTTTTTTTATTAAATTACGATTACAATTTATATTAATATTTGAGATTTGGAGAATTATATACTCCTCGCCCACTATATTAAATAAATTATTAAAATTCTATCAATTATAATTATTCACAAAAATTCAATACATAAAATTATAATATATATTATTTTTAACTATAAATTGCACCATAATTTTTATGAGTTGATTTTTTAAAAAGTCAACTATCACTTTTGAAAACGTCATAGACACTGGCCCACTAGTCTCGCATATAATTACTGTTTAGTCATCGTCAGATCTAGAAAAAATTACGATTAAAGAAATTTGAACAAATAAACAAACTAATTTAATTTTTAGATTAATTTTTAGAAAATACTACTACTATATACCAAGAAAAACAAATAAACCCGAACAGAAGACCCGATATGAACCTAAGATTCCGAAACAAGTAAGCCGGCATCCATGGGAGAGAAAAAAGGTTAGTATCACCTACCTGTACTTGGAGTAATCAAAGGAAAAGCAAGTTGCGATTGATCCATTGATTGCGGCTAACGGCGTCGTTTTTTCTCTTTCGTTTTTTTGACGATAAACTCACCGGAGCTTTCTGGATACAAATCAAATTCCAATGATCGGAAAGGGGAAGAATTTGAACTGAATAAAAAGGGCCAAGGGAAGGGACTAGATCTATCTATTCATTTTTTTCCCATTCATTTCGAGTCGAACCAAACTACCCAAAAGTTCTGGTAAGTATATTCTAAAAAAGGATTCTTTGACGACAATAACTTCATTTAAGTCCTCATCTTTCTATTGTTTTGCACATTTACCCCTCCTCTATTCTACTTTAATTATATGAACATAGATTATTATATTATGCAAGTGATTTAGGAGGACCTCCCCCCTCCCTCAATGGTTATTCCCGAACTTTAAACTTTTGCGGTGAGTAGTAATATGTATGAATTTAGAGTCTGTCTTAAATTAACAAAAATATAAATAAATTACAGTTTCTGTATAAACAACTCCTTCTTGAAATTCAACTTCTTTCGTGCAATAGGACTTCTTAGAAAATTCAAGCCACGCTTCTAAAATTTGAGCTGAAAATAATTTCAATAGTTTTAGGTTATGAATCCAAAATGAAAAGATTATCATCTATCTGATGTAATTTCAGAAGAAAAAAAGTTGTGGGTGGTGGGGTTTGTCGGAGGAGCAGAACAAAATTGTGAAACAAAAATACAAATTTAAAACATACTCGTGAGCTGATCAAATTGTGATGATTTAACATCACTAATCACTAATAGAATTTCGAGTACGAAAAAGACATCCAAGTTAGCTAGCTCCTCTGGATGGAAATTCGGAAAACTAGTTTTAAAAAGACTGGAATAAAACCCAGTACTGAACTGGCTTGGCTGGTTAATGAAAATGAGCAGGAACTCCCAATGTGTTCAACAGAACAACTTGAACGTCAATAGAATTTTTTCACAGTTGGGTACTGCTGTTTGAACTTGACAACTCTGCTGCAGATTTGTTGTATTCTTCCAATTCATTCTTGTATGCATCCATAGCTCCTGCAGCTTTCTGGTTCCAGCTTTGCTTTTCTTCTTGGCTTATTTCCTAAGTAACCAAACAGACAAATCCCATTTGAGAATTAACTAATTGTCAACTTGAAAATGTTGATTGATGCAAAAAAATATGAACACAATATATGTTATATTATAACACACCTTCCATTTCACAGAAATGAGAGCACTGAGTGTGGAGTTGTTAATTCCTGGACGCTCTTCCAGTAAAGTTTTCCTTGTTTCTTTGCTGAACAGGAGGAATGAGGATGCTGGCCTCTTTGGTTTATTAGGGTCAGCATTCTTCTTCTCTGCCTTCTGCTTCTTTTGGCGACTCTCTTTCGTTTTCTACACAAAAGCAAAAGGTACCATAAATCCATTACTTGTCATGAATTCACACCCATGAGTCTAAATGCAAAAAAGTTGGTATCTTTACCTTGATTAAGTTTTCTGTTTTCTCTTTCTTCTTGAGCAATTGCAAGGCCTCTTGCTTCTGAATTTTCACCAGCTCCCCCTCTTCTTTTTCAAGGTTGGCAGCTTCTTCATCTTTCTTCTGCTTGTAAACTTCCATTTCTTCGGCATAGTGCTCCTTATTTTTCTTTGCTATCTAAAATTCCCAACAAAAAAATACATTAGAATTCAGCAACTATATTAGAGGAATTAAGATTGATACTCCTATTACATAAGGACATTGGACAAATGGAATGAAATGTACCTCTTCATAAGGTGCTTTCTCTTTCTCTGTCATGTTCTTCCATTCCTCACCTGTGATCTTCCCAACCTCTATAACATTTTTCTTTTCCGCAACCAGATCTGCACGACGCTCATTCATAAACAAGAAAAATGCCGACACTGGTTGCTTGGGTTTCAATGGATCCTTTTCCTTCCTGTTTTCCAAAAATCCAGAAAGCCCAAAAATATTCAGTAGCAGAGATATAAAGAAAGAGAGGGCTTAGAAAGAGATAGAGGGTATTAAGATTTACTTTGTCTTTTTCTTCTTATCCTTTTCCGTTTCCTCTTTAAACTGCATATATTGTTCAAGCAACTCCATGGCTGTCCTCTGTTTTTGCTCTTCCTCCAAGAGCTTCATTGCTTCATTCTCTCGCTTTTCGTTCCCAATTATCTTCAGATAGGCTTCCTTCTTAGCTTGATACCTTTCCTCGTAAGGCTTCTTCTCTTCTGCGGTGACTGTCTTCCATTTCGCCCCCAAAATGTGCGATATTTCCTTAAATTCAGCATCTGGGTTTTCCTTCTTGACCTAGAACATCAGAACCCCAGTTACCACAACAATCAAATCAATTAAACTTCTAAATTAAATGTATCAAATAGAGTATAACATAACCCTTTTCATATGCTATTACCTCATTCCATTGATCTTTAACCCACAGGATATAAGGTGCAGATGGCCGTTTCTTCTCAGGGCAACCCTTTTTCTTCTTCTCTTTCTTCTCTTGATCTTTCTCTCTCAGAGAATGAACAGTTGGAAAAGTCTAAAGAATGACAAACGAAAAATTAAACTTTAAACCCAGAAATCCAGACTCATTTGCATATTATATATCATATGAAAAATAAAATTCATAAATCAGGAATCATTTCTAATTGACCAAATAGAACAGGCAAGCACATTCAAGCAAAACATAGAGAGGAGAACAAACCATGGTGGGCTTGAATTCCTTCAACTTCTGCAACTTCTTGAACTCCATCTGAAGCTTTTCTTGCTCTTTTCCACGTATTTCGAGCTCTTCCTCCTTTAGCTTCAATGTCTCTTCTTTCTCCTTCAATAGCTCCTCAGTTTGCTCCTTCACAAGCGTCAATTGCTGTAGTTTTGCTTGCATTTCCTCAAATTCTTTTTCGAATGATTGATTGGGTTGTTGGGACTTTGCTTTTGAGGCCCCCTTACCTGTTTTCTTCTTCTTCTTTAGTGACTGCGGCTGTGACAGGCTCTCATGGTTCTCTTTTCTGACAGATTCCTCCAGCGGAGATGTGACAATCTTCGGAGATGACTGAGAGATTGCTCCGGCCAAAATGTTGGCATCATTTGATGATGGGTTTTTGGGCCTCAGTGCCTTCCTTGATCTCCCTTTCTTGGTGGGAACAAGATCGGGAAAAATGGGTGCACCGGCAATTGCAGTATCAGCCATGGTAAAGAGATCTAAAGAGAAGAAGGGAGAAAATGTATTGGTAATTGGGATTTGACTGTTAACTGGGGTTTTATACAGGGAGGACGGTAGGGATGGGTAACGGCTATATTATTTCAAATTCAAATAAATTTGCTCTTATTTTTGAGTTCCATTTCTGCGAAATCAAATATTTGACCGTTGATTGAAAATTTAAAATGACAGTGGATAGTGTCAAATCCATTACCAGATGTATTTACTGCTTCATAATAAAGGTCCCATATCTTTTACCAAATTTGTGGTCTCAAAAAAATATTTTAATATATATTTATTGCACCCATTAATCACTAATGATACAGAAGAATTATATAATAATTACACTTTCAAATTTAGTATTCCATTTTTTTCATTATATAAGTCGTTTAAGACATAATTACACATATTAAAAAGTGTTATTAACATTAATATAATATAATTAATGTTAATTTAAAATTTCATTTATACTCATGTACTAATTAATTATCCATCATTCTTTCTCTATCAATTACTCTATCTTTAAAAGTAAAGTAATAAATGTTTATTTATTTTTTTATAAATATATGTAAAATGTTTTATATTTTAAAAAAAATTACGAAAACAATCTATATAATAAAAAGAAAGAAGTAATAAAGATATGCGTGTCCTAAAATTCTTCTTCTTGAAAATATCCTCACATTTCAAATGCTTTAAATTTTGGTTCCCTTAAAAAATTAGCAAAGACTGCTTTTTACATAACAGCTATATTATTATAGGATTTCCTCCCCTCTATTAGGAAAAGATGGCCTAAGGTTTCTTCAAAAAAAAAGAAATTCAATAATTGAGAATCAAAATATAAAGTTATAGATTTGTGCTTATGCACAATGACTCTCCTCACATTACAATCATCTTTCAGCCATTTAAAATTGGAAAAGGTAATTTATAGTGGCGTCTATTATCTATCTATTACTCCGTTCTATATAATAAGATAAATAAAGATTTTATCTAAATTTATTAAATTATTTTGGTTAGTCAACAAGTCAATCCCTAATTAGTTCCAAGTTCATTATATATACCGATATAATGTATATTATTCTTATAATTATACCAAAATTTTTGCATCTTTTGTTATATTATTCCAAAGAGTATACATACATGAATTAAAAACATATATAATAATGTTGATTTATATGCAACTCTTTAACTTTATGTTCAATATATATAATTTTGATTTATACTATTTATTAATTTATATTCAAATATTATAATACTAAATAGCACATCACAATTTTTAATTATATTATCGATTCTAACCCGACCCTTGCACGGACTCTTAACAACGAAAGAGGCGCATTTGTTTTTTTTTTTTCTTTGATAAACGTCACAAAATTGTGTTGACTAGGGTTTACTTCAAATAAACCGAATGGTACAAATTGACAACTGTGTGAAGGAATGGCGCATAAATTTTCTAATCCCTTCACTACATCTTGGAAATATACAGAACACCAGTCATTTGTCACACCAACAAGGAGAGCATAAACAACCAAAATGTCCAAACCACAAGAGTGAAACTTCAAGACTTGCAAACATCCTCTAACCTGATACCGTAATTTCATAAATGCATGCAACCATATTTATCAAAAACAATGAATAGAAAACATCAGAAAATGCAGCAAATGTGTGCTTTTCTGAACCTCAAACTAATACACACGGGATGCCATCTTTTGAGAGAGTAATACCTCTAGAAAAGCTAGCTAAGCAAGAGACCAAATGGTCATAACAGCCCTTCAGATAACATTCGAAAGAGCTTATCAGTCCATTTAACACCAACAGTAATGCGGAATAAGTTCAGTAACTTGTCATTTTTAGCTTACAAAATCGGAAACATGGCCATCTGAGGTGGTCTAAGTTCTAGCAATTTCATCTGATAAGGTGCCCAAATCTCACTTTCAACGCTTTTGATCTCTACTTGCTAGAAGATTTAGACCTTGTAATCAGTTCATTTCTTTCTTAGGAATGCTTCTGAAGTTTCTGGTATTTGTAATAACAGGCCAAGAATTATCACTTCAGGAGCACAAAGGCACAATTTATCTAGATCAGCCCTTTTTGCCGATACGTTAACATCACACTCCATCTCTCTATCTAGAAAAAAAGAGTACCATTTCCGATGAAATTAAGAAGGTAGGACTCCTTTCCAGATGGAGAAGTATTAAATTACAGAGAGAGAAGCACATCAACTTCATTACTACAGTATGAAAATGATTTTATCAGATAGCTTAAGGCCAAATTGTAGGCACAGATCAATTTCTATTCTCTGGCAAGATAATAATCAATTCCCCTCCAAGAGAAGGTGCACAAATGCCTCGTGACTTACTTGAGGTATAAAAGAAAGATCACATATCTTGTTGATTAGCTCCCTGCCACGAAGTAAGTAAATATGAGAGATGCTAAAGCACTTATGGCATATATTACACAGAGTCCTCAGATATGATAAAGACTTGTTATCTGAGCTGAATTACATTTGGCTAAGAGGGTAATGACTTCAACATATTTTGCATTTGATTTCCAAAATCAGTTCCAAAGAATCCTCTAGTATTTAATTAGAGACTCTAGTATTTAATTAGAGAGCTCTAACCACAAAAACCATGTATCAACATCATAAACTGCATAATCTAAATGCTTTACACAGCTTTTGCAGTAAGGTTACAAACTAAAATACAAGTTGCATGAATTTCACGAATCAACTGTTACCGAATACAACAAACATGAAATCAACAAAGGAGCTCAATTATGCATCCATCATGATTCCAAGTGCGCAACTACAAATGAAGTACATACCAATAGTGCAAGGTTTGATTGCTTCATCAATCCCCATTCTGAATGACAAGAGCAAACTGAAGCCTCTGCAAACTATCTTGATCATTGTGCAATGAATATTGGGACTTTCATGCCAAATCCATGATTTGCCCTTTCAACCCTGTTTAATAGTAAATAGTCAATTATGCAGCAGTGTGAAACCAAAATAGGGTTGTAAACCTCTACGGAAATAATAAATGACCTCCTTTATCAATCTCATTATTAATAGCTCATTCACCCAAACTTCAGGGTAAATGACCTCCTTTATCAATCTCATTATTAATAGCTCATTCACCCAAACTTCAGGGTGTAGAGAAATATAATCCTCAACTCTTTTCTCCTTTTGTTCTTTGCTGTTTGTAACCTAACATAGGATGCATTTAGAACATAAGATGTAGTGTTAAATGGGTATAATTTAATGTTGTTATTGCTTTGTAAAAAATGCACTACAATTTCACATATATTGCAACATTAATCTCAAATTTTGAAATCGAGATTTTTGAGAACATGGTACATGTTTCCCAAATTTGTTTTCATTTTCATTAATTTAAGCAAACACATATAATTATATAAACGATCTACCATACATTTTAGGTCCATCAAACCTAGGATGAAAGGGAAAAAGGAAGTTGCTACATTTTATTGATTTCTAGAAGAAAAGTTTTTAGTTTTCGATACTAACAACTAAATTAAACCAGATAATTAACCAAATAATTCCTTTATCAAATAACTAAAGGTCAATTACTATATAACTACAAAATCGGATGCCTTTTAATTGATTATAAATGCTAAATTTACACACAATTCCTGTTAACTGAATAAGAATTTTAGCTTGGAGCCTCCAACATAAGCCATTTCAAAACCTTATTACTAATGAAGGGAAAAGCCAAGAATGCCCATATAACCCAATGAACCTCGTGAATAGCAAATATTGATCACACAGAAAGATGATAATAAGTAAACAATAAAACTGTAATTGCTATAGTTGATTGGGAAAATGCAACATCAGAAAGAAATTAAAACTTTCCAGTTGTAGGGACAAATGGAACTTACGTTGGGGCAAGTTTGCCAAGGCTTTCTAGTTCTTCACCACTGTCCTCATCCAGTACTTTGCCATTAATTTCTATAATATAAGATTTATCTTTCGTTACTGGTAGACCTCTGGCAGAAAGTAAATCTAAATCTCTCTGGTGAAGTTCTCGCCCATTGACAAAGACTCTGGTGTTTCCAGCAGCACAACTCCCTGGCATGCGATAATTAAATTCTTCAATAAATGGCTGCAATACATTAATGTTATGTCATCAGTACGAATGGCAACACGACTATAGCCAAAGAGAGAGTTGGGCGCATAAATATTAATTGATCTCACTGGAATGATGCCAAGGCAGGGTTGGCCCATAACACCCCAAAATCCAGCTCGGAAATCATACCTGTCAAGCAGAAAGAATTTGAAAGTAACCATTGAGACTTCAGGCCAAATAGAATGGATATGTCACTATCATAAATGATAAATGCACCATGTAGAGCAAACACTCTCAAACAACTACAGTGAATAACCTTCAATTTTCAGCATAAAACTTCCCTATTTCCCCAACAGATATATTGATATTTTGTGTATTATTTGGAGAAAATCAAAACTTTTTTTTTTGCCCCCGTGAAATTAAAGCTACATCTAGAACTGTAATAGGAACAATGTACAATTACATCTAAAGTTACAATATTTTATGTCTTGCAAGAGAAATAAATCTACAGTAAGCTGATCACTTACTGCATTGATGTTAAGCAACATAAATGAGAAAAAAGATAACAGGTATGACTCGGTATAAGTGCTAACCAATACTCTCCAGGCTGAATAGTCCCTGCTAGCTTTTCGGCTTTCTTAACAACATAATCTGGTATAAGTTGCCCATTAACAGAAACATTTGATCTTCCATTCTCCATGTTTTGACTCGACCTTGAGAAATCTCTAAATCCCTTTTTTATGAGACCTGCAAAGAATGACTCGCTCCTCTTGTTGGTCCTAGATTGATCTTCTTTGTTGCTCACCTCCACACCAGAGTCTTGTGATACACCACTATTTAAGTACTCGTTGAAAGAAACTTCCATCTCAGTTGCCACTGCTACATCTTTTACAGAACTCTGTCGAGAGGTCGTTCGACTGGTGATCAGCTTCTCCAAATAAGTTCGTTTACTCTTGCTTCCCTTCCCATCTTTGCTCACAGCATTATCTGAAGTATTGTCAGGTTCCTGGAGTGGTGAATCTGGAAGTGGTAAAGACACATTATCTTTTGAGGGAAGCTCCGCAGAACTAGAAATAGCTATTTGAACAATTACACTATCTGGGCTTTGCTCATCCTCGGAAAAACTGGAAGATGAAGGACAAGATTCCTGCCTCCTTTCAGCTGCACTCAGATTCTGATCTTCTGACAATAAATTGGATTCGTCAGCTGTCTGGAAGTTATAACCCAAACTACCATAATCATCAGAGCAGGAGTTTGTGGCCCCAGCATTCAAATGATTATGAGAGCTTTGAAATTTTTCATCCAAAGTCCCAGCAGAACCTAGCTCATTAACTTTCTTGACTTGAGCTGGAACTGAAAAGACAAAACCCTTCTTGTCAAGTTCAAACAAAATTATGGTAGAACAAGCTCCGCATCGCATTTTTTGTTGTTTCTTCTTAGCCCACATAACTTTTCTTGGCAGTTTCAGCAACTCAAAGCAATTGCAGCATGCTACTAATGGAGCACCACCTGCAATGGGAGGGCAAATTCGTCCACTTCCATGGGCTAAAACCAACCTTCTTGGCCAGCGCTGACCAAGGCCACCATTTTGTAAATCAAGGTCGCTCACACTTCTTGTACGCGGATGATGACCCAGAGAACGCAGAGGAGACGGTGCTGAGCCTCTATTATTATAATCTGGTGGACCATATGTAACCGGATTTCCATTTTGATGGTAAATGCGATAGCTAGGGTCATTTGGTGATCTTTGACTGCTAAAAACAGGGGGAGGGACCTTTGGAGGGACTTGCCATTTCTTGTTGTAGCAGTGAAAACAAGAGCATGCTGGCTGGTGAAAAAAGGTTTCATGTGGGAGTGATGCAAGGGCTTGATTGAAGTCCATGTACTGTCCAAGAAAATGGTCATGATATGTCCATGGCAAGTATTGATGTGGTGATTCAAATGGAGGCCTCCTGAACATTTGAGGTCGATAGGCATCCTCATATTGCCTGAGTTCATTTGCGACATGTCTAGGAGCATGAAAATCTTGCGCATCTAAGGCATAACTTTGGCCATAAGGAACAGGTCTAAGATTTTGATCAAGATAAGGGGGTTTAGGAACATGTTTATCTCGAGGGGGAGGTTTCATATTAACATTATACAAACTGGTAGAACTTTCTGGCATAGAAGCGTCTCGTCCACTGTAAAGATCAGGCAGACGTGGAGCCATCCCCCTATCAGCACCAATCCTTTCTTTTGGCTGTTCTGCTGCATTGTATGATCTACTAAGTTGATTCTGCAACTCATCTAGCTTTCGAAGGAGCTCAGCTCGATCATTCTCTAAACTTTCAACTTTAGCAAGCCCATTCAAACAGTCACGACTCTTTACCTGCTCACCATAGCCATAAGATGAAAGCAAAGGATTATATGAAGTCCCCTCATCAGGATGAGAGGAAGTGGCAAACCTCTCCTGTTCTGTGATGCCTCTGCCATTCCCACGAAAAACCTTAGACCCATTTCTTTCCTCACCCCACTGATCCATAACTGGCCATGATCCTGCGGACCCAAATCGCCGCCTGATTTCTTCAATTTCATTTGCCAACCGCAAACTAGCAAATTCGGCACTATTCATGCTCAACTCAAGATCATTATCAGAAGCAACTCTAGATTGTCTCCTACTTTTGTTATCATAAAGCCCAACTCTACTACTCTGATCAGACCTCGAACCGCCTGTATCTCCTCTCCTAATTCTTTCAAAATCAGCCAAAACCTCCCTATTCTCCATTTTAGACGAAGAGCGGCTAACCAAATTATTTGCTCTTTCAGGAAAAGCTCTCCCTTTTCCACTATTACTATCAATATCATCATTTTCCCTTTCAGAAGCACTAGCCAAACTAACACCCACCTTCTCATTACCCTCTCTACTAATCTCATTATCAGATTTTTCTAAAAACTCATCAATCTCAGGCCCCTTCTTCTTTCCTGCATTATTAAATCAATTAAAAAGAAACTTTCATAAACAAGTACAAAAAATACAAAAAAAATTCTTTCACAAGTATGTGTTTATATATTTACTCAAAAAAATATTTTTGTGATAGTATATGTATGTTCATCTACATTTAGCAGGTATCCCGTATCCCCATAAGCAACTTTGATATAAAAGTTTAGCTCCTTACATGTCGACATGTATTGAGAATATTAAATTGAATATGTATATAGATATGAATACTTGACCATTTACACACAATTCCTCACATTTATTTATCTTTATGTATATACATATACAGAGAGAGAGAGAGGAGGAGGAGGAGGAGGAGGAGGAAATTTACCTCGAAGAACAGCACCACAACCGCCACACTGGTACACAGAGTAATCCTGAAGCTCAGGAAGAAGATTTTCACACTTGGGGCAACGAACTAACCGAACTTTTGAAATTTCCGCCATTTTCAACAAATCAACTCAAAACATGAACTACCAAATCTCACCTAACCCCAAACAAACCTTAATTCATCGGAAAAAACTCCGAATTAAAGAACCCCCAACCAAAAACACACAGAATTTATCTTTTTGTTGTCCAATAATTAAAGGAAAGCATCACATTCAAAGGACATCATTGAATTTTTTTCCTGTGCTAAAACTATCATGATGCTGTTGAATCAGAGGTTTCTAAAACCCAAAACAAAACAATTTTTTTTCATGTTTTATGCTTGTTTTGGTAATGGGAGGAGAGAGAAAAGTTAGTCTTCATCATCATCATCTAATAAGATGAGAATCTGCGAGTCCCAAGAAAAGTGAAGGTTTGGATGTAAGGAATAAGTTGGACCCATTTTTCTTTTTTCCTTTCTTTTCAGAAAGGTAAGGAAAGGAAACTAGTGTAGTGTGGTGTTAAGCTTAAACTTTAAAGCCACGTCTTGGCGGTACAAAAACTGCTTTGACAAAGTCAGAATAAAGACAAGTGCTAGCTGTATGTTTTTGGCTAAAGCAATTTGGGACTAGCATCTGCCGTTAACCAACTTACTATATTCATTCCCCTCCAAACTAAAATTAATCCCATCTACTGTTTTTTCTGTTGTTCCTGCAGTGTCACTTCTTTTGGTTAAAATTGAAGTAACCTGACATTTATCTCTTAAGTTCGATTCTTATTTTAATTTTAAAAAAAATAAAAATTATGCATAGTCTTTTTATATATAACTTGTTTCTCAATCTATTTTAAGACCGAATTTATTTATTTCTTATTTATTGAAATTTGATTAATTATTAATATTATAATAATATATGTAGCAAGACCTTTTTATGTATATAGCAAGATCTTTTTAAATTAGTTCAATATTTGCTTTTTATGTATAGACTAGACTTGTCTCAAAGCCGTTCAACCCCATCGGATTCTTAAAACTGAGGTTTCTGCCGTTTAAACCCATGGAGACCATTGTAAATCCAAATCACACGCGTCATCAAGATTATCACAAAAGCAAAATTTATTTGTAAATAATTAAGAATTCATGGGTGATTAAACATTGTTAAACATAATTTATAAGTGTATGTGAATAAGTCTAAACATAATTTATAATATTATATTTTGATTTTAATTATTAAAAAATAAAATCTGATACTATAATTCGTGTCAAATTTTATTTTTTAATAATTAAGATATATATAATATTTAATTATAATATACGTAAAATTATCCTAAAAAGGGCCTTTAATTATCATAATACCCAAATTGATAATCTGATAATCTTCGGTGTTTTGACTTTCCTACTTGCACTCAATTGAGTTGAGTCATATCATGACAGCAATTATGAACAGGATACGTTGTATTGCAGTTTTCCCATAGGGACCCAAACCCGGTTTAATTTTATTTGACCAGTCACAAATGCAACGCAATATAACTACGATGCATTGTTATGTAGTATACGATATTTTAAAAGTGACATAAATTTTAATTTTCTATACTAAAATAAATTATATAATATTTATATTTTTGTTCAAACGTTGAGTGTCGTGCACCAATATTTTAAAATAACATAAAGAGTTTGTATAATATAAATTCGCTTCTAACACTTATAATTGATTTAGCCGAACACACGTCACAGTCGATAAAATATCGTTGTTTTAAAAAGAAGTGAAAATATTTAAGCGTAATTATATACCTCATGACTTTTTCAATCGAGCAAATATATAATGACTAAATCTCTTAAAAATAATAAGTATTTACGAAATATAATATTATGTCAATTTAATTTGTAAGATTAGTGGTATAGCAAGACTCAACATTTAATAAACCCATTGGCATTTTGTTCTTGGACACTCCTGGCACACCAATGGGACACTTGTTCTCTCTTTCAAGTTGGTGAAGGATAAAGAATTAATCAGATACCATAGCTGAGAGGAGAATATATAATTAGGAAAATTGAAATTATAATAATCAAATAAATCACTGTCAATTTGGAGTGCAGGCAGTTGCATTGCATGTCTAAAATAGTTGTGTGATGTTGGCTCAAAAATATAGTTATGGAGCTTCAACGCCTGCCATTAAATGTGAGACATTTTCAAACCAATTAACCTGACTAATTAATTGATATTACGAGCAACAGACTTTATTTTGTAATTTAATAAGGGAATTGATATTTCTACGGTTCGGAGGGCGGAGATATCCTGACCCTACTATCATTATGCCTTTACAATGTTACTTGGTTCAACTCTATTTGTGACTTTTTCTTGTATGCGGGACTCTCTATCTTCTTGGGTAGATAATCGATCGTCTTTCATTTGGATAATGAGTAGTTTTTATAATAATAAGCGAATTGGAAGTAAGTGGGTCTACTTTCATATGGATGAAATTTTGTGAAAATATCAATTTTCTTTAATAAAAGTAAAAGATAATCTCGGCTTGGTTTAATTATTAATTTAATTGTTTTTCTTTTTTTATTCTTCTGTGGTGGTCCTTGAAGAGACCTGGTCAGGCTCATGAAGTTCCAGATAAAAAAGAATTCTCAACACTTACAGGACACTAGAGCATTGTGTGTTTTTGAGGTTGAGAGCGAGGTGAATAGATGATTGAAAATGATTCAACTAAGTAGCTGCAAAGAATTAATTGACCAATTTATGCCCAGAAATATTGAGTAATATAATACTAATATATTTGCACTAAAGTTTCTACTGAAAAGAAGTATTTATGTTTCGAACATTACGAACAATCACAACATATGTGCTAAAGTGAATGGAATAATTGAATCTGGCTAAATAAAGAGGGTTCATATTTCCAAAAGAAAATTTGATATTTTTGTAAAGATCAACTTACATAATAGTAAGTGAGTTCCATCTTAAAACTTTACAAAAATATTAATTTTTCTTATGAAAATATTAATTGTCGACTTGACCCTTGATTTTATTTTTTTATAGTATATATTCCCCTTTTGTCTCCCAAAAAGAATCTTATTTTTAAAAAATCATGTTCAATAAAAGGGATTTTTTTTATTGATAATAATATAAAATAAAATAATATTCTTAAATTTGTCAACATAGCCTCATTATAACGTCAATTATTTCCAAACTGACGAATTATTGTTTTTATATGTAAATATAGAACAAAAATAAATTACTAATAGTTTATAATTTTGCAAATATAACTCCAAGTTGGAAAGGAGGGGGCAATTTAAGATCTACCAAGAACCAACAAAAAAATTATTTGGAAAAGCAACCCTAGAGAAACATTGGAAATGAGATTATGCGTTTTTGGGTAAATTTTTGTAGAAAAACTACGTTCTGGTGGGTTGGGTTGGGCTGAGCTGGGCTGATATCTATAATCCATGCAATTCAGAGAAGAGTGGACTTTCAGAAATGTGACCAGAATTTAAACTAAGGATGGGATCCAGGCCCAACATCTTTACTCTAGTTAACCCCTGAACTCAATACAAAATTGGACTATCAAAGGAAGTCAAGGTTCATATCTTATGTGATAGTAATTATTTAGCTGAGATTATTGCATTCCTTTAGGGTAGAACCAACTGCAGTGCTGAACTCAACTCTTTAATATTCCCTCTGTTCCAAATTTAATGGCACATTTTAATTTTTTTGGTTAAAAATTCTCAAAGTTGAAATTTTTAAATTTTGGTACAAATTGCTATAAAATTTTCTTTTGTCTAAACAAATGATTTATCGACACTTGCTGCATGGTAGATAACTGAATGACTTGACCTCCACATCATGATAATATTATTCGTACCATAATTTAAGGGAGATAATATTTTTAGTGCTGAAATAACAATCCAAGATAACTTTGTAACATATTATGACATAATACAACTGTAAAATATATGTATTGCACTAGATTGATATAGTTTTCCCTAATTCAAACATGAGAATAAAGATACTGATGAAATGAAATAGTAAGTGACTAATATGACCCAGGGTAAAATGTTGCAAGGAGTAATAAAAAATGTAAAAATTAATGTGATAAATAACGGTGTTTTTGTCAACTACAGAGTAGGGAGCTGGCTAACCAGCCTAACCTCCTACAATTGGTGGGGGCTGGGGATAGTAGCTTTCCCCTTATTATTCAATACTGAAGAACACCTCCCATACCATCCTTCATATCCTAAAACATGAACCCCAACATACTAAAAGGAAAAAAATGAACAACTTGATGAATATATGCATTATTCATCTTTATTTGCAATCACAGATCTCTTTAATTTCATTTCTTTGAAAGTCCAATGATGCCACCACAAGTAACATATCCACACTTGACCTCCTTGTTTTTTTCACTGATTCCCACCATATTCTTTACCACCTCCTTCCACAAGCTCTTTTCTGCAACCTTCGAAGTTCCTGCCTTTTCATTATCATCTTGTCCCATAATTTTTGTCTCCTTTGTGTTCAATGCATGATCATCGTCCACGTCTGAACCATTGAGACGTGGTATAACCGTCAAATGGCGGTCAATGACGCGAGCAATTGAGACCAGCTCATGTGAATCATATAAGCTACTTCCGCAGTCCCATATCTGCCGGTCCATCATACTTGTTGCTGCTGTCGCCTTTCCTTACTGCTAGGTATACCCATCTCAGGATCATATATATATATATATACAACATCTGTATTTCACTATCACCACCGGTGCTAAACTAAAAATTCATTAATTACGATTAAACTTGAGAAAAAATTATGTCCTCAATGCATTCAAATTTTGCAAAAGGGGGGTTTTTTTTAATAGAAAGAAGGGAGTAGTATTTATTGAAAGCGAACTTGCACAATCGAAAATTGGAACAGAAAAGGTTGACACGGGTTGTCTCTGTCCTTAAGGTGTTTATTGCTCCTCACCACTAAGGTTTGCGAAAGGTTGTTAGCAATATACCTCCAGGATATATGTCAAGCTTATATTTTTCAATGTAATAGCAACTTACAATTAAAAACTCAATATATAGCTTCTGTGTAAAGGTTGTAAATTATATAGAATGAAGAAGAAGGAAGAGAAAACTTTTGATATTCTAAAAGTGAAAACTGATATCAATTCAAAGTTGTTACAGAGTTAATTCTGTAACATAAACTGAATTGATTCACAAATCAGTTTCAGCTATTGCATTTGTTTGCAGTTAATATTGAATCAAGTGAATTAAACTGACTTGAGCTCTATCTAAAAAGTGTGCCTAAAGCGTCAATGCGATTTTGCGACGTGATCGCATCCGGCTCAGGGACGCGAGCAGGTGGTGCTTTGCACCACGTCATTGTGACCCGATTCAAGCCTTTCCTTTAATATCACAAGTAAATTAAACTATTTCACTCATGTTTATAAAACATTAAATAATTTTACTTCTTATTGATGTGGTACTTAAAGAACATAGTTTTGCAAACAACCTTGCACCTTTTCATATACCATACTTTGAATATGATTAAAATATAGTATATAATTCCTACTTGAATTATATTTTGTTCTCTCTTAATCTCCTTTTAGTAAACTATTAAATGCACTTTTAATTTAATTTAAATTCAATCAACTAATGAGTTTAAATTAAACCCAAAATTGATCAAAACTCATATAATTAAAAGTGCAATTTAACAATCCCCCACTTGTTTGAAAAACTATTTTTCTTCAAACAATTCTTTATTTATCAACTTTAAGACTTGTATGCATAATAGAAGGTGTGACGAACATTGAACCTTCTTTTAGTATAAATAACTTAAAGTCATATCGAAATAGATGGGGTCCGTAGATTGAACCTCTATTCCAAAAGACACGACCGGAGCTATTATACACACACAAACCTCCTTTTACGGCGAGCATTAGCATCGATTTGCGCTATTATAGCCATGCGTAATATCCTGTTTCTTGAACCGTTAAGAAAGTAAATCATAACTTTCTATAAGAAACAACTTCACTTCTAGTTCATATAGGCAAAGTGCTTCTCTTGCATTTTTGTTGTTGAAAGTGTAGCACTTTGTTAAGAGCATAACTCAACCTCTATCGTGCAACAGACGTTACTATCATAAACTACATATGAGACCAAGTTGATAGTAACATAACCAATAACTGTGACTTATTTTTCCCATTGAACCTATAAACTATGGGTAACCTAGATATAGGTTGGGTTCCCATCACCTTTGGCTCAGAATGGTTTAAGTCTCATATCTCGTGTAATTAAACTTATTAAGTCTCTTGTCAGAGGCTTAGTAAACGGATCAACCAAGTTTTTACTTGACTTTAGATAGATAATTGTTATGATACCATCATGTATCAATTGTGTAACAATCCGAAATTCCGACCTTATTTAATTATCCGATTATCTCTGGATATCAGAATTATTAACTTTAAAACCATATTAACAGGGATTCCGTGCGTTAAATTTAAACCTTTAAGCCAATTCTGTTGACCATAAATGCGGTCCATTTTTTTTTTTTTTTTAAAAACTTATTTAATTTACATTCCTTAAACCTGTCTCAGGATCGCAACGTTTACTTATCCTTCATTAGCATTTATGTCGACGCTTATTAATTGCGACCATTTCTATTTCATTTTATAATCATACATATCGCGATTTAATGTAATTCGTAACAAAATTTCGCCATGAAGTATTCACACATGGCCCTACTTAATTTTTATCTGTTCCTGTTCTGTACCTGATCACATTCATATGTATCTATTTACATATTTCTGTACTACACATACAAGTTTATCACATGTATCACTTTTCCGCTTTCCCTGGACAATGTATACATACACTTTTCATCCTCCGATAATACAAATTAACAAATTATACATTCCTTTCTACCATATAGGTTTAATATTTAAAATCGGTTATTACATAACTTGCATATATACAAATTTGCATACATTTGATTTACATGAATATACCATAGATACAATTTACAAATCTCTTCACGCATCTCCATGCATTCACATTTTTTACCTTAGCATCACCGGAACCTCCGGCCTTCTTGTATTCCACCTGAAATGTTAGTTCATGGCAAGGGTGAGCATAAAGCTCAGCAAGTAATTCAGAGAACACATTTCATGCTCACAATTTATTTATGCGTTATGTTTCTCTACTTAATCATGTTATACATGAATGCCACGTATTACACTTAACGGTTAAATCATATAGTTGCACGTAAGACACATTTCAAATATTCCACTAACACGCAGTTCACCTAGAACATAACACCTTATAGTTTGAACATTTGCCTGTATCGCATTTATTTAGCTTAACCTTTTTCCACCTCGTTTGGCCGTTCAATCCTTCTGTGCATCGGTTCGCTACATCGAGCGTTATCTGTAAACATACAATCTATATTTATTAATATAGGATCATCGACTTATATAACTTAACAAACTTAATTTATAATACCCGACCATCGTCTCAGTCACTTCACATTTGATGTATTATACCTTACATAGGTTAATAATACATCCTACATTGTTCTCGACATTTTCATAACCTTCAACTCACTTTGACTTAGCTTTAGGCATATTACATTATGCCATTTCTTATTTCATTATACATTGACATCCTTTATATAACTTATTCTTAATCATTTAGGGTTTACATAACCCATTATTAACATTTCATATCAAAACCTAACTTTTCAGAAACTTAAAAAAAATTTCAGGTGCAGGGTAACTGCGCCCCGGCGCCATCTTTCTTCTTCCAGATCTCGTTGGCCGCGGAAAGCTCTCGGCCAATGAACAGTGACACTGCGCCCCGGCGCAGTGTTCAGTACAAAACACTGCGCCCCGGCGCAGTTCCCTGATTCAGGATTCTTTGATTTTTTTGTCTCTGCTTTGCTGATTTTTAACTTCCTAACCACACAGCCCATTAACACCAAACTTGGCACAGTTCTAGACCTCACTTCATAGTATTTTACAAAATTTTCTATTGCCTCATTTGGCCTTTCTAATTCAGAGATATGCTAGTCCATAGGAAGGCTGTCCAACTGATTTCTATACTTAGAAAAATTTCAGATTTTTAAAAACTCAACTTTTGCAACTTGGTTATTTTTGGCCATTTGTTTTAAAACATCAATTCAACACTTGACATAGTTCATATAACCTATATATGACATGTCTAAACTTTCAAAACGATAAAATTTCGCACGAGGCGAGAATTGTCCGTAAAAATCCATTTCGATTCGAAACGATCGTTCGAATCGCCATTTTGCTCAAATTCAAATCCGTTGATTACCAAAACGACTCTAACATGTGTACTAACATGCAATTGACTTATTTCATTTCATTTCACCTTTAATTTCTCAAAATTGCCAAAATCACTATTTGGTTGGATTTTCATCAAAATTTCAAACTTTCAATTTCCAAAACTTAAGCTCACTTGACATTTTAACCTCCATGCACCACATAGGCTATCACCAATCCATTTAACAACTTTATGTAATCACGTAACTTCTATACGCATCTTCCAATACACTTTACAGATTACGGTTTGGTTTATTCACCGATTATAGCCTAATATTGTATTTTCTTTACATTAGTCATACTTTTCAACCTTTGAAGCATCTAGTGTGGCTTCTAACATGAAATTTCTCATGCTTCAAACATGATTAACTTATCTAACTAGTTTTTCATCAAAATCATCAACTTATAACACATGATCATCTAATAATTCATGGATTTTAGCTTGAAAACATATGTGAATAGTGTACCACCTTCAGTTTAACAAACTTAAGCTTAGGGTTTCAATCATAACTCACATACATAACACATACATCCCATAATCTTCACATCTAGCTACAAATACTTGCATGGCTTCTCATATTCCTAATTTTAAAGACATAATTATCAACTTTTGTGGCTTAAGCATCACTTACCTTCTTGTAATCTTCTTCTTCTCCTAGCTATAAAGCTTGCCAAGGAAGAACTCTTCACTTTTATGGCTATCTTTACCATTCTTGAACTCCTTCTTGCAATTTCTTGATTAATCTCCATGAACCTAGCTCTTCTCCTCTTTCTCTCTTAGCCTTCTAGCACCTTCGAAATTTTTGCTGAAAATATGAATGAACTAAGCTTTTATTTGCTTAACATATACATACATATATATAAGTGCTCCAACACTTAACCAATGTTTGGTTAAGTAACCATGCATAATTAGGGACTTTTAAGACAATCTCCATAGATAATTAATGGCATACTTGACAATTCATACAAAAAGGACACCAATGTCATTCCCATATTGTCAAGGGCACTTTGGTCAATATGCCATTTCCTAGAGAATTATTTCTCCAATAAATCCTACATTGATCATTTTCCATCCATTTCAATTCCTTTTTGATCCAAACTTATTTCATTATCCTTGAATTTCATTCCATTATTAAATAGTTCATAATTGGTTTGTCCCATAACACTTGTCACACTTTAAAATATTAATTTCTTCAATTACTAATAATAATTCATAACCTTCATCAATTTGCATACTATCTATCCTTAACCATCTACGAACCCTTTTTCGGTTCCTCATTCAATCTATTTCATTTTCCAACATCTCAATATAGCCAATTTGTTCACTTGTCCATAAACCGCCTTCTTGAGAAGCGAACCTCGACCAATTTATCAAAAATCCCTTATCATTTAATCATTTAAAACTCGTAATACCCTTTTGAACGACTTTTCGCACTTTTACTTATTTACTTCACATCAATTTGCCAAATTTACCCCATTCTTACATTCACATGCTTTTTACCTATTCTCGGAATATTACATTCGTTATCCGTACATCATACACACGATTATATTATTTTAATCATTCAACATTATCAATTTCTTGATAACTTTAACATTCTAAAATCATTGTTTATATTATTCCTTAAATCATTAATATACCATTTAGGTACCGTAGTTCCTTCTTTTCTACACATACATCTTTACCTTACCATTCTCATATCATCGCCTCTCCAGGCCTACTCATTTAGCTTACCATTAATTCTCATAACTTAAATTCCATTTACAAACACATATATACACATATTCATGTATTCAATCCATAACTTGCTGACACATAAAATCGTGTCTTACAATAATTCCCTTTTAAATTGCCTTAATGTAGGCATTACCATCAATCATTAACTATAATCATCTATATTACCATTAATCCTTAAAATTCATTTTCACTATACTTTCATCATCTACTACCCCACTATTGCACTTTAAATAACTAGTTGATCCTTAAACATTTCATAAATCCTTATTTATCAAAATTCACTTGTCAACAATTTGACCACCTAGGTCCCTCTTTACTATTTCAACCACACAGGTCATTTCTAACACTTTACTTTCATAGTAACAATTTATATTCTTAATTATTCTTATACTTTCGATTATTCATAACTAGGTTTTTATCTCATAATCCTTACTCACTTATCCATAATCCTCATTTGGAATTATTCTAAAATCCTGGGGTGTCACAAATTGTCTCACAAATTCATGTCTTAGACCAATATGTCTAGACTTACCATTATAGGTACCACTATACGCTTTTGTAAGCGTAACTTCACTATTACAATATAGTGAGATTGGAGGCATTAGATTTGGCCATAGATTTATGTCTAACAATATATTTTTAATCCAATCAGTCTCTCTTCTTGCTTGAGCCAAAGCTATAAACTATGACTCCATAGTAAAGTGAGAAATACAAATATGTTTCTTGCTTGCCCAAGAAACAACACCACCGACAAGAGTGAAAATCCACTCACTTGTGAATTTATTATCTCCCACAATATTAAACTAACTTGAATCAAAGTATCCCTCCATAATACTAGGGAATTAATTATAAAATAATCCTAAACCAGTGGTTTTAGTTAGGTATCTAAGTACCCTCCCAATAGATTTTCAATGGTTAACATTAGGACTGGTCGTATAAAAACTGCGAAAGAAATATTTGGCCTAATGCAGTGCATAACATACATAAGGCTACCAATAGCACTTGCATATTCTAGTTGTGCAATAGCTCTGCCATTATTTTTTTTAAGTTTAACTCCATTCTTAAAAGGAGTATTCACCTCCTTAAACTCAAGGTGACTAAACTTAGTTAATATTTTTTCAACATAGTGAGATTGATTTAATACAAAACCCTCACTATATTTTTTAACTTTGATGTCTAAAATAGTATCTACGTCACCTAAGTCTTTCATCTTAAAGACTGAAGATAGATATTTTTTAGTATCATTTACTCCAATCATATTTGTACTGATAATCAACATATCATCTACGTACAAATAGACTATCACAATATAGTCTAAAGTGGTTTTAGAGTATATACACCTATCTGCACTGTTATATTTAAAGTTAAAGTTTAAAATAGCAGTGTCAAATTTTTCGTGCCACTGTTTTGGTGCCTGTTTTAGACCATAAAGGGATTTAATTAATTTGCATACTTTAGCCTCATTTTCGGGAGCAACAAACCTTTCGAATTGTTCCATATATACTTCATCATTCAAATTGTCATTCAAAAATGTTGTCTTAACATTCATTTGATGAATATAAAGATTAAACAATGAAGTTAAGGCAAAAAGAATTCGAATGGAAGTAACTCATGCTACCAATGCATAAGTATCAAAATAATCAATACATTCTACTTGTTTAAAACATTTTGCTACTAATCTTGTTTTATAGGCAGAAATAGTACCATTAGTGTTGTATTTCGTTCTAAAAACTAATATGCACCCTATGGGTTTAGAACCTCTAGGCAAATCTATCAATACCCAAGTATTATTTCTCAAGATCGAATTCATTTCATCATTTACAACTTCCTTCCAAAAGGCAACATCCCTAGAAGTCATTGCTTCTTTAAATGATTTAGGATCAGACTTGAGACTATATGTATAGGGTATTTCATTTACCACTTCATTATTTTGGTCTCCTTCCACAAAAAATAATAAAGACTGAGAAGAAATGAAATCATCATTCAAATCCTTCTCTTTTCTAGCTCTAGTACTCCTTCTAGGTCCACTTGGTTGATTTAGAACACTTGGTTCTCCAACCTTAACATTAGACCTTATAGGACCTCTAGGCTCATCAAATTTAGGCATATCCACATTTTCAACATCTTTTGAGAATTTATTTTCAAAAAATTTCATATCCCTTGAATCAGTTATTACATTATACTCTAAATCAAGAAGTCTATAAGCTTTACTATTTTCAACATATCCAACAAATATACTTTTAATAGCTCTAGCCCTTAACTTAGTCTTTTTAGGATTTGGAACTCGAAAATAAGCTATACACCCCCATATTTTAAAATAATTTATGTTAGGTCTTCTACCTTTTCATATTTCATAAGGACTAATTTTTACAACAATATTAGGTATCTTGTTTAAAATATGACAAGCAGTAAGAAGTGTCTCGCCCCATAAATTATTTGACAAACAAACATAATTTAAGATACAATTAATCATATCATGAAATGTACAATTTTTTCTTTCTGCTAAACCCTTTTGTGCATTTGTTTGATGTATAATACCATTTTCTTCACAAAATGCATCAAAAACATTCAAACAATATTCCATGCCTCTATCAGAACATAAAATTTTAATCTTCTTCTCAAGTTGATTTTTTACTTCTGATTTATATTTTTTAAATGAGTTAAATACCTCATCTTTTGTTCTCAACAAATACACATAACAATATCTGCTAGCATCATCTATAAAAGTAATGAAATATCGTTTTTCACCCCTTGTCAATATTCAATTTAACTCACAAATATCAGTATGTATTAAATCTAATAATTGTGAATCTCTTTGAACATTTGGAAACGATTTTCTTATAATTTTTGATTTAACACAAACTTCACATTTGTCAAGTTCACTATTGTCAATATCAATTAATTTCATTGCATGTATATTTTTCAAATTCTTTGAATTTATATGTCCTAAACGACCATGCCACAAAGAAATTGCACAAGTAAAATAAGTAGAAATATAATTAATTTTATTAGCAGATAGTTTGTACATCTCATTACAAGCATAACCCTTTCCAACAAAAACACCATTCTTTGAAAGAATGACTTTGCTGAACTCAACAGAAAGTTTAAAGTCTTTCCTATCTAAAAGATCAACAGAAATTAGATTTTTTTTTAATTTCTGACACAAACAACACATTAAGTAAGGTCAACTTCTTTCCAAAGGCGAAGTTAATTTTTACAGTTCCTTTGCCATCAACACTGGCTCTTGAACTATTTTTCATCTAAACTTCTTGTCCAACAACTTCTTCAAATGTTTTAAACATCTGTCGGTTATTGCAAATATGGAAAGTAGCTCCAGAGTCCAACCACCAACCATCATATTTACTCGTCATATTAACCTCATAAATCATAGTCACATCAAGATTAAGATCAGAGACCATGGCAACAAGGTTCTCCTCAACCATGTTTGCAGAACCACTTTTGCATTGTTTACATTCTCTAGCATAGTGTCCAGCTTCTCCACAAACATGACACTTGCCATTTCTTTTATTAGGATTAGATTTTTTATTTTTCTGTCATGAGTTCTTGAACTTATTATTATCCTTTTTAACACTAGGTCCTCTTCCTTTGAATGAACCTACCTCTAAATAGTTGACCTATATTGTCCTTGATTCAAATTCTTAGCATCACATTTTTGGGTCTCCTCCTTAATACGCAAATGCTTTTGAATTTGATCTAAGAAAAAATTCTCAGATTTGTGTATCAACTTTTTGGCAAAATTCTTCCAAAATGGAGTTAATTTTGCAATTATCGCTCCAACTTTAAAGGTTTCAGACAAATAATTTTATAAACCCTTAACTTGTTAATAATAACCTGGAGCTCATGCACTTGCTCCAAAATAGGTTTATTGTCAATCATCTTAAAATCAAAATATTTTGAAACTAAATATTTATTTGTACCTTTTTCCTCAACTTTATACTTAAACTCCAAAGCCTCCCACAACTCTCTTGGTGACTGAATATTGCTATAAAAATCGTAGAAACGATCCGACAGCGTGTTGATATATGACCACGAGCAAGTTCCTCATTTTCAGTCCTCTTATTTCTCTACTCCTTCAGCGCTTCAATTGTATCTGTGTCTGGCTGCTACCCTTCTACTGGTTTGGAATCTTCTGGAATAGGCTGAAGGTTAGGGTCCAGTACATATGCAATTTTAAGAACTGTCAATAGAAACTTCATCTTATCTTGCCATCAACTAAAATTATTTTCATCAAAACGATCAAGCTTGACAAAATCCTAGTTCATGATTTTGAACGATTCTGTATTCATCTCAAATAAACAACTGAAGATTGAAAGCGAACTTGCACAATCAAAAATTGGAACAGAAAAGTTTGACACGGGTTGTCCTTGTTACACAGTTAATTCTGTAACATAAACTGAATTGATTCACAAATCAATTTTAGGTATTGCATTTGTTTGCAGTTAATATTGAATTAGGTGAATTAAACTGACTTGAACTCTATCTAAAAAGATAGGCTCGTGGTTCGGGCGAGGCTACTAGCGACGATGCATACGTGCGAAGTACAAAGTTCGCCTAAAGCGCTAATGCGACTTTGTGACGCGACCACACCCGCACCTGGCCCGATCTAAGCCTTTTTTTAGTATCACAAGTAAATTAAACTATTCCACTCATGCTTATAAATCATTAAATAGTTTTACTTCTTATCGATATGGTACTTAAAGAAAGTAGTTTTGCAAACAATAATGTACATTTTCATATACCCCACTTTGAATATGATTAAAATATAGTATATAATTCTTACTTGAATTATACTTTGTTCTCTCTTAATCTCCTTTTAGTAGACTATCAAATGCACTTTTAATTTAATTTAAATTCAATCAACTAATGAATCTAAATTAAACCCAAAATCGATCAAAACTCATATAATTAAAGGTGCAATTTAACATTTATTAGCTAATTTATAATAGTTATATTTATTATTTAAAATTGAATCAAATAAATTCATATCCTTTTGATTTATAAAACTTCCCGAATTGACTTAAGTAAATAATATCTCTAATTTTGGACCGTAATATACATGAATCTGGTGAATAAATATAAATTATAAGCTATAAACTAGAGATTACGCATTTAAAATTGACTAGCTAGCTCATATATAGACTATAGTGACCGTCTGACCGATGGAGAAGATATCCCATAGGCATGCATCAAAACCTGTTGCATGTGGGCTCGGACAGTAGGTAGGTTAGGTTGCCAATTTTCTTATATCCTACTCCCTCGGTACTCACTAGTGAAGGAGTCCTATTTTAGTTGTTGATTTTTTAAAACAATTAAAAATGTAAAGAATAACATTTGAAGGACAAATTTTGATACTGTTTTTTAATAATTGTATTGTTTAAATTAATCTATTCATAAAATGTACTCATACTTGGGAAAGATGAGTATTGCCCTTGCCCACCATTCCAACCATTGCATGTAATTTAACTAGGCCGAAAATTGGAATATATTGCTGGATTCTCCTGTTTTCAGGCAAAATTTGGATCTGATTACGGTAAAGTTGCACCAATTTTATCGTAATCAGTTCTATAACTTGTTATTGCATTGGTTATATAAAATATTGTATTGATAAATTTTATAACTTTTTATTAAATTAATTAATACTACATTTTCTATAATCAATGCAAGGAAAAGATACAAGAATCTATTACGGTGAAGTTGATGATCATAATCAGATCCGGGTAATTCAAACAATTTTTTTAGTAAAACTCGGAGGGAACAAATACTGGTCTTTCAATCTTTAGTTTCTTTTGGTCCCAGTGTTGTACTTGGGAGTTAGCCACTTAGAAGTCATTTGCTTAACAAACAAGGTTTGGATTACAAATATTACGCGGGAAGTTTATTAATTTGAAGGGATATAATTGTAAATAAATATGTAAATACATCCGCTCTACTCTCTTCTCCCCGATACGCAAGTCCAACAATCGTTTTGAACAAATAAAACTTAAATGAGTGAAAATAGTAATAAAAAGAAAATCTGTTTATTTGGCCAAAACGACTTTTAGACTTGCACATCGAAAAGAATGAAGTAGAATGAATATATCTATAAATTTATTCTATAATTGTGGGGGATAAAATGTTTGTCACTATATTTTGGTTGAGACAATGTAGTGTTAGGTCTTACTATTTGTTTGAAAATGAATGACTTTATATATATGTAATGGAAGACGATGACAAATTAAACTACCATTGACCATTAGTGTGATCTTCTGGTTATCGTCCCTTTTCATATTTGTTTCGCTGTTTTACAAGGAAAAAGAGGTAGTTAGATGATAACACTTAAATATAAACAAATATAAAGATACCCTGCCTTAACCAAAATGAAGAATAGATACCTTTCAAGCAAGTAGATGATGGTAAGAGTTGTTAAATCGATAAAGGAAGAGGAAAAATAAGGTTATTTTTTTTTATTAAGAAAAAAGAGCTCATGAGTTTATGACCCAAAAACAGTCACCAATACTGTAGGGGTTCTTTTGTTTACTATATCTAATTAAACACATAGATGACCGGTTAATGATTGAAAGGAGTACAAAGCTATGATTAGTTTAATACATTTTTGACCAGATACTGTGTTATGTCCAAAGGCAAAAACAGGGTTTGGATGCCATAGTTCTTTTTTTTCAAAGTTTAGGGGGTAAATGAAATCCTTTCAAATATTTAGGGTCAAAATCAAATAATATTAACCTTTAGGGTCTATTCAAACAATTGTCAATTACAAATGAGTCTTTGTAATTCATAAATTATGCTTAAACTTGTAAGTTTATTCTTTCGATGATTTTCTCTTGATTTTATTCTTTTGTACTTTTTAGCATATAATGATGTCAAGTACTTTTCGTACTGAAGTTCATCTTGTATTTCGTACATAATTAAATAATTATAAACACAAATATCCACAATCATGTGTTTCGTACATAATTAAATATTTGTATAAAGTTTTAGAAATTATGATTAAGTTATGACGAAGCATAATTTGGTAAAACGAGATTGCTGAAAAACCAGTTTACAGCTAAACTCTTGCAAATTTAATATTTAATATTTTTATATATTTAATAAAAATTAATTTTTTGTGTTAGATGTCCCCAGTAAAAGAATCTCTACAACTAGTATATATGGACCGAGATACAATAATATTCGTATCCGTATTAAAAAAATTAATACTTTATTCATATTTGTATATGATATTTGGTGAATTTAAAAATAGTATCCGTATTCAATATTTAAAATAATATTCAAATACGAATAATATCCGTTTTTACTTATTTTTATTTGAATAAACAGATTATTCGAATATTTTGGTATCCAAATTTGTTTATCAATTGTCTAATAAACAATTCATTCAAGTTACATACAAAAATTAAAAGAAAAAATTAAATAATTATTCATCACTATTTAAGTTTAAACAATACATATTAATTAAACATCCTAATAATAAAAGGGAGAAAAATGTCAAGTATGTCATCATCCATTATTGATCATAAAAATCAATCAAAATTTAAACATTATAGAGAAAAAAATATTAAATTAACAATACTTTCAATAAAATATAATAATAATTTATCATACACTATTGTTCTCGCACGTAAGTTTTGATAATAAAATATTTTTAACAAACTAATAACTATAATTTTGCTCTTGCAGTATATAATTTCCTCGTTAAATGATGCATTTAGATATTTTACACTTTACAATAGTAAAAATACATTAATTAAAGTTAAATGAATTCATTTCAGTTTATCAATATCATATTTAAAAGTGTTATTTTCTAATTTATAAAAATGAAGTGACATATTTTAAAAATAATTTTCTTATAATAGTAAAAACTAATTATTATATATGTAAGGAATGTTATTTGAAAAAAAAATAATATTATGTTTACTTAATACTTATGTGATGATTAATAATTAACTTATTAATATATACACACACATACAAGTTATTCGGGTACGAATTTTGGATACAGATATGAATTTGAATATCCGATATCCATGCTATCCGTATCCATTTATTTACACTTTAAAATTGAATACTGCTATATTTACTTTCTTTATAATATGAATAATATCCGGAGTTTTTTTTAATACGGATGCAGACGAATACAAATTTTTTAGTTATCATTTACAACCCTACCTACAACTGTCACTAGATATTATACTTTTTTCTATTTATAGAAATTGATTGGAAATATTTATATTTTTGTACATTAATATTAAGGGGGTGAGGGTTTCTCAATGTTTATGTGATAAAATTACAAAATGATATTTTCAATGCTAAAAATATTTTTTTTTCAGTACAAGACATGCACGATACAATTATACTATGTGAAATGCATGTTATAACGTGTGCTGATAAAAATGATATTTTCAGTACTACAAAAATTTATTTTTTAAAAATTATCCCCGCATTAAATTAAGGAGATTATATTTTCAATGTACATTAAAATGTTCCTTTATTTTTTAATTAATTATATGAAGAAGAAATCAAGTATTTCCTTGCCAGCTTGTGGCCTATTAGCAGAAATAGTCTTAACGGTTTCTTTCATGGAGTAGATTAGAAGTCCGCCTGTGTATCAGGAAGTCCAAAAAAGTTGTGGACCTAATAGCATCAAATACCCACCACTCCTAATGAGATTGATAATGACCATTAAACATAAATCCTATACATCTTTTTTAGTTCCTCTCAAAATACTAACAAAATTATAATAAATTTTTATATTTATATTAAGAATCTCATTCAGAAAAACAAATTAATAGTGATAAAAAGAATATTATATTACAATAACAAAAAGTTTGAAATTGATATATTTTAATTTATCGTATAGATTTTTAGTACTATAATTTATTTTATTTATCGTAATCTAAGTGTGGTCACATATTTGTCGACATGCATATCATTTTTGTTTGCAAAAACTTGAAACTCAAATAACAATGTTACGTATAATGCTTTTTAAATAGTTTATAATGTTAACTATTACATTAATTTAAATTTAATAATTTAAATTTTATTTTTTTCTAAGTTTTAATTCGAATATGATAAAAAGAATCAAATGAGTTTATAGAATAGAGAGTTTTTTTTTTAATTCTCTAAAAGTAAATAAGAAAAAATAAAAAGTTTATCGTCCTTAACTAAGGAATTTACAAGATACTACTTTTTATGAAAATATTACTTCTTCTATTTCAAAATTAGAAATATAATTTGACTAAGACATATTATTTTTTAAATTGATATGAATTTATTTAATTTTAATTGATACAATTATTATAATTATATTGTATATAATAAAAACTATTAATCACAAAATTTATTTTATTCTAAACTTTTATGAATTATACAAATTTTAAAGTATGGTATACTAATTTTAAAAGTCAAATTATATATCTAATTTTAAAACGGAGGTACTATAGAACCAAATCCCAAAATATGAAAATGCATATGCCCTAATTCGTCTTACTATTACTGGTTATAAAAAAACCATATAGTACCAATTAAATTGTTCTAAAAAAGAAATTCTAATTAAATTAATAGTATTATAATTACGTAACCCTAATCTGGGCAATCCAAATGTTAACAATCATCAAACGACTAATATCCATTTCATAAACGACATAAAGCTGCGAAATTATCACCCTTTCCATACACTAGTGTGAGTGTTTTTAGATACACAGTTGCATATATACAGACACATCTATAGCCGTCTTGTCCCCATTTTTTTTTCACGAAAAGGACCTTTGCTCTATCGAAATTGCCGGAGAACCTGACGACTTCGATTTTTTGTTAGGGTTCCGGTGAGTTGGAGATTGGATGGCATCAGAGGATGTGGTAGGGAAGACCAGCGAGACAGCGGTATCCACGATCGTAAATCTGGCCGAAGAAGCGAAGATAGCAAGTGAAGGAGTTAAGGCTCCGAGTCGTATCGCGTTGCTTAGCATCTGCAAGTCTCTGGTTGCCGGTGGCGTCGCCGGTGGAGTGTAAGCTCTTTTTATTTTGATTCTCAATTTCTATTTCTCTCAAATACTGTACTTATTATGCCGAATATATGTTTGTAAAATGCATATCTGTTTGCTCTTTTGATTTATTCCTAAAATTTGTTGAGTGAATTATGTATTTTTTTTCATTGATTACATTAAATTAATTTAGTAGCTGTTATTTGGTTTGTTTGATTGGAATTTGTTGGAATGATGGATAATCATGTCCTTCCGACTGTATCATATACATTGATGAATGGAGATTTGGCCTGATAATCTGTGAGAAATAAATTTTAAAAAAAAGAATTGATCTTTTGTTGCCTAATTTTTATTGTATTGTCACAAAAATCTGATTTTAGTTTTCTTGTTTCTGACTTTCTGTAGTAAGTTATTATAATAATTGTGAGGTGTAAATTTGTAACTGTAGGCATAATAACTTGGAAGTTTTAAATAGCGAAAACCGTAGTTGATGTGTGCATAGTTTCTTGGTCACTAGGTCCGCAACTTCTTATAGAAATATTGAGTGGTACTTATGCATAGTTAAAACTTGGCCTATATCGTATCTTATGTCTCTGTAGTTGTGAACAACCTGCACGTGTATATTTTTGTTCTTGGTTGCTCAAATCACAGGAACTATGTATACGAATGCTGTACAAACTATGAATGACCTTCAGACATGCATAATTGCATACCTGTTATACATTGACTTGAGTATGCATGATTTAGCATACAAAGTAATTTTCTATGCTAAAATGTTATTGTTTACCACATGTTGCAGGTCGCGCACTGCTGTTGCTCCTCTAGAACGGTTAAAGATTTTGCTTCAGGTAATTGTCTCCAGTGGTTGCTTTGTTATGTCATTTCAAGTTAAAACTCTACATTCATCCTGTTTGTGGAAAGAATCCTTATTGATCAGTTGTTTGCTAATCAAGGACAAGGTTCTAAAAGGCGCTAGGCGGGCGGCCGGGGGCCTAGCGCCTAGGGCCTAGGCGGGGCCTAGATGAGATTTTTTATTTTAAGTCAATTTCAATATTTTATCTTATATTTATCCAAACAAAATAATAATATAAAACAAAATAATATATAATAAAAATAATAAAGACATTTGCTTAAAGTTCAAACACATATCCATTCATATTGTTCAAAGTTAAAACACAAACAAATAATCAAAAATACAAACTAATACACATCATTTTCATATTCCTCTATATTTCTAACTCCTCTTCTCCATATCCCTCCAAAATAATGTTCCCATCAGACTCACACTCAAACTCCTCATATCCTTCTTCCTCGAAAATCTTCTTCATGGAGTTTTCTTACTCTAACATTTCTGCTACTTCTCATGGGCTCTAGCACATTATCCGCTCCGGATGCTTCACTAACCGCCTCCCAAGTAAGGCCTGAACAGTCCTCAACTTCATCATCACCACCTTCAACAATCCATCCTTGTGCTTTTGAGATTTTGAACTTTTGAAGCATCACTTGCTAATAGCACATCTATTTTCTTCTCTTTCTCCCGTTGCTTCTTGTTGTTAAGCCTTGCATTAAATTGGACATAGACTAGATTGTTCAACCTTGTTGCGTCTAGTCTATTCTTTTTCTTAGTATGAATCTACAAATAAAAAAAAATAAAAAAAAATCAACAAATTATATATTTATATTAGATTTTACTTAATAAAACACGACCACTTACTAGTTACTATATACTTGATACTTACTCCCTCAAAAGTACTCCAATTTCTCTCACACCCGGATGAACTAGTAGTCAACGAAAGAATCTTTGTTGCCATCCTTTGCAAGTTGGGTGTATTATTGCCATAATTGGATCTAACTAGTCATTAAAAAATCAAAATTACTATCAAATATTTTAACAAGTATTAAATAGTAAAGAAAGATTAAACAATAAATAGTTATACCCGAATCATAATAATCATCATTTGTTGCACATCCTGCCGCCGCTAAAGGTCTTCCAAACCCACCTTTTTTCTTATACTTCAACAACTCCATATTTACGACAAGACTTTGTAGATTAAAGTCATCAGGAAAGAACTTCTCAACACAAGTAAACACCGCATCCATGACAAGTGGATCACTTTGTATGCTAGGATCTTTAAAGAAGTAATAAGGGTTCAATAGGTAGGCCGCCAAATGCAAGGGACTATCAAGCCGGTCTTTGGCTTTAGCATCGATAATCTCGAGAATGAGACAATAGTTAGTCTCATTATTTTTGAATTCCTCTTTGATCTCTTCCTTTGCTTTTTTGAGTTCTCCATATAAAAAACCCATTGATGGCTTTCGGTCTCCGTCAACAAGGCGAAACACCTTTACCAATGGAGCAAACACTTTTAAGCATAGTGTTATTCCATTCCAAAAACTCAAACTCAAGATGGTAGCATACGTCGTTTTTCCCTTAGTACTTTTCGACCATTTGCATTGATCCAATTCACTACTAGTAAACATATACCTCAACTTCTCTTTCTTTTCCATCAAACTTTGCAAAGTCAAGAAAGAAGTTGCAAATCTAGTAGCACCCGACCTCACTATGTCTCTCTTTTTTGTATGCTTCCTCATCAATGCCAATGTCTTATGATGTGCATAAATAAATATAGTAAAGGTTTTTGCTTTCTCAATCACTCCCTTAAACTTTGGTAGCTTACCAATTCCTTCGAGCATGAGATTCAAAGTGTGAGTGGCACAAGAAGTCCAAAACATATGTGGCCTCTTTATCATTAACAAGTCCGCCGCAACCATGTTGTTGGAAGCATTATCAGTAACAACTTGCACTACATTTTGTGGCCCAACTTGTTCAATACAATCATCAACATATTTGAAAATATATTCTCCAGTGTGTGCTTCCTCAGAATCTTCTTTAGAAGAAAGAAAAGTTGTGCCCTCTTTGCAATTCACACACAAATTCATGATACTTCTTCTTTTTCTATAGGTCCAAGCATCGGTTATTATAGAACAACCAGTAAAAGACCATTCTTCTTCTTGCTTCTTGAGCGTCTTCTTAGTCCTCTCTACCTCTTTCAATAATGGTTCCCTTAGTTGGTATTGGCTTGGAGGTTGGTAACCTGGGCCATATTGACCAACCGCCTCACAAAACCTCTTGAAGCTATCACAGTCGATAGCATTAAAAGGAATACCGGCTTCATACACCCATCGAGCCAAGTATTGATGCACACTATGCGTTCTTTCCTTCCAAAGTGCATCATTGATATTTTGTTGCCGTAACTTCTTACTTGCACTAATTGAAGAATCGGGATTTATGGTCGATGCAAATTTATCCATAGCCCCAATAAAGTGTGGTCTTTTTCTTGACTCTGTCACTTCAATTTCTTCTTCTCCCTCTTCATCAATTATATTAACCTCTTTTCTATTTTTTTCATTCTCTTTTTTTTTCTCTTGCTTCTTCCTTTTTGCTTCTTCTATTGCAGCTTTACACTTTGCTTTATCTTCATCAGTAGCCTTTGGACACGGTCTAGTATTTCCCGTAATTTGCACAATATGTTGTTTAATTCTATAAACCCCCCTGCTAACAAATGTCCACACAACTTTCATTTCACCTTATCCGTATTTTTAGGATTTATCAACATCCCATACTCCCATTCAACGTCATTTGATCCACGTTTCAATTGTGATTTAGGTACATCGGCGGTATTAGATGCTCCTGAAGAAAGAATTTGTGCTATTGAAAGTTTGAAACAAACCTACAAATTTCAACATAGAAGGCATAAGTAAACAGAGGCAAAAAAAAAAAAAAATCAGCACTTGAGTATCTATTAATACTTGTGATAGAAAGTAGAGACCAAAACATAAAAATTCAACTTTGCGAAATGTTCGTGTCGCATTGACGCTTTAGGCGCACTTCGCACGTACGCATCTTCGCACGTACGCATTGTCGCCATTAGACTATCTTTTTAGATAGTACTCGAAACAGTTTGGTGAACCTGCCTCCAAATTAATTGCAAACAAAATAAAATCATCAGTTACAAAGAATTTAATATGCACATCAATTACAAAGGATTTAATATGCACATCAGTTATAAAGGAATTAATATAACAAAAGCTGTTATGTTTTAATTCAAAATATTTTTTACAAAATTAATTTTGTAACTGACGAATTAATTCTGTAACTGACATATGTTTTTTATGAAATTAATTTTGTAACTGACGAATTAATTATGTAACTGACATTTTGAATAAATTGTGAAGTTTAGTTTAGTTTTTACAGAATTAATTTTGTAACTGATATTTTTTGCATAAATAGTGAAGTTCAGTTCTTGTTTCAACGCACTGAACTTTCATTCTCTCTATTCTCTCTGTGAGTAACCCTTTTACTCTCTGCTTTATTTCAATTTGGCAATAAACACTTTAACGATAGGGATTACCCGTGTCAATCCTCTGTTCCATTTTTTCCTTTTCTGATTAACAAAATATATTAGCAAGAAGAAACAAATTTAATCTTTTTTCCTTCACTGAGCATAATTTGCATCAATAGCATGTTCTAGTTACAGGAATCCGAAGTTCTACTGTCTAGTTTTGTGATTACAGCTACTTTGACATTCAATAATGTTAATATACTTGTCCATGGGATCTTTAGTTGCTATGGAATTTCAGCTGAGCACTTTCATATCCTCGTTGGAAGCACAGCTTGTTGAGTTTTTAACTATTGTCAAATTATTCTTAGTTGTCAGTACCTGTGGCTTGGTGCAAGTCATAGTTCATACACTTCTGTCTGCATTATTTGAGTATATTTGAGACAGTTCCCCTAGTCTTTTTCTCTGATCATCCCGACTTTCATGGTGAATGATCCAAAAAATGTAATTATATGGTGAACTAGGTACCTTTGGTTGGGTATTCAGGTTATTTTCGGTGAAAGTGCATATGCATAACTCTGAAGTCATTGATGCAATTCTAGTGCACCATTGTACCATCACCTCTATCATGAACCTTAGTCACCATATTACATAGGAAGGTGCACCCATTGTCAACTCGTGGATTGGCCAGTGGGGAATGAATTTGAGTCAGTTTCATGGATTGACCAGTTCAAAGACACAAGTTACTAATTTTATGTGATAACAAATTTATCTGGCCAGAAACTGTGATGCATTGGACAGGCCTTTCGATCATCAGTACCATTTTCATCTGCTTCTCTGCTTTGATCACTATCGTTTTGCCTCTATAACCAAGTTCTTGTAAATTTTGTGTCTCAAAACTTGTAGAGTTTCTAGAATTATACAGATACGACTAATTATTGCAATTATTTTTAGTTTTTCTGACTTTTGTTTCAGTTTTAAGGATTTTAGTGTGCGTGCTTTATAATTGGGTGCTCAAATATGTGATACCCCCACACCATTCCTCCATAGAGATTCCCATTTTTCATCTATTTATGTATATATTGTATGTGTACATTTGTGTAGCAGTAACATAAATATGTCAAAAAGTAGTAGATACTAGATACTTTGCAAAACTGAGTTTTGGCTTGTGAGGGTATACTTGGTTGGTAATTTGGGATTCTTTTTACTCGTTTTTATTTTTTCTCTTTCTTATATGCACTTTGGGAGATTTGAAACAATTATGTGCTAAGATGTTTACCTTAATTTGTTGTATGTCAGTTATTCTCAATACTGCCACCATATGAGTTTTTGGGTTGGTTTCACTTTATATATTTTTTAAACTGTATACGTTTATTTGGTCTTTAATGCAGGTTCAAAATCCTCATAGTATAAAATACAGTGGAACAGTCCAGGGGTTGAAATATATATGGAGAACTGAGGGTTTCCGAGGATTATTCAAAGGCAATGGTACCAACTGTGCTCGCATTGTGCCGAACTCAGCTGTCAAGTTCTTTAGCTATGAGGAAGCATCCAAGTATTTTTTTTCTCTTCTGTTTTTTTTTTTGTTGAAATTGCGATCTCTAATTGATTTCTAGCGTTTTTTAGAGTTATATATTATGTCAATGTTAAGTTTTTAGTTTGTTTAATTTTTCTATTTTTCCATATTATATTTGACAAGAAATACAAAATTATTGGTGTCTTGAATGTGACTCAGCGGTCAGCACCTCTGGTCTGAGAATGGCAGAAAATGCCACTTGAGCAATAAACCTACCATACCCAAAAAAATAAATAAATCGTATTTTGATTGTTAAACAGAAGAGAACATTCTTGAAGACTGTACAGTGTGTAGAGGGAGATACAATCCAGAGACATTACAGCTTTTGAGAAATACTTAAGTGTCCCAAAACCAAAATATTTGAATGTTTTCCTTGACAATCTTGTGACCATACAATAATTTGAAACAAACAAGTGCAGGTACTGCCTTTGGCATTGAAGTAACTTGTTTTCCAATAAAACTATCATATCATTCCATGCGATGACTTTAAGGCAACATCTATGTATTTTATGTAAATTCTTAGTGCAAAACATCCGATTAAACTTCAAGTTCATATATATATATAGGGGAGTGATCTATAGCAAACGTTTGCTATAGACACTATTCAAGCAAACAGATCTCTCACCGTTCAATTGAAGATCTAAGGGTCGAGAAGAAATAGGAATTGGGTCTGGCCTACACTAAAAGTCTGTTTGTTGGAATAGTGTCCATAGCAAACGTTTGCTATGAATCACTCCCCATATATATATATTTTCAGTGTAGGCATAACTTCATGTGCTCGTTTGAGTTAGGATTGTTAAAAGGGATACCAGAAATTGATGTTTAATCTGAATGCAATATTTTTTCTTTTTTAAAGGCAAATTCTCTTTGAATGTTAATGCATTACACATTTTACTTGTTCAATTGTTTAAAGAAACCGAAAAAAGATGGTCAGTTTACTCTATTCATGTTGGGGCCTAGTTGGAGATTTTTAAGGAACCTTTTAAATTCTATTTACCGTGCAATTTAATACTCATTGAATCCTGGCTTTCCAAGTTTCTTGCTTCTGTAACAATGAAAATTGGGCACCATATCTTTGTTTGGTTTGTTTTACTCTTTTTGTAAGGTAAGATATGATTTGGCTTGCAGAATCCAAAGTGTTGGATTTCCTTTCTTTCACGCTCTAATTTTTTTATTAATCTGCATGTCCTAGTCTGCTAAGTTGCTATATTTTTTTATCTGGAAGTATGTCAGAATGATAATTCTTGATATAATCATAAGCTTTAATTTACTATGAAAATCCATTGCAATGCGATTGCATATATGCTTCATTGATGGGCATTTGACGTGTAAGCACTTTTGAGTAGAAATTGATTCATGGCTTTTGCAATTTTATACTTCCAAATGTGTTCACGTATCAAATATTTTTAATCTTTAGCTCATTGTTTGACATCAAACAGGGGAATATTGTGGCTCTATCGGCAGCAACCTGGAAAAGGTATCGCCATCTTTTTCCTTCTTTTTAATTATCTTACAAGCGATCTTCGTTGTTTGCATGCTTGTCATCATCAATATTCAATCTAAATAGCAATGTGGGTTAAATTTCTACTCACTCCTGCTTGTTTATTCAAATGTAAGTTGCTACCACGGGCAAAGGGAAGGGAGGGCCGACAGGTACTCATGAAACATATGCTTCTTGCAAGTTGCAAACACATGGCTCCCCCATAGTTATTATGATGTTCCGTATCAGCCCTTGACTGTTTTTTTGTACCTGCTGCCACCTAAAATCCTTAAGTGGGGTACTTATCAGAAAAGTTTTAAGAAACTCTTTTTAAGCAGTCTATTATTACTTATATTAGTTTCAAGCCCCTCAAATTTTTTCTTTTCTACGTCCTCCCTTTAAACTTTAATCCAGGTATTTTCGTATTATAATTTTTATTTCTCTTTACTAGTTTCTTTTTAGTTTAGCCATTTCATTGAAAGTTCTGGGAAATGTTATTCCTCTGACCCAAACATAAATTTTCTTTTCATGAGTTATTTTGATACAAATTTCATTATAAACACTCCCTCTGTTCCAGAATTTCAAATGAATAAATGTTAGTTTAGTAGTGATGGTATCATAATGAAATTATGATGGCAAGCTTGAGGATATTGTGTCACTATAGACTATCATAAAAAAAAATGAGACTCTTTTTATGGAACAATTTTTTTTAGGGGAATAGGACTCTTTTTGTGGTCCGAGGGAGTATATTAATATGACTTAATATAACGAGTTGGGATAATTTCCCACTTGATCATGTAGAACTTGGACATACATGAAAAACAATTAGAATTGGAATATTCAGACAAATAATATCTTTTTTTATCTGAAAATATTCAAATTTGTGTACTGGCATTTTTAAAATTTATTAGAATTTCTTTTTGTCATTATTCTACAGTTGTTTAATTTTCTGCTTTTCCTTCAAAGGAAACACTAAATTATAATTCCTGGGCTTAGTTATTGTTCCACCTTGTTATCTTCCAGTGATAGTGTGTTAATACTAGTGAAAGAATTAAATGACTTGGCCGATATTTGGAGATTTATTTCCCCCTTAGCATACTGAATACTAGTACTTGACCATGTGACTCCACTATCTTCTAGAAGCTATTAATTAACACTACCCCCAGATTCCACTTATTTACTAGAATGACCATGACATTACCAATTCTTAAACATTTTTAACAGTTCTAAACAGCAATCTACATATTGCATAAAATAGATCCCTTCTTAACAGTCATTAAGAACTCTATATGATTCTATATGATTCATGCTAATTTCTAAACATTTAAAAGGAACAAAATAAATGTCCCCTCTCAATAAAATAAAGAAAGAAACAAAGGAAGGATAGAATTCATTATGGAACCTTCAAAAGCTCAGGTGGTAACTTCTCTCTGAGGAAATAAGTTAAACTTTTCGATTATAAAAATTGATTTATTCATGTTAGTTGCTGAAGATACATTTAGCAATGTTCATAGGATTTGTCAATTTAATTGTCAAATTTCAGAATATTTGACACGAGGAACAAATATTCATCTAGTGCTACTAACAGGCTGGAATGAACTTGATGATTGAGTTTTGATGCAGAGGGCATTTCTTTATTTTTATTTGTCAAAAAAAAGGAAAAAAAGAAAAGAATAGTGCAGATTTTTTTTTCTCCCCCCTCCCAAACAAAAAAAAAAAAAGAAATTTGATTTTTGTGTTAATAGTAATTATGGTAATTCATCATATTACAAATACTCAAATAGATATACACATGATTGGCATGGTTGTTATTCAAGATTAGGCATTAATTGATGGTGGTTATGGTTATCTTTCACTGTCCTCTTGCAGAGGATGCTGAACTTACTCCTCTTTTACGCCTTGGAGCTGGAGCATGTGCTGGAATAATTGCCATGTCAGCTACCTACCCGATGGACCTGGTACGAGGTCGGCTAACAGTCCAGGTACAGTTCACAGTTTCTTATGGATATCCAATGTAGGCATCCATGAGGTATACCATGTAGAGTATATGTTTGCAGTAGTTTATAGTATAGAGTTTAAATGCCACATTTTTCATGTGCTCTGTTTTGCAGACGGACAACTCTCCAAGCCAGTATAGAGGAATCGCCCATGCGCTCTCCACAGTCCTCCGTGAAGAAGGACCTCGTGCATTATATAAAGGATGGCTTCCTTCTGTAATAGGAGTTGTAAGTATAAGTTATATATTTTTGGTTAATGCCTTAATGGCTATAGCCTATTATTGAACCTTAGTTGCCCATATGAGTTTAAGGGTAGATGAATGGGCGAGCATATTCCAGGTTCAGCTTGAAATGTGTTTTAGTGGTAGTATCTTTGGTTACAATTTCTTTTGGTCGTGTGATACATCTCTGACAAATTGCCTATCCCTGATAAGAAGGTATCTGCTTTGTTGATTCTGCCCTTAAAAGATCTTTTGCATATGGAATCTGCTCAGTAAATTAACTAAAAGTATCTGTTCTTCCCCTCACCCTTCCCTTAGGAATTATGTTTCCGGTAGAAAAACCTCCTGTTGCTTGGGTAGCACGAAGAACTGCCAGCGCTATACTGGAGGAAGCTTGGTCCATATGGGCTGGGACTTCTACTTAATAGCAAGGTAGCAAAAGTAGCAGCAGAGGAAGCAGCAGAATCAAATTGATGCTCCAATACAGTTAATACATGGCTGATCACAATAATTTTACTTTGGGCCTTATGACTGGCACTATTTAAAGTTGTGTTAAATTGCAGCATCAGTGTCATGCATGTGAATAACAAAAAAGCTTACTCTTTTTGCATACACTATATCTTTTTTGCAAATATTTCTGTAGCAAATAATTCTACTGTAAATCTTTTTGGCATAATAACTGTCCATGCATGTGTTCCCAACTTTGTGAGTTCAGCAGTGTTCGCACTGGTGTTTTTAAGCATATCCTGTGGGACTCAAATAGAGGGCATAGAATGGGAGACCGAAGGAATTTTTTTTATATGTTAGATATTGAGATATGATTGCATAATTTTATCAGTTGCTTACTCCTCGTTTAACTAGAAATCGAGGGAGAACAATATAATTTGGCCTGCGGGCCGAAATTATGTTTGAACAGTTTCATTAAGCTTCCTCAGAGTCAACTGTATGGCCACTTATCCATGTTACGAGTTTTTAATTAGTAATTACTATACACAGGTTAGTTTTAAATGACGATTGTATTCTTTTGCCGTTATATATCATGGACGTTTAAGGAATGCACTTTCTTGTCTTGCAGTAGCATTAGTTTTCTCTTTTTTCTGTCAGGAAGCCTAAAAGTTTGATGTTAGTTTTTGTAGATTCCTTATGTGGGACTCAACTTTGCTGTGTATGAATCTTTAAAAGACTGGTTGATCAAATCTAGGCCATTTGGACTAGTTGAAGACACTGAGTTGAGTGTAACAACAAAGCTTGCCTGTGGTGCTGCAGCTGGAACTGTTGGCCAGACAGTTGCTTATCCTCTTGATGTTATTCGTAGACGAATGCAGATGGTGGGTTGGAAAGATGCTGCTGCAGTTGTTACTGGTGATGGGGCAAGCAAGGCGTCACTTGAATATACTGGTATGATCGATGCGTTTAGGAAAACAGTTCGTCATGAAGGGTTTGGAGCATTGTACAAGGGTTTGGTCCCCAATTCAGTGAAGGTTAGTATTCAGCATGAGTCTATATTTACATCATCATCATATTATTAAATTCTTTGTCATGCTTCTAAATGTGGTTTCCCCAAAAAATACCTTTTTCCTTTTTAGCTAATGGTTAGCTTTTCATTTCAGGTGGAGATTTCTATATCGCTCTTCATTTACTTTTACATAAAGTTTACTTGGTTTGGAAATATTTTAATGTTTTTGCCATTTATTTATAGGTGGTCCCATCAATAGCAATTGCATTTGTGACATACGAGGTGGTAAAAGACGTTCTTGGAGTTGAGATGAGGATATCTGATTGAAATTCGGATTATTTTTTTGCAACTCATGACAACTTTTCAAGCGGAAGGAAAGTAAAACATAAAGTTTGGAGAAGTATTTTTTGCCGAGCTTTCAGAGGAGATTTAGAAACCCTTCTCTAGCCCATCTTGATATTGTCCACCCCCATGTCTACACCGATGTTTTTCTATCTGCGTTGCTTTTAGCTTCAGTGATCAGTCATTCATATGTGCCAACTGCTAATAAATTTTTTTTGAGAAGTGATGCACTAGATTGCTTCTACTTACTAGCTCTCTACAAATGTTACTTGTTGCTTACCTGGTATTATTTGTATAACTTGATTAGTAATGGAGATCTTAGTATTGGTGTTTTGACTGTCACTTTAGTTTTCCTTCTATGATTTCTAATTTTATAACGAACCATGTACTCCACTGGTACTGTATCTCTATGCACGTGCCTTCCCGGCTTCTTCGATGATCTCCTGTATTTAAGAACCGTCTTTCATGAGCGATGAACCAATCTCTATTGGCAGTTCCCCAAAATGTTCAACCAGAATGGTATTTCATCCCTTCAAAATTGAGCCCCATTTTATATTTTATTCCCATTGTCAATTTATCATATAGACGGTAGACCCAGTCCGCGAGTAAGAAAGAGTTGGTTACAATTTCCATAGCCTTTCTTCTTGATATTTAGGAATTCGAATTGGGGGCGATGGGAAACTGGAAAGAATAGTGAAAGAAATATTTTTAGAATATCATTTTCTCAGAATATTTGAGGATGATTTATCCAATGGCTCGATACAAATTTTAAACTTCAATCAATTGAAAACAAACCAAACAATATACGCACTAATTTGGTATATGACGAAACATATAATATTCTCTACCTCACAAAATCAACCAACCAATTAACAATACCCAATGCAAAAAAAAAAAAACTAAATAAACTGTTGACGTTACAAAAAATGATCAAGAATACCTACCTTAAGCAGTAATCTGCCTTCTACCACCGGTCCTCTTTGAAAGGATTCCTTCGAGATAATCGCAACGTTCGCGGTGATAGTCAATCCATATACACAACTGTCTTATGGCCTCTTTCTTCTCCTCCCCTAGAACCAAAATCCCTGCATCCTTCTCATTTAATCTTTTCCCCAGTTCTCCCAGCTTCTCATCCTTTTCATTCATTACCTTTTTCAGTTCTTCCATCTTCACTTCAAGTTGTTTAACAGCTTTCATCAGATTCTCCTTTTCATCTTCATTCTTTTGCAACTTTATCATTAGTTCCCCAACCTTTTCTGTTAACAGTGATTCCTGTTCTCTCTCATGTTTCAGTTCGTCGACTAGATTGGAGACCTCTTTCTTTAGCTTTTCTTCCTCGCTGTTTTTATCCTTAACCCAACTCTTTGCCTCCTGAAGCTCATTCAAGATTTCATAAACACAGGTCTCGATGTGCCCGTAGTCTTCCTCAAACTTCATGGTGAGCGTATCCAGTCCAGTAAAGGTCTCATTTACCTTCTCTGCAATTTCTGCTTTAATCCTAAATTGTGCTTCTTTGTAAGTAGTAATTTCTTCACACAATGTAGTAATCCTTTCATGGAGCAACTTATTGTCTTGCTGGTACTTTTCTTCTTTGACGGTGTGATCATCTTCCTTCTCACTTAATAACTGTTCTGTAATCCGGAGTTTTTGGTTTGACAGGCGGAGCTTTACCTCAATATTCCTGACATTCTCTACCAAAGTGGTGACTTCATCTCCTTTTATTTCCAGTTCTCTTTTCAGATCCTCAATGGTTTCTTCCAATTCATCAAATTTTCGATCTTTTGATTCAATACTTCTGTCAAACTCTTCTATCTTCCTCTCTGCAGCTTGGAGATTCTCCTTGCATTCTTCAAACCAAACTTCAAGTTGTTTGTGCGCTTCACTCAATTTGTTGAAAGCATTCTCCTGTTCTTTCAACAATTTCTCCTGCTCTGCGATCTTGCTTGCCAATTTAGTGTTCTGGTTTTCAACTTCAGTCAGGCTTTGTGCAGACTCTTGTTTACCCTTTTCAGTCAGCAACTCCAATTCCCTTTTCTCGGCATGCAAGGAATCCAGCTCTTGTTGCAAATTGTTGATTTGAACGGTTAAGGCACCAATTTGAGCCGATGTTTCATTTGTTGCCTCCTCAAATTTCTTTTGAAGAGCAAATAACTGGTCCTCTCTCTCTATTGATGTTTTCTCCAAATCAGAAATTCTATCCTCCAGAACCTCCTTTTCCTTTCTTAACTGATCACTCTCATGGTTTTTGTCATCTATTAGCTCTTCCAGTTCTCTTTTCTGTGTGTGCAAGGATCCCACCTCTAGTTCCATATCCTTCAACTGCACTACTAAACTTTCCTTCTCTTCTAGCAGTCTCTGTTCATCCACACTCTTGCTTGCTAAATCTTCTTTAAGATTTTCTATCATAATAAGGTGTTTTGATATTTCTCCAATCTTCCTCTCAAGCTGTAATTCTAATTCAGTTTTTTGAGGACTCAAAGAATTTATCTTCTCCTGCAGGTTGCCAACCTGCAATGTCACCGCCAAAATTTGAGAGGACGCTTCTTTCTCTCTAGCTTCAAATTTCATTGATACAGAACAGAGTTCACTCTCCTTTTCAATTAATGTCTGTTCCAATTCAAAAATTCTATTATGCAGCCTATCCTTTACCTCTTGCAACTGAACACTCTCATTGCTTTTACTTCTTAGCTGCTCTTCCAATACACCTTTTAGGTTACGTAGTGAGTACAGCTCCATTTCCAGGTCCTTCACCAGTATAACATAGCCCTCCTTGTCTTCCTGCAGTTTAAGTTGATCAGCAGTCTTGTTTGACAGCTCCTCTTTCAAAGATTCTATCTGAATCAGGTATTCTGAAATCTCTACTCTCCTTTTCTCCAGCTGCATTTCAGATTCAATTTTCTGGCTCTGTAGGGACTCCAGTTCACATTGCTTTTCATTGACCTGACCCATTAAGTCCTGGACTTGGACCAATGCTTCATTGCTTTTCTGTACGACTTGTTCTTCCAATTCACCTTTCTGAGTGTGTAAGGATTCCACCTTGAGTTGCAGATTGTTGACATCTTCTGTTAGTCGCTCAACTTGAGATAACAAATCCTTCTCTCTATTCTCAAGTTTCATCAAGAGGGCAGAGAGTTCATCATCTTTTTGCTTTTCCATCTCATTTTTTTGTGAGTGCAATGATTCCAGCTCCAGTTCCAATCCTGTTATTTGAGCTATTGCTTCACTCTTGTGGGATTCATGCATTTCCTTATGTGTCAAAAAATCCCTCTCTCTGTCATCCAATTTCTCCCTTAATTGGCTAGATTCAGTGACTAGTTCTTGGATTTTGTCTTGTGCCTGCTTAATATCATCTAAGAGTATGAATCTTTCTGCTGACAGATGCTCTACCTGAGATGATACATCTTTCTCTTTGTTCTCAAGTTTCAACAAAAGAGCGGAGAGTTCATCATCTTTTTGCTTTTCCATTTCACTTTTGCGTGAATGCAATGAATTCAGCTCGAGTTCCAAATCCCTCATTCGGGCTGTTGCTTCACTCTTGTAGGCTTCATGCATTTCCTTGTGTGTCAAAAGGTCCCTCTCCCTTTCATCAAATTTCTCCATTAACTGGCTAGATTCAGTGATGAGTTCTTGGATTTTCTCTTTCAGAGATTCTATCTGAATCAGGTATTCTGAAATCTCTAAACTTCTCTTCTCCAGCTGCATTTCAGATTCAATTTTCTGGCTCTGTAGGGACTCCAGTTCGCGTTGCTTTTCGTTGACCTGATCCATTAAGTCTTGGACTTGAGCCAATGCTTCATTGCTATTCTGTACAACTCGTTCTTCCAGTTCACCTTTCTGAGTGTGTAAAGATTCCACCCTGAGTTCCAGGTTGTTGACATCTGCTGTTAGTCGCTCAATTTGAGATAACAAATCCTTCTCTCTATCCTCAAGTTTCATCAAGAGGACAGAGAGTTCATCATCTTTTTGCTTTTCGATCTCATTTTTTAGTGACTGCAATGCATCCAGCTCCAGTTCCAAACCCGTTATTCGAGCTGTTGCTTCAGCCTTGTGGGATTCATGCATCTCCTTGTGTGTAAAAAAGTCCCTCTCTCTGTCGACCAATTTCTCCCTTAATTGGCTAGATTCAGTGACTAGTTCTTGGATTTTGTTCTGTGCCTGCTTAATATCATCTAAGAGCATGAATTTTTCTGCTGTCAGATGCTCTAACTGAGATGATGCATCTTTTTCTTTATCCTCAAGTTTCATCAAAAGAGCGGAGAGTTCATCATCTTTTTTCTTTTCCATTTCACTTTTATGCAAGTGCAATGAATCCAGCTCAAGTTTCAAATCCCTCATTCGAGCTGTTGCTTCACTCTTGTGGGCTTCATGCATTTCCTTGTGTGTCAAAAGCTCCCTCTCTCTGTCATTGAATTTCTCCATTAACTGGCTAGATTCAGTGATGAGTTCTTGGATTTTTTCATGTCCCTGCTTAATCTCTTCTGAGAGTTCCAAAACTTTTGAGGATAGTGAATTTTTCTCTTCTTCGGCGGCTTTCTGTGCCTGGCTTAGATTTCCTACTTCCTCTTCTGCAGATTCTAGTTTATCCTTCGTTGTAGAAAGTTCCCTCTTAATAGCATTGAGTTCTAGATGGAGCACTTCTTTCTCATCTTTTAACTGAGAAGCAGTTGCTCTTAAATCATCTTTAATTTTATTTCCCTCTTCAATAGCATTCACTGCCGCCTCGTTCTCCAAGATTAAAGTGCTCATTTTGTTATTAACATCTTCAAGCTTCTGGTTCAATTCAGCTTGTATCTCGCTGGCACTTTGCAGCTTCACATTCAGGTCCCTATTAACAACCAAAATACCAGAATTCTCATCTTTCAACCTTGCAGCTTCAACAGTCAATTTTCTTATTATTTCCTCTGCTTCTTGTACTTTCAGAGAAGCAGCCTGATATTCTAAATTTAATGCTTTCTTTTCTTCTATTAAAACATTCAGCTTGCTCTTCAAGTCAGCTATCTCTAGATTTGCATTTTCAAGTTCCGGTTTAATTCCATCTGCCACTTTCTGAAATTCATTTGCTACTTTTCCATTTTTACTGCTCTTTACTCTTGGAGAATCATCTGAATCTGAGCTGGATGAAGAAGAAGAGTCCTTTCTTTTGCCATGAACTTTTTGCCTCAGCTCTCCTGTAAGGTGATCATAGCGATCATAGAGTGACTGGTAATGCTTGTGGAAATCCTCAATCAATTCAACAAGTGACTCCTTGTTTGAGTTTTCTTCTGTGTTTTCGTCTCGATTTTCGTCTTTGATTAGCTTCAAGATCTTCTGAACTTTGTCTTCGATCTCTGCAATTAACAGGAAAATTTGAATGTAAGACGTATTTCTGCTAAAGTTTCTAGGGAATAACAACAACATGAGATGCGAGAATGTAATTAGTGCCCAGTTCGATAAATTCTCCTGCTGATGAGCAACAAAAGATGTACAAATAGGATGCCAAAAGAAGGATCTCAGTTCATTAATTAATATATACTATACAAATCTTAAATACTATAAGCTACCATACCAAACTATTATCTTCTTAATTTACTTTAACAACCCACCCACCCCCCACCAACCCTGCCGCTTTTTCAGGCCTATGATCCCATGCTTAAAAACCGGACTAAATCAGTTTCAGGTTCAAGTTTTTTACCCAAAAAAATAAAAACAGCGCTTACTTGAAAAACTAAAGACAATTTAACCTACAGGATACAGCACTAGTTCAAATTAAATTAAAGCAATGAAATGTTTTTTTGGTAATAATAGACACATAGGATCTTGTGTGCTAGAGAAGTACATACCCATCTTAGTTCCTTTCAGCTCCTCATCTGTTTCAGGGTCAATGTGGCTGCTAAAAATGGACTTTATTGATTCTCTCCAGAGATGCTTCGACATCTTGTTGCTGGAGTTCTCAGCGATTTTGTCAATTGTGCATCAGGATAGGGCAGTATTCATCCCAAGTACTAATAACAGATCAAACAATGCAGCCTCAAACTTGATTACCGTCAACCCTAACTCTGCTACATAGATTGAAAAGACAGACTTTTAAAACTAAATGTACAAAAAAAAACTCTTAATTAATATATATATATATATATATATATATATATATATATATATATGCTTTTAGAAAATCTGACATAACATTGAAATAAGTCTAACGCATAGTTTACAACGGCTAGTTTTTGAATTTCAAACAAATCCTGAGTATCCGTTACACTTGTTTTCTACCGTCCGTTATACTTGGAAAAAGAGAAGATAAAACGTAGCATAAGATCAATTAAGATTTCTAAACTTGAAATAAAGGTAGAAACTAGTATTTCATAATTTTTCACTGCTTCAAAAACCAAAATACTGCTACAACATTAAATTCTCTCTGAGTAATAAAGTGGGTCTTTTTTGGCATGTTCAAGTTTATCAAAGTAAACTTCAACATATATTCTTTGCATTAAATAATAAATTAAGATCTGAGTTTTTGTTTGAAAAAGAAAACATCAAAGAAAATGAGAACCAGTCCTCATCAAACCTTAACATGAGTTGAGAATAAAAATAAATAAATAAATAAAAGTTAGATTTTCCTTGATACAAAACATGCACTTTAACAAGAAAATATAAATATATCACACGAAACCATATCATTTAGTGAAAATTGTTGCAACTAAATTTAGGTTTCCATTTCTGAGTGGATGATCATAAACACAGGATTTTGATAAGAAACAGCTTTGAAGGACATTCTATCAGCATATTATAAAAAAGAAAGACATTCTAATATTCTGGCATTAGTATTCTTACATGTAGCTCCCTAACTCAGAATCACTTTAAATTTAACATTGGGAAAAAATCTGAAATCTAAAAAAGACAGCTAGAAAAGCAAAGAAGTGATCTGTTCTTTTTTCAAGGATCTGTTGTATGAGCAAATATTTCATTCCTGGTCATAACATCATTCTTATCATGTATCTCTATCCCTCTCGTCACTCATAACAAGATGAGATAGACGCATGGTGGCAATGAAAGATGTTATCATCGCTACAACGAGTATTCACCCCATATTGTTTTCATAATTTCAAAGCTGAAAAGGAAGACATTTATTAATTTAACTTTTTGAGCTCAACAAACTCGGAAATATATAAAACTGAATAATTGTTTGTCTTCCAAAAAAGGATGACTTTGATTCAAAATTACACATGAAATATCTTACCAGCACAAAAATAAAAAAATAAAAAGGAAAAAGGAAAGCACGGAGATTGATATAAAATATATAATTTGAGTTAAGGACTTCTAATCGGAATCATTTTAAGCTTCAAGGAGAGAGATGTGCTAATGATTATACATATACAACTTCAACATAGTCTGAATTGGTTAAAAGCCTCTTCAAAACCTCGAAAACAAAGAACTAAACAAACAAATGAGTAATTTAGATTAAATCTGAGCTGATCTTTTAACAGCTTGATATAATCAATTCAAACTCTTAAAAATTTGACACAAGGAATTTGATTCAATCATCAACATAAAAAGACACCAAGTCAATCGTTCAATTCAATCAAATCCAAACTTTAGAAACAGTGCTTACAGCTTCATGAAGTCAAAAAACCTCCTCAAAATTCAAAATCCTTAACACTAAGTCAGCTGCAGTTGAACATGACTTGAGCTAATATACTATAACGAATCAAGCTGATTATACTAATGCAAATGCTTTCAGAATCAAGAAACAACAACAACAAAGTATAAATCAACGAATTACCTGATCATCAGAGCTCGAACAAATAATCCAAAAATCTCAAAATTGAGGTGTGAACAGAGAGAGGAGAGAGAATAAGCAGAGTAATAACAAATCAAATAATAAATTGTTAATAATTCTCTTAAAAGGATATATATATATATATATATATATATATATATATATATATATTGGAACTAGTTTTGTCTGGTGTGGAACACTCAAAGCGACTGCTACCTCATCTCTAGCTTTTCATTCCTCCCACTTGCTGAAGATGGAATCTTTGGAGCTTCTTCTGTTTATTAATCCCCTCAGATTTTTGTATTTATTACAGAAATGCCTTTAGTACGTTTATTCCAAGTGTTCGACTATATGATGCCAGGGTGGACATGAAGACAGTACATTTATTGTTGTATTCCCTTTTTGTACACTAGCTGATGTAATTAAGAAACCATTATTATAAGTAAGAATATAAATAAATTGAGTCGAGTTGAATATTAAATTATATAAATTTAATTTATAAAATTTATTGAGTATAAAATAAAATTTAATTGAGATTCATTTAGTTATTGAGTCAGATACGATCTCAAATAAAGTATGAGTAATTTGAACTTTTCGAGCAAATATAATTTGAACTTTTCGAGCAAATATGATCCGAGTATTAATAGAAAATTATAATTTGAAAAAATTCGGATAATTTATTGAATTTTAAACTTTATTCATATTTGAATCATTTATATTTCGTGTCGAGCTTGAATCGAACTTTTAGTCAAGCGAGTATGAATTAAATCCGAACCGTTTGATTCATTTTACAACCTTAATTATAAATTTCAAAATTTTATAATGAATTACGTAGAGAGTTTTTTAGTTGAAGTAAAAAATATATAATAAGAAAAAAAGAAAATATTTTATTTTATTTCTCTTTAACTTCCTTTTTAAAAGGGAGAATGAAAATATTCACCTCAAAAATTCTTAATTTTTCTCACTTTTCTTCTTTTTCTCTTTTAACTAAAACTTTTTTTTCTCTTGAGCTATGTTTGTTTATAAAAAATATATTTAAAATTGGATTACTTATCTTAATTTAATACTATTTTGTACTATTTAATCATTTGATGAAAGATTATTAATTTTTTTAATATTGAATTATTAGTCTCATAAAGTCATTTAATAATTTAAAATAAGGAGGGACTATTAATCCTAAATTTTTTATGAGATTATATAATCTCACATAAATAATTTTAAAATAATAATAAAAAAAAAGTTCATATGATTATTTAAAGGACTATTAATCCTCCATCATAAAATAAAATAATTCAAAATAATATTAAATTAATATAAATAATCCAATCTCAAATATATAACATAGCCTTGATGTCTTTTAACTAAAAGTTTAAGACACGTTTTTATTTAATCTGATCTTCTTTTATTTTCTATTAAAAAATTTCAATTTCAAAGGACGCCTCCTTTTTTTCCCTTTCACTTCCTTCTTTTTTCTCTCTCTTTTTTTTCCTTTCTTTGTTCAAATTAGGTTGTCCAGGTCAAATTACTTTAGACTTTTGTGGTGAAAGAAAATAGCATGTTACGTAGAAATAGAAACAACTTTCACTAATTAAGACTATTTTTCATTCCATAAGTATCAAAAAATAGAAAGTATATCCCATATGTTTATCGTGGCTTGTGAAGGATTGCATAGAACCGATAGTGTCTCAGGCCAACTGGTAGCACGTGCAGTGGACTTAGTTATAAAATGCCCACTGTACCTGTTAAAATGACAGTATTTGATTGACCTAAGATATCACGTGACAATATCTCAGCAACACTGAAATAAGACAGGAATCTTAATTTTTTCTTTTTTGATATTGTGAGGCAAGAGTCAAAAATTTCAGTTGGCGGGAAGTTCTCATTACCTTGATCTCTACTACTACTACTACTATTGTTCTTGACATCCAGAATGTCTTGGTTATCCTTTTACAAAATTACATATGCATGGATGTTTAGTTTGATTATACAAGTACAACCCATTGAGGAAGGTTTATGTAATTCACTGACTATGGTATTTGGAAGCTGTCTACGTATGATAATTTATTCAAAATCTATCTGCTCATCCGTGGGTTGGAAAAAAATGGAGGGCGAAAAACAGAAAAAAAAAAACCCTACTAAAATAACCAAAAAACTTGGAAATTAGAATGAAAAATGATAACCTGAGGATCATCTTATCTAAGCTGCATTCTGGTTTCTTTTAGTAGTACATCATTGAGCAATTTCTTGAGATGATCAGGCAGACTGAGGTGACAATCAATCCACACGCATAATTGTCGTATCGCTTCCCTCTTTTCCTCTCCAAGACTCTCCATTCCCACTTCCTTTTGTTGCACAATCTTCTCCAATTCCCTCGCCTTATTCTCTAACTTCCTAACTTTTTCTCTAAACCCCAATGCTTCTGCTTCTTTATCATTCAGTTGAGCCAACAGTGTATCTAGATAATCCTTCGCGTGTGTTATTGCTTTGTGTTTTTTTTTGATAAATTTATTGCTTTGTTTTTCCTCTTTGCCCAGTTCTTTGCGAAAATTAGTTCACAGAACACTTTGGAAATTCTTGCATGGAACTTCTCCTCTTCAACCCTAGACTGATTGGCCTCATTTTCCATACTAGTCATCTGTTTTTCCAAAGCTTTTTTCTGGCTACTAAGCGATTTTAGCCCAAAGTTTCCAATTCAAGCTTCAAGATAAATACCTGGCCCTCTAAGTCCTTTATCTGAGCTCTTGTCTCCCTTTTGTGAACCTCATGTGCTTTGCTGAGAGACAGAAATTTCTTCTCCCTTTCAGCCAATTTCTCCTTCAACAAGCTAGATTCATCCACTAGTTTTTCTTCTGAACTCTGGGCATCCTCATTTTCATTTGCTAGATGTTCTATGGTTTTCCCAGCCTCTTGTGTATCGCTCAAAGGTGATACAGATTCCACACTTAGGGGCTTCATTTACTACTTCATTAGTCGAGGTCAGTTTATCCTTCAGGTACAAGTCCTCTCTGAATCTTTAGTATCAAGTTTCTTGTTACTGCCATCCTTAACCTTCTGACCCCTTTTCAATTGATTGTTCCTAGCACTTTACTCATCCAATGAATCATACGGCTCTGAATCAGAGGTGGCAGAAGAGGTAGAAGAACCATCGCCTTTACTGCCTGCAACTCTTTTCCTTGCCTCGCCCTTGAGGTTATCATAGAGAGCATAAAGTGATTGGTGCTGTTTCTAAATTATCATCAATGAGTCGATAAAGTTCTTTCTTCTTTGTGCGTTTGGATCGGAGGAATGAAGGCGGAAATGCAATGATTCATTTCTATGGAATAAAAAAATTATGTTTGATTGTTCCATTGAAATAGAATGGACCGTTCTCTTTCCTCCTTTATTCCTTGAAAGATATATAAAATGACGCATTCCAGTTGGAATAAAATAAATCATTCCACTCTCTATTCCATTTATTTCTTTATTCTATTCTTTTACTCATTTCATTCTTTCAATCAAAATGATTTGCTTCTTTGTTCCCTTGGTTTATAAGCTTTAAGATCTTGTTCACTTTATTTGCGTTTTCTGCAATTAACATTGTAAAATCTTGTCAGCCAAATTAAAAAGCTTGAGGTGTAACAAAAAATATACGTCAATGATCAAATGTCAAATTTACAAGGATGAAGCCAAGTTCAAGCAAATACTATGTCAGCAACGAGCTTGTTCAAGTAGATGATGAGATTATATAGGTAGCTTGGAAAAACGGCAACGCAGCCCAAAGGAACACAATGTAATATGAACCATTTACAAAATTTAGGAAATAAGACAATAAGGAAATGTCCACTTCTTAGTTCCATCAAATAACATGTGCTGAAAAGTCTACACTTGCAACCACAACGTACAAGGAGTGCACAAACATAATAAAAAGGAGAAAACTTTCACAATCCGCAACTTAACCAACTAACCAGATCGAAGATCTGCATATATTTTTAATAAAAATACATCTATGTTTTTTCCTCGTCCGTTGGAGTGTAGTTCCATGTCTTCTTCTACTTCCATAAAAAGGGTTTAGGATAGAACTATATAAATATATACATATTCTTGTATAGAAAGTACAAAAATATGCACCAATTGTTATTTGAAGTAACAGCAACATGAACTCATCTCTACACTCACAGTATGAAAAATGCTGCAAAAATAAATAAAAGGTTTATGCTCTTTCCAAGTTGAAATATATTGAACGTATCCATGCTGATTAAACCGTAGACCATTATCCTAGGATTGCTGGTGAGAAATATTTACCTATTTGTATCAATTTTAGGTCCTCTTTTTCAGGATCAACATGAATCCTAAAGGACTTCATCGACTCCCTCCACCCATGTTTTGTCATCTCTACTCCAGATTCAAGGTACTTTGCATAAGGTACAAGAGCCAAGATTGGAATTTATCCATTCGAAGCAGAAGAAATGCAATAACTGTAGAAGGTAAATTCCAAAATCAGTTTGTAGTTTGAAAGTAACAACTGTGAACTTGGACTAAACAAATTCGAGGATAATAATAAGAGGCCCCAAATAATTAGTAAACCAATGTTACATGGACTTAGACGAAGTGTTTGGTTGGACACTGTATTTTAAGGAGTCCGAGATATACAGGTACTCCTCGATTTTGTCAATTTTTTATATTAAAATAAAGTGTCTAATACCCATATTTTTATCCAAGTATCAAGTGTTGTATACGAATACTTTAAGGTAAACCGAAGAATCCATGTAAGATAGTAGTACACAAAAGGTATAAGAGGTGGCAAATCAGTTATGTTTAGTTCTATTTCAACCTAAGAACCAACAGAGAGCACACTAATACCAACAGCCAGATGAGAGATGTTTGTCTGATTTGGTCAATGAGGGATGCCCAAAATCCACATTATTATCAAACTTGAAAAGAGGGCAAAAGAAAAGATGTAAGAAAGATATAATACAAAGTTTTTCAAACTTTCAATGAGTTGTCTTCCTTTATCAAGCACAATATTTTTTCCGGGATTTCGTTTGTGGTTACTTGGACAGATCTATGTAACATTATTCTGAAAATATGGCCCTTAATTCCTTAAACATGAATGACAACATGGCATGAAATTGATTAGTAATTTATTTAAGACGTCAATTTCACAACCAATGTTGTTATAAACTTTTAAAATATTCCTGAACTGACTTTATCTCCGACTTATGCCTGCACAAAGTGTCCAAATTTCTCATTCAGCCCCAAAACCACATGATAATTGACAACCAATTACAGCTGTGAGCCCTGCATGTTTTTCAGATTGCAGAGAAAATAAAATTATGCATAAATGTCCATGTGTCTGTACCTAATGTTTGTCTCTTCTCTCTCTATATAACATCTAGATAGATTTGTTCGTATATAACTATCAATCAAGATTCAATAAAGCATGCAAAAACAAAAGCAAAAAGATAAAAAAATAAAAGTGAACGATGGCATGTACTCAAGATTCCAAACAAATCTAAGAAATCTCAAATGCTCCTTTACATTAATGAGAAAAGTTTGGAACGGAAAAGAAATAAAATTTAAATCAAATAACGATTCTCCTGTAAATTTCTGCTCACTCAATACAGCGCAAAAATTACCTTTCGTATTGAAAGGTAAAAGAGCTTGAATTTTTTTTAGGAGAACATCGATCTGAACAGAGAGAGGAAATGCCAACAAAAATGGTTAAAAAAAATAGAATACTTCGTATTTTTATCCTACTATTCTTCTTGACCCCGAATCAGGTTCATGCATACATGTATCATACAAATGAAAAAAGGAATTGATGATATCCTATCTTTCGGGTTGGTTTCACTTTATACTCTGAATTTGTAAACCACGTTCTCACTAGTCTAAGGTGTTGTTCTACTGTGAAACGCTTCTGGTATGAATATTAGTGATCGTTAGAGATAGAATATCAGCAATATTTGTAGTATGTTAAGAATGTCTAGCTTGAATTATTCTTCCTTCCTTCTATTTATAGGCGTTGGGATATGTCCCATCAATCATGATGTCGAATGGGCAGCTATTCTACATAAGGTGGACGGTAATGGTCTCGTCAACCGCCCTAGTCAGTGGGCCCTCAAACCCCTATATCTTAGGTTTAGTCCAAACTCTTATGTCTCAGGTTTGAGCCTCTAAGGTGTTGGTCTTGGGCCCCTAACCTTCTTAGTGATATTTCTTTAGGCATTGGTCCTTTGGCATAATCACTCTTTCACATTGCCCCCTACTTCCTCATTCCACTTTAGTGGGGTAGGGGAGTATAAAGTTTTTCTTAACAAATTTACTAGAGTAGGGTTTCTAGGCAAGGTTGCTCGGGTTTACGAACGTGGTGTGAGGTCGCTCATGTTGATGGTTGAGTGATGTCAATTACGCACATGGTACAAAAAACTGGGGGTGTAATTATATATGCTTACTGCATCGTTTCTCAAAATTCATGGTAATAGTGGTGTCAGACACGACGATTTACATGTACTATGTGGATTACAATTACCCAATCAATCTAAACCATTAAATTTGAAATCAAGATCTCTTAAGGGGATTAAGTATAAATATGAACACTTGTTTCCTTTTTCATTTTTTACTTTCTACCGCAATCTTTCATACAGTACTTAGTCTAATCGTGCGTGAGGGTTTATCTTTCGCTCCCCATTTTTTCGGTCACCATAATTCAACTAAGTTAATCGAACTTACCATCTTAGGTACTCCTTTGATATCATACACTTCCTCGTTACTATTGTGTTGATTATTTTGTTTGTGGGGGTTTGTGAAACTTCTGTTATTGTATTTTTTGGGTATCATATTTCTAACATGGCTAGAACGATTAAGGTTCCATTTGGAACGGGCAGAGCAAATATGCTAATAAGTGACAAGCGTGAGCCACTCGAGGGGATTGATAAGGAAGATGTGATCAGGAGCAAAAAATCATCTTCGACCTATTTTCCCTTGGTACCTTGGAGTCACTTTTCTATACTTCTAAGTAGGGATCAGTTGGTAACTTCTACTTGACAATTAACTTGAAAGTGTCCGTTCTAGAATTTTTTATGTGTTATATTTAGTTCTTTCAGATATTGCACAAATTCATTAACAATGAATTGAAGTCTATTATTAAAAATCAGTATTCAGGGTATCTTGAAACGTACAATAATGAAATCATTAAAAAACTTTTTGCAATCCCTCTCGATGACACGTTAAAGGGCCTTAGCCTTAACCCATTTGGTTATCTAGTCGACAACCACGATGCAAAACTAAAGGCTTCCCGAAGCTTTAGGGACAAGTCCTATCAAATCAATCCCTCATACTACAAATGAAATTGGCGAAAAGATATAAGATAAGGGCTCTGCTGGTTTCCTGGGGATATTAGCGTAGATCTGACACTGGTGGTATTTTGGTACAAAGTTTTTAGCATCCTTATGAATGGTAGGCCAGAAAAATCCTTGTCTAAAGATTTTATGTGCCAAAGCTTTAGTCCCCAAGTGATTACGACAAATCCCCAAGTGAACCTCCTCGAGGCAATAGTCGACATCAGTTAGGTCCACGCATTTTAACAGCGAGGCTAAAAAAGCATTTCAGTATAATACTCTTTAGCTTATATAAAACTTGGAAGCTACGAATATTTTGGGCACTTTTTAGGGTGTCAAAAAATGACAGACATCTCTCAACTAATTTGGAGACAAATCTCCGAAGGGCAGTAAGGCTCTATGTTAACCTTTACACCTCTTTATGTCACTTTGGAGGTTGCATATTCAAGACAACTTGTATCTTTTCTGGATTTTCTTCAATGCCCTTATCGCTCACTAGAAATTCAAGAAACTTGCCCGCTCCCAATCTGAAGGTACATTTCTCTGCGTTAAGGCACGTGTTGTGTTTACGAAGATTTTGAAAGCACTTTTTCAAATCTCTTTCATGATCTTTCTGTATGAGGCTTTTGACAATCATGTCGTCTACGTATGCCTTTATGTTTCTTCTTATTTGATTTTGAAAATTCGTAGTGCCAGCATTCACGAGCCAGAAGGACATGGCTTTAAAGGCGTATACTGCTCGGCGAGTGATGAAGGCGGTCTTCAGGATATCCTCAGGTGCCATTTTAATCAAATGATATCTAGATAAAGAATCCACAAAACTCAATAAAAGGTGTCCCACTGTGGTGTCTATTAACTGATTAATGGATGGGAGAGGTACGAGTCCTTCGAGCATCCCTTGTTTAAATGCGTGTAATCAATGCATATTCTCCTTTTTCATTACTCTTTTTGACCATTACCACATTTTTCAACTATTCAAGGTATTGTATTTCATATATGAGGTTGGTTTTCACCAGCTTGCCTATGTCCTCATCGATCGTCACCTGTCTATCAGGAACAAAATTCCTTCACTTATGTTTAATCGACTTTTTTGACGGGTCGACATTGAGTTTGTGAACTGCCAAAGACTTATCAATGTCGAACATATCTTCAAGTGACCAAGTAAATACATCGCCATACTCCCGGAGAAGGTGAACGATATGGTGCTAAATGTATTCGAGTACAACTGTTCCAATGTCGAGTTATTTGGAGGAATCAACTGGTACAAGCTCAAATTGTTCCACCTCCTCAACCTGTCTGACTTTCGTTTCTATATCCTTTTTTGTAAAATGCTTCACTTCAAATAAGCCCTCGTTTATCCACTGCCTGTGGAATGGTCATAATCCCTTTACCCTTATCACCGTTCTTCTCCAGGGTCGTCAATGCCAAATTTAGAGCAGTAGTATAGTATACCTTTGATATTTCCTGATCGACATAAACTTTTCTAACCTCATAAGGGGTTAGGAATTTTAGTTTCATATGGGTAATCGAGGTGATAACCCTTAGATTAGCTAAAGTTGGGCGACCGAGAATCGCATTATAAGATGAAGCTTCGTTAATCACATAAAACTTTACTATTATTCCCACCTTGCAAGGTTCGGATCTGAAAATGACAAACAAGCTTATGGTTCCCCAAATTGGTACCAGGTTATTCCCGAAGCCATACAATGGCAGCTCTCGTCATGGCTCAATTTCATATCCATCCAAAAAACATTCTTTTATAAGCATGGTAGTACAAGATGTGTACTGAGAAGTCGTTGTTCTCTAAGATTTTCATAACGTCCTGGTCAACAATATCTAGTTTCATAACCAATGCATCAGCATGCCTTGGGTTGATTTCTTCAAAATCTTCATTTAAGAAAGTAATCACATTGTTAGAATTAAACTTTGCATTTTTTTGGCTGGTATTCCTTAATTAGGAAGACCTTCTTGGCGTACTCATCCTCTAAACAGGCTGACGTAGAGCCCTCTATTACCACATTTTCCTTATGTCTCCCTAGGGGATTTTTGGATCGCTATCTCGCTATCATAAAGGTCATTTGTAGTTTTAATTATTGGTTAACATTTCCTTTTTTCACTTGTTCTTCTAGGAAAATTTTCAATTCAAAACACTCATCCGTATCGTGGCCATGATCGTTATTGTAGTTATTGTAGACACCCAAATTTTGCACTTCTCTACTAACCCTGACAGGAGGGCAAAATCGTGACTTGACCCGACATGCGAAAAGGAAGGTGGACCCCAACACGAAGCCACCCCAACGACTTACGGTCAAAGCCGCCACAACGAACAACGAGCATCAGGTTACTTGAGACGAGGCAAACAGCTGATCCAGAAGAACCTGATTTGATCACAAAAGACGACTAATGGCCACTACGCTTACGATGGTCGGGGGTCTCGCTCCCCGGTGAGCGAGCGGCTGCCCAGCTCGCCAGTGAGTTGGTGGGGGTAGAAGGGGGCAGCACCCCTGGAGGCCAAGCACAAATAGTAATTAATACATCAGGTAACAATCTTCCAAAATAAAACAGCAGAAATTGACGATTCAAGACAGCGTGACACGAAAATCGAGAAAAATAAGCTGGGCAGCTGCAGGTGCACCTGCGGCCACCGACAAGTGTGATATTTGCACGGCTCAAGGAGACAAACCGGCAGCCGAGGATTCGGCGCGGGCGGCCACAGCAGGCAGCCGCAGATGCACCTGCGGCCAGCCGCAGTTGCACCTGCGGGCTGCGGCTGCCTTGAATCACCTATACAACGTCATTTTTGATCCACAGAAGAGAAAAAGAAGCAAATTTTCCTAATCTAAAGAGAGGGAAATACGTGAGGAGAGAGAGAGGAGAGCTTGGGTTTAGAGAATCCAAGTGAAAAAATTTCATTTTCTTTGTTAAATAGTCAAGTGTTCTTGCGGTTTTGCCCGATTCGTGAAATAAAAAGTTTTTGTCGGTGTATTACAAGGTGAAAAAGGTGTTTTCTTTGAATTTTGCTTGTGTGGTTATTAAATCTTGTGTTTTGGGTTGTTTAATGTAATATGTTGTTACATTGTTGAGGATCCGTGGATTAGGAATTATTAGCGAGGGTTCCGTCGGAACGTAATTTCCTCCTAATGTCCCGATGACATCTGTACGGTGATATGTATTTTATTGTGGTAGTGGATAGTTCGTAATGTTGGGTTGTGATTTTCTGAGTCATGTAGCATAGTATCAAGTTTAGTATTGTTTATCTTGCTCTGGTATGGTTGTGCAACGATTTGGGTGATTGTGAGCCTAGGGAGGAGATCCTCGTGATCAAGTCCCGACGATGGACAACTTTTGGTGTATGTAATCATTGCAAGGGTCCATTTTGTATATATGTAAATATTGGGCCTTAAAGCGATATCGAACCGTAATCGGGTTAAGGCCCCGTAATAGTAAAATATGTGATTGTGGGTGTTTGGGGTTATTTAGACGGCTCACATGCCCATGGATAGCCCCGACACGTTTTGAATGCTTGTTTTGATTTACGACACAAAAAACGGTTTTCCAAAATAAGGCAAACGATGAAGATTTTCTAAAAATGATCAAATTAGAATATTAGATTCACGAGGTTTAAAAATTAAGAGTTTTGGCGAACTTTGATCCTTGTTTGACGAAAAGGCTCCATTTGGTTTTGAAATGTCATAAAAGATGTTTTCGTAAAAAAATAGATAAACGTTTTCATTAAACTTTGTGCATAGGGTTAAAGAGTTCTAGAAATTGCCTTCATTTTATTTGAATTTACTGTTAGAAGGAAATGTATAGTCTTGATTCTTATTTGACAAAAGTTTAAAAACTATTGTTTTCTAAAAATGACATCTAATAAAAAACCTCATCGTTTTCGAAATTAAAATCAATCTTTATTATAAAAAACGAAGCCTTGTCATTTGAGTCAAAAGATGTCTAAACGTTTTCCCGACAAAACACGTTTTCCATAAGAAATCAAAGCGATTTTCACGCAAAATTCACCACAACCATCACCTAGGCACGCACGCACGCACACACACACAACTCACACATTTTTAGGATTTTGAAAGGATAAGAAAATATCGAGATTGCGGTAACCGTATTTTCACGGAAGTCGGGGGGTGCCTAACACCTTCCCCTCGCTTAAGTAAGCCCCCGAACTCTATGAATCTCGGTTCGCAGACCAATTAATTCGGAGTCACATATATGAGCCATCGATTATGAAAATAAATTCGAATGAGTTGGTACATCCATTTCAAATATACCAACTGGCGGCTCTGGTTAATTGTCTCATCATAAAATCAACCTTTCAAACCCCGTTGACACTCAAGCCGACCCTTTTCCAAAAAAAACACATCTTAATCCAAAAGGCAAAAATTGGGAAGGGCAATTAATAAAAAACGAAACGACTTTTCCCGGCGTCGACAGTTATATTTTTTGTTTTGGATACATTTATCAAGTGGGGCCTTCAACCTCCCATTTGTCTCTTCTCTTATTTGAGCCACACCTCTCCTTGCCAAAATGCCCCTCAGTACCTTAACTTCTAAGTTAATTTTTATCTTTTGAGGGTACAATGCCTGACAGGCTTCATCTACCGAGATGTGCTTGATCCTATAAACCTTACCCAATGTTTGCAGGCTTTTGCCTAAAATAACTTTTGCAGACTCGATTGACATGAAAGTTCAGATTATGGTAAAGTATAGGATTGCCTCTTGCATCCTAAGATTTCTAATGGGAGCAACCCCTTTTTTTGAAACGTTTAATGTAATTCCTCAACGACTCATCATCTCTTTGTTTGATGTGCATTAAACTAATGGTGTGCACTTCACTCAAACAATTGCCAGCGAATTTATCTATAAATGCCTCTCGGAGTTCCTCCTAAGAACTAATGTTGCGAGTAGGATGGGAAGTGAACCACGTTCGGGCATGTAATTTCAGCATCTATACAAACAATCGACATTTCGTTGTCTCAATGTAGTTCAATACGTACATCAGACTTTTGTAATACCCTGTATGATTGCTCGGGTCAGTGCTACCATCAAAAGTCTCTAACCTTGTGACTCTTACATTGGGATCAATGGTTCTGCTTTTCTAATAGCTCAATGAACGGAGAGATCTCACCCGGATGATTTCGTCCACACACCTCCTTTTTAAGGGCCTTAAATCCATGTGCCCAAAAGTCGGTACGAGGAGTGAGGTAAAGACTTACCTAATCATTTTGGTCATCAGGACGGGTGACATTACTTCCTGCGCTGCCATTTTCTTTCCATATGGAGAGTTCTTTCTTTCGATTGCTTTAACTGAGTGAATACCAAGGGCTATAATTCGGGAGATCTCCTGAAGACCATTCAAGGAGGTGTGGTCGTTCTACACTATATGTGTCTATTTTTGTCTCATCTCCCATCAGGAGATCTTTGTCAGGTATGTATGCTTCCTCGATCTTCTGTTCCTCGAACATGCAATTGGGGCTTGCTATGACGGGAACTGCCTCTTTAAGACCCCTCGAGACTCATACTCTTATGCAATGCCCCTTTACCATATATCTTTTCCTCCATCAAATTTATGCATTTTAGTGTTTCCTTATGTTGGATATGCAAAACAGCTAGCTCGCAATTTCATGCTCAACGGAATGCGCCTTTGGCGTTTGGGGAATCCACCTCTTCCCTTTCTTAATTTTTTGAAGGCATTGATATCTACATTCGGCTCCTTGAAAGGTGATGTCATAAGCCATCTTCTAATCTAGAGTGCACTGACCGTTCGGGTCAATTTTATCTAAGAGACATTTGTCTCTGACAGTCTGGGCCTTGAGGAATGAGTTCACGATGGTCTGGTTGACGATTATTAGGTGTTTGAAAGGTTACACTTTTCCCTCTGCAATTTCTCGTTCTTACCATTATCCCATAAATAGTCTAACGGGGCAACAATGTTTTATTTCAAGTTGTTCTAAAATTAATAGTTGTGGGAAATTGGATTCTTGATCCGATTAGGTGATGCAACAATAAGGAACTCGTTAGGTTAGTCTGGGGATGCAAAAACTTTACGACCAAAGCATATAAATGTTCCAACAAGTTGGGCCCCTCCTTCTAGCGTCAATGATGATACTCTATCCTTCGGGTTGGTTCTATAGAGCTCCGCTTTATGTTATAAATTTGCAAAATATGTTCTCACGGTAGTCCAATGTGTTATTTCATCGTGAAACACCTCTGGTGTAAATATTAGTGATCGGTGAGAAATATAGAATATGAACAGTATTAATGGTGTGTTAAAAATGTTTAGCCTAATTTTTTTTCCTTCCTCCTATTTTTATAGGCGTTCTAGATAGTGGAATATGTTCCATCAATCATGATAATAGATGGGCAAATATTTCACATAGTGTTGGTAGTAGCGTCGGTCCTTGTCAACCGCTCTAATCAATGGGCCCTTAAACCTCTATGTCTTAAGTTTAGTCCAAACCCTATGTTTCAAGTTTGGGCCTCTAAGGTGTTGGTCTTGGCCCTAACCTTTCCAGTGATATTCCTATGTGCATTGGGCCTCTGGCCTAATCACTTTCTAACAGGAATCTACCCATTAGTAATAGAGTCAATACACAGTCACACACCATGCAAATGATCAAACAAATGCTTTAAAATGTTGTATTACAACACTTTAAAATATTTTTGAATAATTTAGGCATAAAATTTTCTAGTATTACAACTTTCTTTCATACATATCATGTCCTGCTGGTGTTAATACATATGTTTCGATTTTAAAATTAAATATATATTTTAAAAATGATGTATTTTTAAAGAATATAATGTTGTGACAATCCTTGCTAGTAAGCGTCAAGGACTAAAATATATAAAAGGAATTTTAACAAAAATATATAAAAGGCGTTATAAATAGTATACTCAAATCTCAGCTCAAACCTCATAACTGAAGATTTAATCATCGAAATTTAAACTAGGATAGCATTAAATAGTAACGTAATAATATCACCTTTTGGTTGGATGAGGTACACCCTTGTGTTGTTGCTCATATTGTACAGGATGCTAGAGATGAATAATATGCTTGCCTCAGTCCTTGCTTTCTCTCAAATAAAAAATAATCAAGTGATTACCCAATTTTGTTGGTTTTGACAATTTGAGATGGAGTATTGAAATTTTTATATAGGCCTAATTGCAGCGTAGGGCCCAATCCATAAACGGGTAATACCAAACTACAACCGCTCCGATTCATATGAAAAGAAGATAGCTCGTCATCTCGGGTCGCCCTCAGTAAAACAGGTTCTCCTAATCCCTAATTTCAATATTCTTCTTCGTATAAACTCCATATTCGATTGAGTCTTTCCCTCAGATCTCTACATATCCATATACACATCTTCATCTATCTGTAATTCTGTTTTTTTCTCAATTAACAATGGCTTCTGCAAAGGATTCAGACCCAGCACTGGGCTATCTCACTCGCAAAGAAACGGAGGTAAAACTCCCGCGCCCAACTAGGGTTAAGAACAAAACCCCAGCCCCCATTCAAATCACCGCCGAGCAAATCCTCCGAGAAGCACGAGAGCGTCAGGAAGCCGAAATCCGACCGCCGAAGCAGAAAATCACAGATTCGACCGAACTCGCCGATTACCGGCTCCGCAAGCGCAAAGAATTCGAAGACCTAATCCGCCGTGTTCGATGGAACAAGAGTGTTTGGGTGAAGTATGCAAAATGGGAAGAGTCTCAAAAGGACTTCAGTCGAGCTCGTTCGGTCTGGGAACGAGCACTAGATGTCGATTACAGAGACCACACTATGTGGCTGAAGTATGCCGATGTCGAAATGAAGAACAAATTCATTAACCATGCCAGAAACGTATGGGATAGAGCCGTCACATTGTTGCCCAGGGTTGATCAATTATGGTATAAATACATTCACATGGAGGAGATTTTGGGGAATGTAGCGGGTGCAAGGCAAATTTTTGAAAGGTGGATGGGTTGGGAACCAGACCAGCAGGCTTGGCTTTCTTACATTAAGTTTGAGCTGAGATACAATGAAATTGAACGAGCTAGGGCCATTTTTGAACGTTTTGTGCAGTGTCAGCCGAAAGTTTCATCATGGATTCGGTTTGCGAAGTTTGAGATGAAGAATGGGGAGATTGGTAGGGCTAGGAATTGTTATGAGAGGGCGATTGATAAGTTGGCAGATGATGAGGAGGCGGAGAGTTTGTTTGTTGCATTTGCGGAGTTTGAGGAGAAGTGTAAGGAGACGGAGAGGGCGAGGTGTATTTATAAGTTTTCCCTCGATCATATACCAAAGGGACGGGCAGAAGACTTATATAGGAAATTTGTAGCGTTCGAGAAGCAGTATGGTGATAGGGAGGGAATAGAGGATGCTATAGTGGGGAAGAGGAGGTTCCAATATGAGGACGAAGTGAGGAAGAATCCCTTAAATTACGATTCATGGTTTGACTATATTAGGTTGGAGGAAAGTGTTGGTAATAAGGAGAGGGTCAGGGAGGTTTATGAAAGAGCAATTGCTAATGTTCCTCCAGCTGAAGAGAAGCGCTATTGGCAGCGATATATTTACCTATGGTAAGTATAAAGTATAATGTAATGGTTTATTGGTTAATAATAAGATTGTGGGTTTAGTTGATGCTGATTGATTCCGGTTATGATTTTCAGGATTAATTATGCTTTATATGAGGAACTTGATGCACAGGATATGGAGCGCACTAGAGATGTCTACGGGTAATATATTAAAAATGATAAAATATGTTAGAGACATCAATTTTGACTAGTGGTATGGACATATATCAATAATAGGCTACACCACAATATATTCTTTAGGAAGGCATATATGAACTATGATATGACATTCATTTGCTAAAAGATACAAAAACAAGAAGCTATTAGTTTGATTTCTCACAATTTTTTTATTACCGCTATATGGATTTAAGAAGATTGTAACTGAACTTAGTAACGATACTAACCTAGGAAATCATATTAATGTCACTTTACAATAAGGAACCTCCATGAACCAAATAGATTTTTCATGTTTCCTGTCTCGAAAACCATACAAGTTAACAAGGCTTTATACTTTTCCAACTCAAAGGTTAACACCTAAGCTAGTTCATAGTTGGGTTATGCTGGAAGATGATTAGCGCAGATGAGTCCGCCAATGAGCAAGGTACGATTTTCAAGGGGTAGTAGGCTACTGGAGCAAAAGCAAAGGCTGGTGCAAATGAGCCTTGCTGTTATGGCATACCGGTTTGCGATCTACATTATGCAGATATGTTAGGATTTTGAGGAAAAAGTAGTGAATCCGTATAACAGTAAACTTTACTTTTGAATAAATGTCTTACTTGCCACTTTTTATTGTAGAACTTTTATGAAGATGTACCAAGATGCCAATAAAGTGCCCTGAGGCTTGGCTAGATGTGGTATAGGGATGGTATTAGTTATAGCTGTATAGCGGCCGACATTTATATTTTGCATAGAAAGGATAGAAGGAAAGAGAAAGAGGACAAATAAGTTGCTGCTTATTTGATTTAGGATATGATGCATAAATTAGGCTGCTGGGGTTGGCTTATATGAGAGAAAGTGGATTTGTATAACCCAGAACTAAGGTAGAAAACAATAGTGGGTTGGCCTTATGTAGGAGTCCTAACTCCTAGGGGTGGGAATTGGGATATGCAGCTAATCTGGATAGGCCAACTAGATCCCCCTCTACTATAAGAAGTAATGGACTGAATAAAAACTCTGGTGAAATACTGCAAATTTTAGCACATTTCCAGAAGCTATTGCGCTAAATAATTCGAGCGCAAAGAAGGGAGAACAAGGCTCTGAAAATTTAAATGTAAAAATATTGCAGCATGTGTCCATTTATATATGTATACAGGCAAAGTTCATAGACTTCTTATCTAAATTTGACTAGATAAATTTCTACAGATAAAATAATAGATTTGGTTCCTAAAAAATCAAGGTCCATTGCAATGATCCTCATTCTCAAAATTTCAGTTTTGAGTTCCTTAGTGGACTGTAGTTTGGGAACTTTGAGTTCCCTTGTTGGAGTGTAAATTTGTTTTTTTTTGGAATTGTTATTTTCACAAGATAAATTTGATATTTTTACAAGGCCTTATTCCCATGAATGTGGGTCCTATGAAAAATATCAAATTCTTTTTTTTAAAATGTGATTTCGGCGTCTCTTGTAAAATCAGCATGGAAGAGATGATTTCAAGTGGCCGGCTTAATAGTATGTTCTCTAACTCTTATGGGAGAATAACATGATCAAATACCACATGACTTTTTGTGCAGAATACTTGTCTGAGCTCCTATTTTCTTTCCTTATTTTTTTTTTGTAATATTAAAATTCTGTTGTCTTGCATTATAACAAATATTCCTCCATTTGTTTAGGACTTTTCTCGTTTAATTGTATTTGGGCAGGGAATGTCTCAAGTTGATTCCCCATAATCAATTTTCATTTGCGAAAATTTGGTTGTTGGCTGCCCAGTTTGAGATAAGGCAATTAAATCTCACAGGTGCACGACTAATCCTTGGACAAGCAATTGGGAAGGCTCCTAAAGACAAGGTATTGTAAAGTTTAATTGTTAAGCTTTGATTGAATTACTCTTTTCTATAATTCTTCTGAAGTTCTACACTTTACGTATCAATTCCCTCTGCCCAAAATTTTGTTTTGTTCTTATCACTATTCGTGTTAACCAACAGATATTTAAGAAGTACATTGAAATTGAGCTTCAACTTGGTAACATAGATCGTTGCCGAAAGCTGTATGAAAAGTATTTGGAGTGGTCACCAGAAAATTGCTACGCTTGGAGTAAGTATGCTGAGTTGGAAAGATCTTTGAGTGAAACTGATCGAGCTAGATCTATTTTTGAGCTTGCAATTGCTCAACCTGCACTGGATATGCCAGAATTGTTATGGAAGGTAACTATTTACTATTTAATTTATATGAGAAAAACTGAAACATGGATTTCTATTAAATGGTTTCTTAAGTTGGCAATTTATTATTATGTCCTGATTCATAGCTATTCTTTGTCCTGATCTCATCCTTGTTATTAGGTTCAATAGTTTACATAATTATGCTAAAAATTAATGTAAAGTTGATTTCCATTGCTGTCCACTTTCTTTCGGCACATGTGGAAGAGATGATATAACTGTACAATTTCTTTTTTGGGATATTTATGATATTACTATACACGTATAGTGATCATATGTATATAAATTACTATCCATATGATGTCCAAAATCTTGATTTAGTGTTTCATCAGAATAAATTTGCTGCCTTGTGCAATTTTTCTTTCGAACTTTTGTCAGCCATTTCCTGCGTCTGTTTGTTAATTTTTAGTGAAAGCTAAGTTACAAGCTATACGAGGGCTAGGTACAAATATGATTGTGTTTTTCAAAGTAGGGGTGAGATACGGGTCAATTAATGTGTTAGTGCAACTGATATGTCTATGCTATTTAATATAGGGTTGAAATTGTTTTCAGATTTGATTTAACTCTCTGCATTTGATAACAGGCATATATTGACTTTGAGATATCAGAGGGTGAATTTGAAAAAACTAGACGGCTTTACGAGAGGCTTTTAGAACGCACAAAGCACTTGAAGGTTTGGATTAGTTTTGCAAAGTTTGAGGCATCTGCTATGTTAGAGGATGAGCAAGTGTCGGACTTGCCTGAAGATGAAGTTCAGGAATCTCTTCGTCATCAGCAGCTGCAGTGCCTTCAGAATGCTAGAAGTAAAATATCTGATATTGTTATCGTTGTTGTTGTAGTAATTACTATTTGTGGGTAATCTTCTTCACTTGTATCCTATGGGAACTTAACTTCTTTTACTGTTTGATCCATCAGGGGTTTTTGAGAGTGCCATTAACTACTTCAGAACATCGGCTCCTGACCTTAAAGAGGAAAGGGCCATGTTATTGGAAGAATGGCTAAACCTGGAGAGCAGTTTTGGCGAGCTTGGGGATGTTAGCTTAGTACGTGTAAAGCTGCCGAAAAAGCTCAAGAAGAGAAGGCAAATAGATACTGATGATGGTCCTGCCGGGTATGCTCATCTTCTTAATGTATATGTTCCCTCTTCCTAGACTCGCTAGAGTCTTGGTTGTTTTGTTGACTTTAAGATGTAATTACGGGTCAGGTCATGCCTTTGCAGACATAAGTGAACACAAACTAGATGCTCTCCTGAAAGTTGTTATATGGGCTTGACTAGCAAATTCATATTATTTTTCTTCCCTCAATCTCAAAACTGTCACCTTTTAATGTATTTATAATGTTTTAATATACATGTTTCTATACCTCACTTTCAGCTTTATTCTATCCATTCAAAGTTTATTTATTGAGGATTGTTAATGTTATTTACTTAAATTTGCAGGTATGAGGAGTATATAGACTACCTCTTCCCTGAAGAAACTCAGGCCCCAAATCTCAAGATTTTGGAAGCTGCATACAAGTGGAAGAAGCAGAAGATTTCTACGGATGAAGATTAGCAAGCAACACTGCAAACTTGTGTAATTGCATGTTACAACCCTGTAGATAAATGAGTGGTGGTGGTGATGGTGGGTTGCTGTTTCATTTTCTTCCTAATAAAGAGAAACGGGTGAAAGTGTGCATCATGAACACCTTACAAACTGTCACGCATGGTAGAAGCCTTCATCTCCAAAACACATTTCTGTACTCGAGCTTCATTTTTGAACCATCTTTCATGTGAAATGAAAAGGGAAACTCAGTTAGTTAGTATTTCTTCCTTTTTTGACTATTGTAGTTTCTCATAGTTTATCAAGGGATGATTTTGACACTCACCAAGGCGATTATGGTTATAGTTGTGATTGTCTGATAATTCCTTGTACTTGTATAAAAGTATGGAAAAATGCCAAGTAATTTGATAAAATGGTTTCTTTACACAAGTCATTGTTCTGTACATTTCATTATCGTTTTGTGGATGTAAATTAGACAATTTTTGTATAATTATCTAACATTATACAGAAATATGAGATAATTTTTACGTTTAAAAGAAAAGATAAAAATTTTACAACTATTTATTACTCTCCTAATGAAATTTATGACTAATATTATTATAATGAAATTATGTGTTATGTTAAGATTTTTTTTTTGATAACTTTATAAAATTTAAAATCTGTTAAGTTGTATTGTCTCCCATAAAATTATAATAAAAAAGTTTGTAATAAAATTGATAGAATTAAATATAATTATTTTAAAAAAAATGTTCCTTTCCCTATTAGGGATATAAAATAACAAATATTTTCTCTCTTTTTTTAGGATTCTTTTTGAATACTTTATAAATTTAGATAATATTTAATTGTTATAAATTTGGACAGTTCTTATACTAATTTGGTTAGGGGAAAAAAATTGAATCACTTATTGTCATTATTTTTTAATTTTTTATTAAGATATTTTTTTATATTTAATCTTTTTATCGCCGAATCATTATTAATTTCTAAGAGTGGGTTATTGTCTCACTTCTTCTCTCTCGATTATTCGGACAATATAATGAATATATAGCTAACTCTTATCCACACAATGATGGCCGCCAGTAGTTAAATCCATCAAGGTCACATCATTAAAACCATCCAAGTCCTTGATCATTTATATCTGCCCCTTCTATTCTGTTGATAATTACTAGCTCTTTATACTATATTGGATCGAGTAGATGGAATCCTAGTCTGAATTTGCTAGCTTGGTACATTGAATCGGTAGTTTCGGTTCATGTCAAATTAATGTAATAATTTTGCAATATATTATTAATTAAATTAATATATTTTATGTTTAATTTATTAATTATATGTATTAATATATAATACAATTATATTAATTTAAATATTTTTTATTATGCAATGTATTAATTTCTCAAGTTATATTGTGATAGGTCATAAAAGATAAAATAATAAAAAATATTATTAATTTGATAGTTTGATTTATAATTTATTTTATTCATTATATACAATTATGTATTTAATAAATGAAAAATAATTTTGAATGTAATGTAATAATATTACTATTCAACACAAATATCAAGTACCAACCAAATGAATGTTTCTCTTGTTATAAAATTAAAGATACATTTATAAAACGATTATATTTAAGGATAATTTTATATTCTTAAATATGTATAGTCATAACATTAATTAAGAATTCGGTTGTAGTATTGTGATATTAAAAGTAATAGTAAAAGAATAATAATAAATTAAGAACATCATATCACTTTATAATTAGAAATAAAAATGTATATTTAATTTTAAAAAGAACTAAAAAAATGTATATCTAATGTTAAAAGGTTTAAATATAGATTAATACCTTGAACTTTTAACGTTTTTTAACTTTGGGGATTGAATTCTCAATTTTTTTAATTAAGTGATTAAACTTTTAATTTTTTTCATTTTAGGGATTGTCTTATCAGTTTTTTCAATTAGGAGATTGAACTTTTAATTTTTCATTAAAATTTTGTTATTTCATAATTTTTATAATATTTTATTAATTTTAAGATTAAAAATATTTTAAATTAACTTTCAAAAGTCAATAACAATATTTTAATTTGGGATGGAGGAAGTACATAATTGCATTCAATAAAAAGAAAAAAATTGAACAAACACAAACACATAACTATTAATTAGATGTAATCAGAAAAAGTTGAAAAGACAATCCCCAAAATGAAATAAATTAAAAAATATAAGGTTAATCCCCTAATTAAAAAAAATAAATTGATAAGATAATTCTCAAAGTGAAAAAAATTAAAAGTTAAATCACTTAATTGAAAAAATTAAAAATTCAATCCCCAAAATAAAAAAAAAGTTAAAAATTCAGAGTATTAATCTATATTTAGGCCTTGTTAAAATAGAGGAAGCATATCCTAATAATCTATTACTATTATATTATAATTAAATTATATTACATTAATTTTTTATTCAGTTTACAATAGTTACGGTTGCTTATATTAAAATCAAAAAATTATTTTATACTCCTAAAATATTGTGAATAGTAAATTTTTTCTTCACGTATACATGGGGTCCTATGTAGTGGAGCCCCTTTCAAAAATTTTGTATAAAAAGATGGCGTACGTATCTATTTTAGGGTATGTTTCAAAAGAAAGACTTCTAAATTTTTAAGGTTAAATTTGTGAAAAATAATACTACTCCCTTAATTGAAGCTAATTAGAAACATGAGTGGAACAATAGCAGCGGCAGCAGGTAGGTTAAGGCCGGGGAATGGCTCTACGGCGACGTTTCAGATGCCATTGCACTACCCAAGATACAAGAAAGCCGACTACGAGACCATGCCGGAGTGGAAACTTGACTGCCTCCTCAAAGCCTATGGCCTTCCCCTCGCCGGAGATGTCACCCAGAAGCGTAACTTCGCCATCGGAGCTTTTCTCTGGCCTGATCAGCAGCAATAACATGCCATCTCTGGCCTGATGATCAACAGCAATATATACGACTACTGTACGAAAGAAGATTTTTGAAGCTTATTTTCTCCAAAGGTGGCCGGCCGGAGCATGTTGGGTTGGCCGGTTGGGTGGTTTAGAGTTTGTTCTTTAATTAGCATCTTAGTGATAGTAGTCATATGCCCGCATATATCATATTATGCACTCTATATATCAATATCTACTATAATTCCATTGTAAAACATTTGAAAAAATATATAACTTCTATGATATGTTAGTACGTAGTTTTACATTACAGTAAGAGTTTTGAAACATGTAAAAAATTGGTTAGAAAATGACGAAAAATTGGTTAGAGGACGAAGATACAACACCTTAATTAGTTTTCGACCATCTCAATCTCACCTCTTATAATAAATAAATTTCACTCATATGATATATTGTATTACTTACTACTTGTGAAAGAAAGTCTAATAATATGGATTTGTTCCCATGAATTAATGCACATCGTTTTTTAGAAAATCGTTTTACATTTATTCTTCAATGCCTTAATGTGTAATATATGTACCTAAATATTGGAAAGATACATTATGACTGTCAAGATCCATATATATGCACGGCATTAAACTTTTAAACTCGTTACAAAATTTATTATTTATATAATCACATGGTGTAATCAGAAAAAAGTGTTACGTTATGAGCAGTTCGTATATATATGTGAGAAATAATATATAATAAATAGTTATTATGAATACTATTTCAATAAATTAATTTTACACCATTCATATAAAGCTGTAATGGTGCAAAAAGAATTTTTTTTTACTCAATCGCTACTCCTACTAACGGCTAGATAGAAAAAAATAAAAAATTAATTCAGTCGTTACTCCTACTAATGGCTAAAACAATGGCATTTTGACTATTTTAGGCAGCTACTCCTACTAATTGTTAGTCAAAACGATGACGTTTTTGGCCGTTTCTCAGTCGCTACTCTTATTAGCGACATGAGAAAATACCGGCATTTTTGACAATTTTTCCACCAAATAAAATTATTTAATTTTCAAATTCTTTTGAAGCTAACCTCTGGATACAACACAAATCTTTGATCTCAAAGATTTGGTATCCTTATTGGATATGATTGACTTGGAAAGGTTGTGAATGGGTCCAATGGTGTAGACCTTTCAGTATGGGTGAGAGAGGCTTTAAAACCGCACATTCCAATTCATCAAATGTGTGCATAACTACAGCAGAAACTTTATACGTCCTTGAAATTTCTTGAATGCAATACTGGACAAAGCTATCTGGCAAGTCTGGTAACCAAATCAAAGATGAGGAATCCGCATACAGATATTCCCAGTTCCGAGTATCCGATCAATAAAGGAGTCTAGCTACCCATTTCTAAAGCGATTTGCTGCATCTGTACAAATAGTAAATGGATATTCCCGTGGTTAGCTTCAAAAGAAGCTGGAACTCAAATAATTTTAGTTGGTGGAAAAAAGTTGGCATGCCGTAAGAAGGATGAGCGGTAAAGCCAATCCACAGTAAAAATACTCCTTACATTGATTGTCAAAACAATATCCTAGCAATCCACAGTAAAAATACTCCTTACATTGATTGTCAAAACAGTATCCTAGCAACCAATTGTCATGGATAGACACCCTATATATATATATATATATATATTGGATCACTTATCGGTAAACTATTTAAAACATGATTTTTTAACTGGCGCTTAATTATGCTATAGGATCAGTACCAAATAATGGTTATAGGTTACTCAAAAAAATAAAATTAAATAAAGAGTAGGTTTCATGTTAAATGTGAAAGCTACATGTGACCTCTTGTGCAGGGAATGATATTTATAAGATTGAAAACTGTGATGCACGTGCATGCATTTAAGAGGCTGAGAATTCTATCCTAAAGTTCGAAGAATTAGACACGACTCTTCAATTCTAGTGGTACAAGTTCACACTGGCTAGTTATAGTTATAGCTTGATCTTACATTTCTTAGTATAGTTCTCATAGATCATAGATCAGTAATTTTTCAATGGCTATGGTATGTTTAATAATCAACCCTTCTAATATGTTCATTTCTGACCAGTATGCATAGGGTGTAAACGAGCCAAATCTCGGCGAACACCCTTATGCTCAAATTCGATTCGACTTGAAAAAATTGAACTCGAATTCGACTCGGATTCAATAAGGAATTTTTAATTTTGCACCAGATTCGACTCGGATCATTACTCGAACCTACTCGACTCGTAAGTACTTGACTCGTTTACAAAGCGAGTTACTTGTGAGCCTTCAAAACAAGTTTCGAATATGAAACTATTTCACTTTAAACTGAACCACTACATACTAAATTGATTACTGTATACACCATAATATGCATATGGGAAGGTCCCATAGTCAAAGTTGTGTATGTATATATATTATGATGGAATGATATATGGTTTATAAGTTGTAGACGTGTTCAAAATAATGGATTTTTGAAAGCAAGATGTGGAATGATTTCACCTACTATATCAGTATCAGCAACTAGCTTCTTCTATTCTACTCAAGAAGAGGATGGGCCAAATTGGAAGACAATATTTATTTATGAATACATTCCTGCTGTATAGGGGATGCCGAATTACATCATACACCTACTTAATCTCAAAAATCTATGCTCAATTCAGTAGTGTTCAACGAAATCTAACATTTACTAATCATGGTATCTTTACGTTTCATGCTCATATATATATATATATATATATATATATATATATATATAAGACGGTTTAAAAACATACCTTCTTAAGTAGCATATCTTTATCAAAACGACGTCGTTTTGAAGATTCTTTGATGTTATTTTCATAAATAAAAGAAAAACAGGTGGGACAGCAGAATGTCACATCTTCTTTTGATATTATTTTTTAAAAAAAAAGAATATTTAAAACGACGTAATTTTGATAAAGGTGTACTATTTAAGAGATGTATGTTATTTAAAAGGCATGCTTTAAATTCGTCCTCTATATATATATATATATATTATAAATTCATCATATAATTGTGACTTATTCTCTTTGCTAATAAACACTATCAATTCAACCATAAACTATATACTATGTGTTAGTACTTACTACATGCCACTACTAATTTCACATTCTAATTGGCTAAATATAATTCAAATACCACACCACAATATGCAAAAGATTAAATAGCTCTTGCTCAAACTATAAAGTTGAAGCATTTTATCTCAAGTGGTTAAAGTAATCACCTCAGGAGGTATACAACCCAAGGTGTAAAGACTAAGTCAAACTTTGAGCAAGCCTGCGCTTAGCTTGACGAAGTACCTGTTAACAAAACTATAAGGTTTTAACAGTGATATGCGAATATAAACATGACTATTACTTAAAGTTGGCAAGACCAGAGTTTTCAGAGGAGTTCTACTATGTTCCTCAAATCAGTCTAAAGACAATGCTTCCTCCAGAATCCCCAATCAGATAAGACCCATAACTTCGTTGACTCGATCAGGTTCTGGCTTGTTGGACCCCACACCCCACACAAATAGTTGCTCAAAAATTGCCCCACCCACCCTACCCCACACCCACACACATGTGAAATAGTTGCTCATTAATTGGTTCATGTACCAAAAACTCGTCCAAGTTTTAAATTGAACTAAGTGATTAATTTTAAGATATCTACAAAAAAAAATCTCAGCTCTGGCACCAACAACTGCACCATTGTCGTGCATATACTAGAATCAAGTTGTTAGTAATATACTGACCAGCTTAGCGGAAGGCATACAACACCAAAAGTTGAATGATATACTTCTTTGGCAGGCCAAAGTTCCCTTGAACTGGTATATACATCATGTTGTATTCTCCCATAACAATCGAATCCTTACACTTCAAGGTCCAGTTTAAAGAGTTAGTGGTTCATTTAAATATTTCCAACATCCGTTTAGGTTTTAAATTAGTCCTAACTAATAAATATCAACATAACCCAAAGAATGCATTCTGTCACTATAAAAAATTACATCTCCATGAGCAAATCAAGAACTAAAAATAAAACAGTCATCAGTATATTGATATCCTTTCAGGTCCCCATTTAGTTGAATCATGAAAACACGAGTCAGAATTTAACAATAACACCTTTTGCTAACTTCAAAATCCATATGGATGTTCATATTGAACATTCTCAAAGTTATCATCAGTGAATTCTCAAAATTGATAGTCGATCAGAATTAAGAAACGAAGTTTTCTCATCATAATAGAAGGCACCAACCAGGAAAGTTCAATCATGCCTTCTTGGTAGTGGGAGCAGCTTCCCCTTGGCTCTTTTCTGCTAGTGAAAATTTCTTCACTTTCTGTAGAGAAAAGAGTGAAGTTATATATAAATAACAGTACCAAAATATTGCATACAATTTTGAAAAGTAAGTAAAAAGTTAATTACCCAAAAGCGTTTATAAGAAAATCAAGCACAGTTCTGCAGAACATTAGCATCAAAACACAACCTCTAATAAGAGGCTCACAAACCCGAAAGAAGGGGGATGCTAAAAATGAAGCATGTATCTAATTTTATAATCGAAATCATCACTATATATGCACACAATTACAAAACACAGAATTTGACTGGCAAATTTAATATCTCTATAATTTAACCAAATTCACACAATCAAATTTGAAATAGAATTCAAATCAACAACACGGTAGAACAATCACAACCGCATTTCGTTTAAACAGATATATATATATATATATATAAGAGTACCTTTTCGAGAACGCATGTTCGTAACGAGTTCAAGAGATGAATGCACTTGTCCTGATCATAAGGGGACTCCGCCACGCAATTGAGCAGAGCCAGCGCCTCTTGTGCGCAAACCGGTTCACCTGAGTTGGAGTTCTCCATTGTTTACAATCTAATGGAAGCTTTATTTTTTGGGGGTTAGGGTTTTGAAATTGGGTTTTAACTTTTATGGTTGCAAGACAAAAGAATTTTCGTAATGACGCGAAAATTATTTCAAGGAATTTTTCTTCTTCGTTGTAGACTGTTTGGATATTCAAGAAACTTCGGGTCAAAATCCCCCGCCTTCGCAAACCAAGTACCCATTGTTTCGTGCTTCCCACCAAACAATAGCACTTTTTGAACCTTTTTTTTCCCTTGAAAAAAAAATGTTTTTAACTCTTGACTTGGCTAAAAATTAATATAGAAAATTTAATATTTTGAAGAATAAAATTCATTTTCAACAATGATTTTTATCAATATATAGCCATGAAAAGTTCCTATTTTGTGAAATAAACATATCTAACTTGACCCAATTAATATATATATATATATATATATATATATATATATATATATATATATATATATATATATATATATAGTCCCCTTCTCTAGCGAACCTTAAAAAGCGAACTAAAGACGAACCGTCGTCTTTAATATCTATGATGACGGCTCGACCCGTCACCATAGCTATATATATATATATATATATATATATATATATATATATATAGCTAGATTTCGATGTTGTCAACTCGAAATATCTACTTCAACCGTTTTTTCATTTTCGGAAGAGAAAAGTTGGGGTGTTAAGAGTCATATTTATTAAGTAATTTTAAATATAAATTAATTTATTGATCGGAAGAGATCAGTTAGAAATAGGGTTATATAAATAAAATAAAGATGCAATAATATAAATTCTTAGGATGTCGTCAAAACAAAGTCAGGTTTTAATGTACAACTATGATTTAAATAAATTTATTTTCTGGTATTTGAATTAAGCTTATGTAATTTATGTGGTGTTTCCTACGTTATTTCATGCCTAAATATATAAATATACCGTCAAATTAGCTGATACTCTCCCCTAATTACTTGGACCTAGTAGTATTTTGTTGGGTCTATTTGAAGCTAGAATTTTACAGGGCCCATAACAAAGTGGACTTAGATTTCACATTATTGGGTTAAAGTCCCCAATGCTTAAACACACTTTGGGCCAAATAGCCACTAGTTATCACTCATACAAAAAGCATGCGTATGATTAGAAGACGACAGTTTGGTTTTACAACTAGTAGTTTAGTGGCTCCACGTCATCAGTTTCGATGCAAGACGGGCTGCGAGCTTTTTATTTGGTCTATTTAATACTACCTTTGTTTTTATTTTTATCTATTTTTTAAAAGTTATGCACATAAATTAAAAAATATAATTAATATTTTATCTAATTAATTAAATTGAGTATAAAATTTTAATATTAGCATTTTAAAATTTATTGAAAAAATGAGAGAGAAATAAATTAGCCTTCATGCATAAAGGATAATATGAAAAATTAAATATTTAATGCTTTTTTAAAATTTACAAATAACAAATGAAAATGAATTTTTTCCCCCTAAAAAGTCAGATAAAAAGAAATGGAGGCAATAGCTTTTGGGCCAAAACTCGAAACTTTGATTTGATCAACGAATTGTGTATGCACTTAACAGTTAAATCGAGTTAAATAGTATTGTGAAAGTTTTATGTCTATGAGATTAAGTATAATTATAAGATTTACTCACGTCATGCCAAATTTATCGTTTAAATATTATTAATTATAATTATTGACATAATTTGTAACAAAAAAATTATATATAAAATTGGAATATATATCATTTTATTTTAATAATTATTCGAAGTTCAAACTGTCTCAGCTCTTTGGACTTCATGCTTCATACGGAGTTGAAATTGAAAATAGTCCAAGAACTCATCCAGCTGGTGCAAATAAGAAAAACAACTCTACTTACGTTGATCAGGTGATTTTTCAACAAATTGAATTGGTCCAATGGAAACAAGAAGGATGTGTGACATTTGAAGAAGGAAAAGAGGAATTAGTCCAAGTTCTCGTGGAAAATCATCACAAGAGAAGGAAGAGGAGCAAGTGGGGTGTGAAGATATTAATTTTCTCCCGCATTTTATGTCATGCGTATTCATATATACTAATTAAATGCAAACCTTAATTAAATAGACCATTATGCTGTGTAATTGTATAACTGATCTATACAATTGATTGTTGAGACTTGAAAGTAATATTCCAGCAACACTGTCCATTATAATATCTTAATATTTGGATTAACTGAGATAAGAATTTTGCGGTTAGAGGTTATAGTGACGGTCACATTCTTTCTAATGATTACGAAAATGACTATTATATCTCTTTATGCAATTAGTCACTGTCACTAAAATTTCTAGCGATATGCTCTCATTTAATTATTCTCTACCGTTAAATATTCTAACGGCAAGTTACTAATATCTAAACAGTACATATACATAAGACTTCATTGGTTTTGTTCACCCTTATTGGAAATTAGGAAGAATTTTCAACAATATCAACCAAAATTTAAAGACGACTTATACAAATAATCATCATTATACTACTTTTTTGAGTCATGATATATATCATGTTGAATCGGCATTAGAGCAAGTTAAGCTACCAACACATGTTGATCATAGAATATTTTAATTCACAGCTATTGCAAACTAAGAAGAATTTCTAATTAACAAGTTCAGCCAAAAGTTACTAGTGATAACAAACAAAAGTTGATAATATTAATTAGAATGTGTTATAAATGCTGACTCGTCATGAAATCCTTGATGCAACTATTTTTAGTTTAATGGCTTTTATCTTGCGTGCGACTAGTTGATTTTATGCCGACTCGACGTATAAAACATTTGTTGTTGGCTGTGAGAGTGCTCGAGTATGAAATCAAATCGTCTCTCTCAGACAAATAGTTTGTTTGCTCCAAAAGCTGTAATTTTTTATGTGATTTATATATCGTATAACAGTTTATTAGTTATCGTATAACTGTTATGCGGTATACTTTTTTTTTTGTCTTATAATCTTACAACGGACAAATAAAATTAAGTTGAATGAATAAATATTTCGATTCAACTTTAAACTTGAATCATTCCCCATATATATAAATATCTCTCTATTATATATATTTAAAAATTTTTAAGTCAATATTAATTGATAAAAAATATATATATTTAATTTAAAAAAAAGAAGGGAATAACGACTAGACATATGTATGGTCTTCAGTATCTCACCATCCCTTTCCCATTTCCACAAATCAACCCCCTGATTGCCACGTGGACTTCAACCCCATATGGCCAGATGGGAAACTAGGGCCAAATGGGATGAGTGAAGGAAACATGAGAATTGCTCAAAATATCCCGTACACAGTACTTATATGTCACACTCGAAATCTTACAATGACCACCCCATACTGTATAGGAATTTAATAATTTTGCCCCATAAAGAATTTGTCATAAGAATAAGAAAAAAAATATGTTTTGTTCCTGCTAACACATTAATAAATTGCTCATAGAAAATTGATTGGTTTGAAATGGTGTGCGTCGTTCGCGTTCTACTCAGGCAAGCATGCTCTATGTATTTAGTAAGACTGACTGAAAATATCATTCTTATTATATTTTAATTTATTTTCCCTACCAAATGCACACTTCAAAATTTTCTCATTTTTAAGACATTGAACCCCACATTCACCACCTTTCTAATGTGCTCCAGGCAATATCAGGTACATGCAAACTCCAAAAATTATGTACACCAAATATGCAGGCCATGATAAATAATGGTCCAGAAAGGATTATTGTCTTGGGAAGGACTATTTTTACGTGTATTTTTTATATTTTTACGTGATTTTTTTTTACATGAAAATGAAACTCACTTTATGCTCATGTGAGAGAGGATCGTGAGAAAATATAAAAAACACACATGAAAATATCAATTCTATTTTTATAATTTTTATATTAAATACATATTTTTTTGCATTAACGAAACCGATTACAACGTGAATGACACTAGTAGGGCCAAGACGTAGTTATTCATGCCTAATTCCATCAATGGCTGCCCGACTCTATGAAGAAAGAAAGGGCAAGCGAAAGGTCCCAACCCAGCCATCTTAATCTGTCACTTGCAAATTGCATGCCACTCTGTTTTGCTTGCTTGCTTTAAGTACGGGCCAATACAGGAAACTACTTTTGTCAAATTGCCAATCCCATGGCCCCTCTTTGTCTCTTTTTCTTTAGTCCAGGCCTGCCTGTTTATTGTACTGAAACACTGTTAGCTGCATGATATTTGATCAAGTGGGAATTGGGAAACTCGGAAAAGAGGTGCAGCTGCAGGGGACCAAAGCATCCCTCTAGTGGCACTACTGTGGCAGTGAGTAAGCTACTGAGGTGCAAGGCCCATTTCAGCTGACATTATGATTGGTTCCTACTATCTTTTTCTTTTCTTTTATTTTTTTGACTACTTTGGGTAGAAACGAACAAGATCTCTTATATTGTGACTCTTCCTCTGCATTTCACTATTTTTGGAATTTCATGACGGGGCTGGCATCACATGGACCTGTTTTTACAAATGTGTACCTTTTTCCTTTTGTTTCTTGTGCGGTTAATTTTGTTCACATGTATAATTTTATTTCACATTTTTTTATACGTAACAGTTGTGTATTGGCCAACCACGGATACGTTTAATACTCCACAAACCACGCACACCTATTCCTGTGGTAACCGAAGTTAAAATTAATATCAAATTTTTTCTAACAAAAAAAAGAAGATAAAAGTAAAAACCAGTCTATTGATAATAACAAGTCCTGATGTATTCTATTAACCTAACAATGTGCCTCTCCCCCAACTTCTTGTAGATGGGGCCGCAGACACTTGCTTGAGTCTAGCTCTAACCCTACTCACATGTGTACAAAATTTGAATATCCTTATTATTGCTTTATAATTTATCATTGGATTTTCTTAGAATGTGCCTTAAGGGCATATTTTAAGCACTGAAAACAATGTATAATAATATTTATTTATATATTTGCACTGAATTCAATACATAAAAAAATAATATACTAGTGGACCCCATGTATTGAATTCCGTACAAATATATAAACAAATAAAATTTACCATTATTTTCTGCGCTTAGCATGTACCCTAAAGACACATACTAAGAGGACCCTTTATCATTTTGCAGCATAAATACAGACATGTTTTAGGGAGACCAAAAGATTCATTCGATACCCCTAAATCTAAAGAAAATGAAACAGTTGCTGTCTTTATGTATCAAATAGGGTTGACAGGAACACAAAAAATCCTAGTTGTAGGCCAGCTAAATCTATTTCTCACTCGTATTCTAAAGCCTGCACCACCATAACCCTTTTCATAGGCCATAGTATCTACAAGAAAACTACATCTTTGATAGAGATATATATATATATAATTTTCAGGTTTAGAACACAATCAATTGCCTAATATCATTCATATACTACATATCAATTTGAAATAGGCTAGTTGATGGAGTCAGGTATGACAAATGTAATTAATAAATTCTTGGCTCTTGTATGAGGTATATAATATGTATAGGTAATACAATTGGGTATAATGTAACAGCCCATACAATTATACCAGTAGGAGTAGTATAATGTGGATTTTTCTGATGCTGCAGAGGTGCAAGGAGCAGCCCCCCCCCCCCCCCCCCCCCCCCCCCCCCCGGCCAGTTCTTTGTCCAAATCTGTCACCTGTGATTTACCAGCTCATGACTGGGACCACTGTGATTGAAATTGATCAAAGAAACAGCTAAATGTCATACAAATTTCTTGTAATTTGGTCCCTTGATTTTCAATCCGTACTTGGGGGTGTTTGTTTAAAAATGAAAGAAATAGTTCTGAATGTTTAAATAATCTAAATGAAGAAGAATTTTGAATGAAAAAAATTATTTGATAATTGATATGTCTGAAATATCTGAATAACAGATTTTTACTATATTATTCCTCTGAAAAAATTCAAAATTGTTGTAAATTTATTTAATATTACTTAATATAATAGTTAGTATTTTATTTATTTATCTATTACTTAATTCATCTGTGACTTATTCATTCAGTCAAAAAAATTAGACTTAATTATTCAGCCCAAAATACTAACCTATTCAGCTATTCAAATTATTTTTATTCAAAACAAACGCATTGAATGACTGACCAATTTAACCATTCAGCTCTATTTAGTTTCAAACAAACACAACCTTAGCCTTCTCTAGTTCTTTCCTATCTTCACCTTCATCTGTGAAAGGCTTTGAGACTTGCTTCAGTAGCTTTCTTGTACCTATCGGCTAATTTTGTAAAGTCTTGATTTTCTTGACGAAATAAGGGTCACCTGGTTTTCTTTTGCTTGCATTCATAAGATTTTGCTTTGATTTGTTTTTTGAAGATTGCCATCTCTAATTAAATTTTCAGTTTATTGATGCAACTTCCCGCTGGTGAAATTTTCGCTTCATGGGTTGTTGTCTTGTGGACCTCTTTATTCTAAGGAGCGCAGTAGCAAAAGGCAAGTGCTCGTGTTGCATTTGTAAATCCCCAATAGCTAAAAAAATTGGATGGATATATGTATCAAATGGATTTGAATTTCAAATCATTCAAACTGAACAATCCAATAGAAATAAGTTGTTGTTTTTTTCATTAAAGTTGTATAATATTTGTATAAAAATTATCATTTGAAATGCAACTCATTTTCATATACCGTCCAAATAAATTAACTATTTGAAAACAGAATCGGTATCAAATGTATCATGTAGGGTGGGGTTGACTTCCACTATTAATCCTTAAGCCTATAATTTGTCTTTTTAACTAGCTAAAATTTGCCCGAGAGACGAACCCACGAGGAAGGGGGGAGGGGTGGGTGAGGACTGAGGACCCTCTCATCACCTGAGGAAGAAAATCCCAACGCCCATAACCTTGGTTTATGATATTTGATGTATCTAATAAATAGAAGGAAAAAAACAAGACACAATAATACTGCCCTCTACTTTTCAGGTACTGATTATGATTATTTTTTTGGCTATTATGTTCCCTATTCATTGTTGCAAAAATAATTCCAATTCGTACACCAACTCCCGGATGTCAAGTCATAGGTTTTATTACTTCTATACAGTATAAACAAGTTGGGCATTAGTATTTTTCAATAAATGCCTCACACTTACTATGAAGAGCAGGAAGTGCATGTCCTCATACATATGCCAAACATGAATGCAATGTCACCAGCCAGATGAATTTTTCACTGTATCAAGTGTCACATGCAATGTAAAGGTTTTACAAATAAATAACTTTACATACACTGCAACTAAACACTATATCAAATACTACATACATTTTAACCATTAAAAAGTGGGACCTGACACAGATTTTTGTGTGAAATCCCATCTTTCAATAGTTGAGATCATCTTGTTGTGTTTTATGTAGTGTTCTATGCAGTGCACTTATACTTATTCTTTACAAATAGCAGATCTGCATATTGTATTCCAAGGATTAAATCATGCTAAACAAAAAACGCACGCTCGCACTAAACAAAAAACGGTATGGTGTATTTGAAACTCTCATATAGCCGGTAGCTTTAACAAAATTTAATTTACATTAATGAAACAATTATAACAATTTGTACCTCGTTTATTTATTACTTCAAAAGTACCCTTCGTTTGAAATTAAAGAACACGTGTTCAGGCATTCATTCAATTTCAATCTTTCACCTAATTCAAAACCAGATTTAAAACTATTTAAACACGCTAGTATATTACTTGTGAACTCATCATGCTTTTTATTAAATAAGCATCAAGCACAACACATAACATGTATCCAAACACTCGTCCCTCACATGCTTATGTGAGGGAGTCTACAAAATTTAAATAACTTAGAGAAACAAATAAAAATAAAAATAAAAAATAAAAAACTGCCGATAATATATATAGCTCATTCCCGCCGATACAAAACTGCCAAATTATTAGCAAACGAAGGTCGATAACCATTATGACGAAATGCCTCACATCTCAAAGAGCCACTAGAGGGTCCGACCCGAAGATGTCACCAAAGTCTTGAAAGTAATCATCTGCTGGCCAAGTTGATGATCCAAAGCCGAAATCTGAAACCGACCCGAGAAATATTGTTGTACAGTCTTCATCAAATATGCTGAAACCCGTTTGGTCAAACAAATCCGGCACCGGGTTTTGAAAATCAAACAGATTATCCTGGAATATAGTATCGTCCAACGGTGAGAAATCGGTGAAGTTTTCTGAAACTGACATATCGTCTACTTCTTTAACAGTGTCATTGACTGGACTTTGAGATGACTCCGTCTCTTCGTTGGCAGACTCTTCATTGGAAACGGAAACAAACCGGAGAACAGATTTTGGAGAGCAAAGGTTATTATTATTCGACTCTTCGCCGGAGTTATAACCGGAGCAAGTAATCGCCGGTGTGGTCTCCGGCGCTGTTTTTTCCGGAGGTGTGGCGAAGTTTGTAAGCGCATCAGGACCACGTAACTTTATAGCGGCGTGGTCATACACCATAGCTGCCTCCTCGGCAGTATCATACGTTCCAAGCCATAGCCGTACACGTCTGAGTGGATCTCTAATCTCCGCCGCCCATTTTCCCCAAGGCCGTTGACGTACGCCGCGAAACTTCTTTCCGGAGCTCAGTTTCAACCCATTCACCGGTGATTCCTTCTTTCCGGCGAACTTTTTCCGGCGATTGTTCTTCGCCGCAAGAGATCTGCTCGGCCAGCCGCTATTGAGGCTTGCTTTACCGTTATCCGTTGAACAAGACTCTATCGTGATCTCGTTAACGAATTTCCTGACTTTTTGACGCTTAAACAGTGTCTCTTCTTCGTCGCCGGATGAGTCAGTCGCGTCGGCGTCGGTGACCGATATCCGCACAACTCTCGGCCCGCTGGCATTCATGTCAGGCAACTTATTTCTCCCTCCCGGCGGCAATTGTCTAACCATGGTTGTTTGTATTTTGTGCTCACTGTACTTGACTGAAGAATACATAGCGCCTCTTTTCCACTCCAAAACACTAATTTATCAGATTCGCATTGAAAACGAAAGAAGAGAGAATGATAGTGCACTAGGGGAGTGTGCGAAAAGAGGAGATTCCTTAGCCTCGAGGAAGAATAAAGAGAGGGAAAAGAAAGCTCGAGGAAAGCTCTACTCCAAAAGAAGAGAGAGAAAGATAAAGTGAGAGATTGAAGAGCTCCCAAAGAAGAAGAATGGTATGGAGAGAAAACTTACTGAAAAAAGCACACACAGTCACCGTGTCAGTGTGTGAGAGAGAAAAGCTACTAGTAGAAAATTTCCTTTTGAAAATTCTTGGGGAAAAGGACTAGAAGAGAGACTGGGTGTGGAATTTGTCAGCAGCTGAGAAATTTCTTGTGTGTAGGTTGGAATATTTCCTTTTCCGGTGAACACTCTTCCAGGGCAAATATGCGAGAAAGAGAAAGAAAGTGGCTCACAGTGTGAGATAACTGAGATGAGAGAGATTGGAAGGAAGGAAGATAATGCAATCCCTTACTATTTTATAGGATCGTATGGCCGGTATATATTTTATTTCTCACACCATTTATTTAATTAAATTTTATTTTAATTTTTACTAAACATTTAACTTCACTGTAATATTTTTTTTTAAGAAATTGATATATCGGTAAAACTCTATTCATATAAAAATAAGTCTTATTTATTATTTGTATAAATAAAATTTTATGAAAAGATTAATTCTTCTATGAGATTATCAATCCTCTTTCTTTATTACAAAATAATTAGAGAGACATTTTTTTTCGTTTTAAATTTGACTTAATAATCGGATAAATCATGAAAATTTGTCAAACTATCAATAAACATACAAATTATTGTTTTTTTCACCAAAATTATTGAATTTTTAAATAATTGTCCAAAATTTAACATACTCTTATGATTAAATTTTGGTCATTTTAGATAATTATTTGAATATCCAATAGTTTGATGCAAAAAATTAGTGTGTTAATAATATTCTTTATTATAAAATCTTTTAAAATTAGTCATGTTTTTATTTTTAAGTTACAAAATCGCATAAAATTTTAACACGTTACTATTATTTATTCTTAATTAATTCAACACTATTATGTTACTACTCTTAGCTTACTAACTAATGTTAAAGGTAACTTAAATTAAAAAAATAAAGTTATCATTAAAAATTATTATTATATAAAATATTTCATCCGTTTCATATTATTTGATCATTATTAATTTTTTTAAATTAATTTAAAATATTTTTAAATTCAAAATTAATATATATTCTTTTATTTTTAATTAATATAATGATGAATTGTAAATTATCTGAAAAATAGGATATTGATATTTTTATAACCTAATTTAATATTTTTACAATATCAAATGTGACTCACTCTTAAAAATATCAAATTAACTTGTAAAACTATCAATTCTCATATAAAATTGATATTTTTAAAATCTAATTTGATATTTTCATAAGATCAAATGGGACTCACTTGTGAACATATCAAATTAGCTTGTAAAAATATAAATTCGCAAAAAATATTACTTGTCGCAAATTTTGTTGTTTCATAATTTTTAATGAATCGTTGAGTTTTAAAAAAAATTAACTTAACTTTTAAAAATTAATAATAATCATATAATTTAAGAAGAATTGAATATATCACTAATTTTAAAAAATTTAATCTTTTACAAATAATTAAAAACTAGCGAAATTAATTTTAAAATATTTTTCAACCGGGTGGCCGCATCCGTATAGAAATTTGACAAGTTGGGGTTGGGCCGGTCACTCGATCAGTGAGAGATATTGCAGGGAGGGGGTTAATTTGGTATTTGGCTGATGACTCAGCAGATTTTTCCTCCTTGAAATTTGGATTCATGTCACGTGATATTGAAAGCACGATTTCGTTAAATTAGTCGGTGAAATTATAAATACGTCAGTCAAAAAAGGGTTATTTTTTTACATGACCCATTAAAGTAAATACTTAATTAATTTTGATGACCACTTACATAACTCAATTTAAAATATTAATTCACTTAATCTTTTCTCTTTAAATTAAAATAAATTTTTATAATAAATTAAAATATTAAAAAAATAATTAATTAAAATATTTAGATTAATGGTTATTTATTCGACTGACTAGTGGAGGCCGTTATGTAGTTAATTTATTTTCTTACCGTTTACCAATTGTTTATTTACAGTGGTAACGAGACGTGGCAGGCATTCTAGAAATTGGCGCCATTTTATATGGGAACTGTTACATAGTTCAATGCTCAGTCCACCAACCCCACAACCTCCTCTCCTACGTTGAACAATTTCAGCTGTACAACTGTAAGTTTAATTAATCCTAGTCTTACAACTGTTATACAACTTTAAAAATTCCTACACCTATGTGATAAGAAAAACAATTAAAATGTATATTAGAATATATTAATCACCTTTTAATATATTCTAATATATTAAAAAGTTGAGTAGAGAAATATGTGAATGATGATTAAGGTTATATATATAAATTAAAAAATATAATTAATATTTTATTTGATTGATTAAATTGAGTATAAAATTTTAATATTAGTTTTTTTTAAAATTTATTTAAAAGATGAGAGATAAATAAATTAATTTTTATACATAAAAGATAATATGAAAAATTAAGAATTTAATATTTTTTTGAAATATATAAATGACAAATAAAAAAATAAATTATTTTTTATAAAAAGAATCAGATAAAAAAAATGGAGGTAGTAATATTTTTTTACAAGTTTGGCAAGTGGTAAATGTCCCACCACAACACTCCCTCAATAACTAGCCATTTAAGATAATTAGTGGATTTAATAACTGAATGAATCAAGCGGTCTCATTGTTACGTTACTGCCTTGTTGGATAAAAAATATTGATAGATAAAAGAAGGAAATTGATATTTTTATAAGTTAATTTAATATTTTTATAAGTGATTTTTTTTAATTTTATAAAAATATCAAATTATCTTGGAAAAATATTAATTTTATATAAAAATTAATATTTTTACAAGTTAATTTGATATTTTTGTAAGTGAATCTTATTTGATTTTATGAAAATATTAAATTAACTTATAAAAATATTAATTTTTTAAAAGAATTTTTATATATTGAGTATGAATTATATATTTGTAAAATAAATGAGTTATTTTGAAATAAACATTAGTATATATAGTAAAGGCAATCATTGGTTCACTTTGTAATGAATGATTGATTATGTTTGGCTTTATTTCCATTTTCCAACTTTGTGTGAGATTCTTTTATTGTTAACCAATTACTTATAAGCTCATATGGGTGCTTAACAAATTCACTTTTGGGAAAAAAAATAAAATAAAATTGCCACATATAAATTCCCTCAAGAATCATATCATTTAGGATCAAAAATCTCACAACTCCTATCATTATTCCTTCCTATAAGTTGAGGACAGACATGTCTAAATAAATATCATTCATAAGTTAACATATTCTCCTCCTAAAAGTAGAAAATTAACAAATACTAAAGTCCTACTCTTTTTCTCTTTTTATGGTTTAGTTTTAAGATTCGTCTGAATACAAGATATAAGTCTACGTTTATAATTTTTAAATATTATTATTATTTATATTATTAAAAAAATATGTTTTACATTAAAACATATGTCATACATACTTTTTTAATATCGTAAACGGTAATAATATTTAGAATAGTGTTTAAAAATTATAAATGTAGACTTATTCAAATAGGAGTTTTATGAAGACCTTGGAGAGGTCCCATATTACACATTTAGACATTTATTTTATAATAATATTTGATTTCAAAATATTACTAAATGTTGCACCTATCTTATTGAATAACATTATTTGTGTAACAATCAAAATTTAAAAAAGAAAATTAAGTGGACAACAAAAATTATGATAAAAAGGTATGTGATTCATTATTTTGAAATTTGTACTTAATACTGACATCGTAACGCCTCCATCTAAAAATAGCATATTTTTAAATAAAAATAATGCTACAAATAGATAAACTCTCCAAATTATAGTATTTATTGAAATATTGTACGCTGATATTTAGTCTTCATTATACTTAGTTTTTTGCACATTTATCATGCAACTCCTTTTAGGTTGTCCTAATCAAATACCCACGGGGGACATATTCCATTAATTCTATGTACTAACAATTATTTGGTCGTTACCCGTATAATTATAATGGACAAAATAAAGGTGTGTCAAATTTATGGATATCAGATATCTTTTTAATGTACTACCAGCCCCAAGTACTTCTCTACCCGGGTATAGATTGTTGTTCCCTTTGAATATATTCCTTCATTGGAAAGCCACTGCTATCTATTTGGTAATTCCCTAATTTATCTTCTAGCAGTAAACATTTTTGGAATAATGGTAAAAAAATGTTCCCTAGAAAAATCTATATAATAAAACAGAGCGGCTCAAATCCCAAAATTTTAATATCCAACAGTCTCAAATCAATTTTGACTTCAATATCCAATAATCTAAAATCATTAATAGCTTCAACATCCAACGGTCACTAATTTATCACTCATTTTTCCTCTCAATTCAACATATTTATTTCAAAAATCTATACACTCACATTTTCCTCCCAAATCAAATTCACAACAACACTATAATAATAATAATAATAATAATAATAATAATAATAATAATAATAACAACAACAACAACAACAACAACAACAACAACAACAACAACAACAATAATAATAATAATAATAATAATAATAGTAATAATAATACTAGTAATAATAATAATAATAATAATAATAATAATAATAATAATAATAATAATAAGAATAATAAGAATAAGAATAAAAATAATAGTGATAATAATAATAATAGTAAGAGTAATAGTAATAGTAGTAGTAGTAGTAGTAGTAGTAATAATAATAATAATAATAATAATAATAAGAGTTCGACTAGTAGCAGCTCAAGACTGTCAGAAGAAATACACCGATTTACATCGACAGAAGCGAGACTTCGAAATCAGGAGTTTTGTATTTATGAAGGTATCTCCGAGGTTCATAGGACCGTTCGAGATATTAAAGAGAGTGGGTGAAGTGGCGTATGAGATAGCTCTACCTCCTGAACTGGAGCATATTCACAATGTGTTTCATGTGTCAGTACTGCGACCATACAAGCCAAACTACAAACACGTCATATCATATGAGCCAATATAAGTCGAGAAAGACTTATCGTACGAGGAAATTTCTGTCCAGATACTAGATAGGAAAGAGCAAAAATTATGGAATAAGGTTATACATTCTGTCAAAATCCTCTAGAGGAAGCACAACGCTGAGGAAACTACGTGGGAGCTTAAAGAAAATATGAGGGCTAACTATCCGAATCTTTTTGAGTAGTTTAAATTTGTAATTCCGGTGACGGAATTCTTATAAGGGGGAGAGAATGTAATGACCACGAATTTTATTAAACATTGTAATTATAATTATTATATAATTAGCAATGAATTAAAATTTTTGTACTAACTAATTGTGCATTAGATAATTAAATAGATATACTTGTATATGTATCTATTTATTTAAAGCAATGAAATAAAAGGGTATAATTAACTAAAGCAAATCTAATTGGATTATATTTTAAATTTAAATGAGTTATTAAACTAGGTCAATTACATTTACCTAGTAGCCCATGTAATTAATTTAACTACTAGTTCATGTAATTAATTAAACAAGCTCAATGCTTGATTTAATTAAATGTAACATAGAATAATTAATACAAGCCTAATGTGTTATTTAAATTGAACCCAAACCAATTCAATGGATGAGCCCAATATATTTAATCCTAAAGTCCAATATGTAGCCCAATAGGAAGTCAAAATTGGTCAACAATTTAACACATGTATATATATATATGTATATATGCACATTAAAGCTAGCAAAAATAAATGAAAAATGGTCAAATAAAGGCCATATGGCCGGCACATGTGAGGCCCCCTTGGGGTGACTTGTGAAGCTTCATGTTGCTTAGATTTTACTCCTTGCCATGGTTGGTTACCAACCCTAGTCAATCACTTGTCATTCCATAAATCAATCCATAAAATAGTAAGCATAATTAGGCTTTAATTTCACCAACATTGGTGAATTAGAGATGTTAATGAAGGCTTAACACTTGGCTATAAATAAGATGCTCCACACTTGGTTCAAGGTTGTTGATTCATTTGCTAGACATTTTCAAAGAGAAAAGAGAGAGCATTTGTTAGCTAGAGAGAAAAATACACTTGTGGGTTGTGTGAAAAAGCTAGAGAAGGTCCTAGTGAATGTCCTCAAGCTACACAATATACTTTGGTAGGAGGAGAAGGATAGCAAACAAATCTCAAAGGTTTAAAATTGCTCTAAACTTCTTCTTAATTATTTCATTATTATGGCTTAGAACGATTTTGAACGGTTAAAATCTATTTTTAACCGATCAAAACTCGTTTTAATGGTCTAGAGGTATTTATCTATGTAATATATGTATATTCATAGTTTGATGTATTTACATCATGTTTTTGTATGTGTGTAAAGCATGGAATTAGTATAAATGTTCATATCACACTTTATCGATAAAACCCTAAGTAGCTATGTGCTATGTTTTATGCCATTTCGAAATGTACAAGTTAAATACTTGATTTATATGGCTAGAAAGTTTTATGAGTGAGTTATAAAGCCAACAAAACATGAATCTCACAAAAATATGGACTAACAAAGAAGTTATGGCTTTTACCGCAAAGAATGTTGTTTTAAACTCTAAGTGGTTCGATCCGTAAATTCCGTGTATAACGTTTTCAAAAAGACGATCGAACCATGAAATATTGTAAAACAAGAAGTTAGGAACACATCAACACTGATTTTGTGTCATTTGGATGTGTATATATCATTTTGTCAATGTTAGAACCAAAGAGATCAAAATAAGAAAATTAGGGTTTTAAAAATCAGTGTCACCGCCGCAGCGGTGAAACACGCTGTAAATGGAAAATTTTGCACTACCGCCGCATCGGTGAAACATTCTGTTTGAAAAAAAATATAACTCTGAACTGGGTCGGGTCGGGTTCGAGCCAGAAAATGAAAAATGTTCTAAAAGTATTTTATTATTTTTGGACTTAATAAATATATTTTTAAAAATTTAATATAATTGAATTAATATGTAAAAGAGATTAAATATTATTAAAGAGTTAATAATATAATTAAAATCAATAAAATATTATTATTAATATAATAATATTAGAAAATCATTAAAATATTATTCAATGTATAATAATATTATAAAGTGAATAAAATATTATTAAAGAATTAATAATATTAATAAGATAATAAAATATTATTAAATGATTAATAATATTCATAAGGTAATAAAATATTATTAAATGATTAATAATATTAGATAATAAATAAAATATTATTAAACGATTAATAATATTAGATAATTAATAAAATATTATTAAATGATTAATAATATTAGAAGATGAATAAATATTATTAAATGATTAATAATATTATAAGGTTAATAATATTATAGAGCTGTTAATATATTATAAGGTTACTACAAAACTAATAAAATTTTATTAAGTTGTTAATAATATTAAATAAGTGTATGGACTATATTAAATATTAATATAGGTTCTTGTGTTTGAAATATTATCAAATAGTGATGATATCGCCTATGTGTTTATATACCCATAATTAGATAATTATGTGGATCGTAAAAATTATAAAGGTCATCATACTAATGTGTATATGATACTAATTTAAGATCAAACTGATTTAATTGTTAGGTCCGTTCAAGGATTATTAAATTAAATCGGTTAGCCGTAGACGACGCACCAGACAAGTTTTCTACACCTTGACTTGTAATCTACGTTGCAAGTTCTCTAACCCTACTCAATTATTGTTGAACAAGTTTCTGTACTTGTATTTTATTGTCAAAGCTTGAAGTAGTTTAATTATTTAAAATTATTTCACATCCATATGGTTTATAAAATCGCACTTAGTGCATTTGAAGCTTAATAGTTCTTGATTCATGAACTGTATTAAAAATGTCTAAAGCTAATTGTTCAGCTAGACATCGCGTTTATAAATTTAATAACTTGAATACTTTTAAAAGCTTATACAAACCATTGTTTTGTGCAGATTTTTATATTAAGTCTGAGAATTGAACAACCCTAAATAAGGGGATTTTATGTCGGGAAACCGACTTTGGTGCCAGATGACTAAATGTAATGCATATACAGCGGGTTGAATAGATTGATCCCCTTGAAAACCAAACTACTGAAAGGGTCAGAGGAAACTCTATTATACCCTCGTTAGTTCAAGGTCTTTGGTGACCACTCAGCATTTTAAGATTTAAATATTCCGATTCAATGAAATTTGAGTCTTGTTTTTTTCCACAATTGTTATATCTATTGTTGAAACACTTGGTGTTATTTTCATTCATTCATGATATATTAAATCTCTATAATTATTCTTAAACTTGCTGAGCAAACTAGTTGCTCACACTTGCTATATCATGAACCATTTTCAGCTAGACCCGAATGCTCCAAGAAGAACAAGGGAAAAGGAAAAGTCAGAGCTTAATTTATGCATGTTAATTAACTATTTAATATATAATTACTGTTGGTAAATCTTTTGTAATTCCTTAAGATAGAAACTATTTATGTTATGGTTGATAAACCTTGGGATTGTAACCTTTATGTATTATTCCGCTAAGTTTAAATGCAAATTATGTATTTAATGGATATTCAGTATTGTACAGTGAGAACAAAACCCGAGGTTATGGAACTCGGATTTGGGGTCGTCACAAATACTAATACTAATACTAATAATAATAATAATAACAATAATAATTATAATAATAGTAATAATAATTGTGACGATCCCGTATCCGAGTTCCTCGATCCTCGAATCCGGTTCAACACTAGTACTACATTTTTCTTATTGTTTATGAATTACAACAATATTATAATTGCTAAATAATCATTTATTTACAATTTTACAACATCTCTTTTTATTCTAGAATCGCAATCTTTATACATTCCTAGTATGTCTCAATATCATACATGATACGATATTCTATTACAATCAATTTGAGTATTTAACACTCATATTACATACCAACCAATTCTTATGCTACATAATCATTTTACCTGTCCAATTCGGACTGATATCTATAATGGTCGTGGTAGACCTTAAGTGAATATAATATGCATTCATGTTTCTTGATCTTTATCAAAAATTTCAAATAGCTTGCATTATCTGAAAAATATTGAGTTTAAGCAAGAGTGAACACGACGACTTAGCAAGTTTAACAGTTACACATAACATATTATATGATTTACATATAATACATTCACTGTCATTTATATTTATATTATTCCTTCCTATAAGTTGAGGATAGACATGTCTACATAAATATCATTCATAAGTTAACATATTCTCCTCAAGTAGAAAATTAACAAATACTAAAGTCCTACCCTTCTTCTCTTTTTATGATTTAGTTTTAAGATTCGCTCTTTTTATGATTTAGTTTTAAGATTCGCGTAAATTCAAGAGATAAGTCTACACTTATAATTTTTAAATACTATTTCAAATATTATTATTATTTACATTATTAAAAGATGTGTTTTATATTAAAATATATGTCATACATACTTTTTTAATACCGTAAACGATAGTAGTATTTAGAGTAATATTTAAAAATTATAAGTGTAAACTTATTTAAATACGAGTTTTATAAAGACCAACAACATTTGGAGAGAGTACCATATAACACATTTAGACATTTATTTTACAATAATATTTGATTTCAAAATATTACTAAATGTTGCACCCATCTTATTGAATAACATTATTTGTGTAACAATCAAAATTTAAAAAAGAATATTAGGTGGACAACAAAAATTATGATAAAAAGGTATGTGATTCATTGTCCTAATCAAATACCCACGGGGGACATATTCCATCAATATGGACTAACAATTATTTGGTCCTAATCAAATACCCGCGGGTGACATATTCCATTAATACTATGTACTAACAATTATTTGGTCGTTACCCGTATAATTATAATGGACAAAATAATGGTCTGTCAAATTTATGGATATCAGATATCTTTTTAATGTACTACTACCAGCCCCAAGTACTTCTCTACCCGGGTATAGTTTGTTCCCTTTGAATATATTCCTCCATTGGAAAGCCACTGCTATCTATTTGGTAATTCCGTAATTTATCTTCTAGCAGTAAACATTTTTGGAATAATGGTAAAAAAATGTTCCCTAGAAAAATACAGCCTATACAAGGTAACGTACGAGGGTCATTACAGTAATTTTAGCTTACTAATCGGGTTATTGGGCCGCGGGATGCGGAAGCTTCAACCACTCCTTAACGACACATACGACAAACAAGGCGTCTAAATTATCTTTTACTAGTTCATCAACTACATGCGAAATGCAAGTTATATGGATTATAATTTATCAGATTAATTATTAAGACAATTAATTTTATATGTAGTAAATAAATAATAAATTATTGAATTATATTTTATACATTTCTTCCATCAATTATTAAATTCAATATTTGAATAGAGCATAAATTTATTTAGTTATGATTTGAGAAAATAATTGTTTTACTTTTAGTTAAGCTTGTTGTGAAATTTTATTTTAATGTTTATATTGACAAAAAAAATTGTGAAATTCTAACCCAAATACAACTATGAAACTTAAACTTAAATAAATTTTAATTTAATTATAAAAGTTAGTTAGTACTAAATTCACTATAATTTTCAATTAATTTTACTATTATTATGTTTAAAAAAAATCACATATATTATTAATATAATTATTTGATAAAATTTTAATGAATTAAATTTATTTAGGAATTTAATCTAATAATAAAATTTAATACTAATATTAATATAATTAAATTGCGTGATATATTAAGAGATATTTTTGATATCTTAATACTTTAATAAATTATAATAATACAATTATATTACATAAAAAAAATTAAGATGTATTATCTTACCTAAATTTGTGATAAAAAAAATTGTAATCAATAAATTTGGCAGACTTAAAAATAAAAATTCTTCTAGAATTTCTTTTTCTATTAGAGATATAAAAACAAAAAAATAATTTTTCTAAACCTAATAAATTGGGATTCCTTTTGAATACGTAACAAATATGGATAGTATTTAATTATTATAAATTCAGATAATACTTTTACTAATTTGGATAAGAAAGTAAGAGGCTAAATAAAAAATTTGTGAATTCAAATTTATACTTTTAATTATAAAAACTCATCAAACCCGTGTGAACTACGGACGACATAGATAACGATTCATTATGTTAATTATTAAGATAATTAATTAAATATAGGATAAGTATTTAATTAAGATTTTGAAAAGATTGTTGTAGTTACTATATTATTAAATATTTATATAAATAATAAATTATTGAATTATGTGAAAAAATAATTATGTTAATTTTACTTAAGTTTGTCATAAAATTCTATATTAACGTTCACGTTAAAAAAAAATTCTTATATGAATAAAACTATGAATCACAATAATTTTTCAAATAAAGTTTTTATTATTGTCATTTAAAAAAATTCACATATATTATTAACATAATTAATTGTGTGATATGATAAAATTTTAAGTTTTAATGAATTAATTTAGTTATAACATTAATTTAATAATAAAATTCTTTAACAATAATAACATAATTAAATAGCGTAACATGTTAAGAAAATTTTCGAATATCTTGAAAAAATTATAATAATAAATTATCTTATATAAAATTTCTCCAGATATATATTGTCCTAATTACATAAAATTGTGATAAAAAAATCATGTAATAAAATTGGTAAAACTAAAAATAAAAATTATTTTAGATTTTTTTTTCCCTGTATATATAAAAACAAAAAATAACTTCATTTTCTTAATAGTTTAGTGTTTCTTTTAAATACTTTATAAATTTGGATAATATATATTTAATTATTATAAATTGAGATAGTACTTCCTTTATAAATTTGGATAATATATATTTAATTATTATAAATTAGGATAGTACTTATTCTAATTTAGATAGGAAAGCAAAAGGTTGAATCAAAATTTGGTTAAACCAAAAATTAGTGAAACTAAATTTGTGTACTTTTAATTATATAGTTGATTAATACAATTTGAATAATACTTATACTAATATGAATAAGAATGAAAAAATTGTAACTATAAATGTGACGCCCCCAAATCTGGGCCCACACAGCCCAAACTTGAGTCGTCAAAAGACTACAATAAAATTATTACAACAAAGCACAACGTACTACAATACAGTGTATAATAATACACAACTAAGTCTTCACTATTATTGTCACACTATTTTACAAAACGTGAAGACTATGATAACTATTCCTCGGACCCTCACTCCATTCCCCGGCTAGACCCTGTTATGTTTTCATCTCCTGTTGAAAAACAATGGAACAAAAGAAAGGGTGAGCTCAAATAGCCCAGTAAGAAATATCATGACTAAGATAATGACGAATAAATTATCATTAGCCTTCAACAGTTGAGTTCTTGATAGAATACAATAGACTACAAGGTTTATATCAAAAACTGTAGTTAAATTCTTAAACAATGTTCAGATCAATAATAGCAGCGGAATGAGCAATCTATTAGAAGAATAATGCAGACTATAATGTCCACTCGCTTCTCTTTTTCGTAAAAACATCGTCAACTTTTATCATCTGAAATACCATTAGTCATGATAATATAAATTCACAGTTCCTGATCATAATCATGCACATCAACAGTTCATCTTTGCACTACGGGCCAAAGATATTCAATATAGCACCAACGGTCATGATTATACCAGATTCAGCCTTTGGTCATAATCATACCAAACAACAGTTCATCTTTGCACTACGGGCCAAAGAGAACATTCACCACGTGCCATAAAAGACACCGAACAGATGTATCGCCTTTAACCTATTATATCGCCTTTAACCTATCATATATTCAACAAATATATCACATCTGTGCCCCCGGCCACAGATATTCACAACAGCTTGATTTTTGGATGATTAGAATGATATAAATGATGAACAGAAGAAATAGGATAACAATAAGTATCGGAAGTTTACTTTGTACAGATTCAAATAATGTCCAAATTGTCAACATGATGTGGAGTGAAATTTAAAAATGATATTCAAGATCCACAGTTCAGAATAACGGTTACAATTCAATAGAAAGGTTCACGTAAATAGGAAGGTTCAGTTGAAATAATGAAGTTCAACTATTATGGAACATATAATATTTTCAGGAATTATAGAAGCAATAGTTCCATAATAAATTTCGATTTAGGAGTATGAAAGAAAATAATATCCCTTACCGTAGCAGGTTTGATTAACAAAAGGTGAAGGAAATTAATACAAAGGGTTATTCACCAACAGGCGGCAATCCGCTCCGTAAGGTTATTCCCACAATTTAATAGAATTTGAGTACAAAGAGTTATTCACCAAACAGGCGGCAATCCGCTCCGTAAGGTTATTCTCAGAGATTAATAATGAATGAATACGAAAGGTTATTCACCAACAGGCGGCAATCCGCTCCGTAAGGTTATTCCCACAATTTAATACATGGAAATAAAATGCACGTCTTATGAGTAAGGAAGAAACAATATTATTATCGAGAATCAAATAATGATAATCCCTTACCATAGTACGTTTGAATAATGGAAGATGAAAAAGATGGTATCCCTTACCTCAACACGTGACTGGATATTGATTTAAATGAGGTTGATTAACTTGAACAGTACACGTATACTTATAGATCTTCACAAATACTCAAGATGACTTAAGCACACTTAGAGAGAACTTTCACAAGAAGTATTTAGAGAGAGAAAGAAAGAACAAGTAAGGAAGTTTATGAAAAATCCTTAAGTTAAGGCTTTTATTTATAGCCAAAAATCTTATCATTCATTTAATCTAAACCATTCATTTAAAGATCATCTTTTAATCTACACCATCCATTTCAAATATTATATTATCTTTAATCTACACCATTCATTTCATATCACCTAATAATCACCTAACTTTATATTATAAACAAATCAATTTAATTATTCAACAATAATTCACACTTTAATCTACACCATTCATTTCATATCACCTAATAATCACCTAACTTTATATTATAAACAAAGCAATTCAATTATTCAACAATAATTCACACTTTAATCTACACCATTCATTTCATATCACCTAATAATCACCTAACTTTATATTATAAACAAATAACTTTATCAATTCAATTATTATGACTAATTGTTATAAATACAGTATAGTTAGCTCTTAGATATCAAGTCAATAAATTAATGAAATACAACTGTTTAAATAACTTCATAATAGAGATAACAATAATGTAAAATAAAGCATACGTTACTGTGTAATGACAATTATTGATTCAATAATGTGAATTACTGTGCATATGTTACTGTGACAATTATTAGGTTCAATAATTTTTAAAAACAGTGCAACAACAATTATTGACTCAATGATATAAAATACAGTGTAATGACAATTATTAAATCAATAATGCAAAATACTGTGTAACAACAATTATTGAATTGATAATATAAAATATTATGCAGTGACAATTATCGATGAAATGATGCGTAACAGTTACGGTGTCAATTATCAGACCAATAATATGAGACACTATGCAATACCGTGTGTTACTGTAGAGTACCGAGTGCTATAGAAAATACCAATAACTACCGTATGCTACTATTCTTTTATCACCGGTATTTTAACAGTTCCGTTGACTATTTTTATTTAAAAAGGTTATTTCTGTCGTTTTCTATATCCGACAAATATTCCGTTGTGGGGTCCACCAGTAATTTGTTATTTCGGCGCCGTCGTACGACACGAATATTCCCCGACCAAACGAATATTCCCCGACAAAGCGAATATTGTCCGACAAAATAAAATTTGCAGATAACATCCTTAACTTTTAACTTGATCGATTTAACCACTTACTGTTTCAAAAAAATATATATGAAGAAAAATTAAATTTTGTATTTCATAAAATTCGGGGTCTTACAATAAAATACTCACATATCATCTCAAATCGTAATAAGTATCAAGTTATCACAAAACTGAACCATATATCCTCTTGCACTTCAATTACAGAAAAACTAACATAAAATTAAAATATATGATATAGTATGATGTATTATACTGTCTTAATTAATTATATAAGCTTGTGTTAAAAAAATTGTAATAAAATTGGTAAAATAAAAATTCTTTTAGAAGTTACTTTTTCTGTTAAATATTGGTTGAGTATTTTTTAAATACTTTACAAATTTTGGATAGTATATATTTAATTATTATAAATTTGTATAGTACTTGCACTAATTTGAATAGAAAAGAAAAAAATCTTCCTTTTTTGTATTCCTATTACAAAAAGGAATATTTTTAAAAGTTGGATAGTATTTAATTAATATAAATTTAGATAATATTTATGCTAATTTAAATAGAAAAGCTAAACTAAAAATTGATGAAATCAAACTAAGTTTATGTTTTTAATTATATAGTTTATAACTGACTAACTCGATCTCCCGTGCCAAGCACAAGATTTAAAATTATATTTTATTTATTAATTATAATTTATATTATCAAATGTATTCTTAGTAAGTAATGGTAGTAATGTGATGCTATAAATAATAGCAAAAAAATAACGATAAATTAAGACCATTGCGTCACTTTATAGTTCTAAAATAAAAAGTATATTTTTAATTTTGGATCGAACTAAAAAAAATTATATCCATAATTTTAAAACACTCTAGATATTAATTAAAAATCTTACATAAAAGTGACTTTGTAATGTCATTGCTATCATTATTTATTAAAATATGTATACATATGATCTTACGAAATATTTATATTTATATTCGTTTTGTTTTTAGTATTTAATAAAACATTGACTTATCAAAATTATAAAAAAAAATACAGTAATCTTTTTTAGAAAAAGAAGAATTAGAATTAAAAAAAAAAATCTAAATGAATGTAAATACATTTCAGGTTCCCACAAAAAGATATCTTATGACAGAGTTACCTACAAAGTGATTTTTTTTATCAAATCTAATATATATCTTATGAGATAATGTAAATAAAATAAAAGTAAAAATATCAATCAATTCAATCCAAGCATAAGTTTATGAGTCAACTCATACAATAAAACATTATTTGTACTATTATAACGTGCCAAATATGAGATTTACAATTGTATCTTATTTATTATTAATTGCAATTTATATTACTACATGTACTCTTAATATTAGCTAAGTAATAGGAGTGTAATGCTATAAATAATAGTGAAAAATAATGACAAACAAAGACCATCATGTCATTTTATTGTTCTAAAATATAAATGTATCTCTAATTTTAGACCGAATTATAAATAAAAAAGCGTTGTTTGTGCTATTATAATAAACTAGCTTGGTGTCCAATACCAAATACAGAATTTGCAATTTTATTTTATTTATTAATTATAATTTATATTACTATATGTACTCTTCATATTAGATAAATAATAATAGTATAATGCTATAAATGATAATAAAAAAATATTGACAAATTATGACCATCATGTCACTTTATTATTCTAAAATATAAATATATCTCTAATTTTGGACTAAATTAAAAAAATAAATTATATCCATAATTTTAAAACAGTGTGGGTATTAGATAAAAATTATATATAAAGTGACTTTGAGAATTTTAATAATTATTTATTAAAATAGTTAGACATATAATCTTACTTAATAATGATATTCATACTCGTTTTTAGTGTTTAATAAAATTTATTTGCTCATCAAGATAAAAAAATAAAAAATAAAAAAAGAAAGAAGAATAATTAAAAAAGGATTATAAGTGAATATATAATACATTTTAAGTTTCCTACAAAGAGAGGATCAGATACAATTAAATGCCTACAAAGTTAGGAAACTATAATTTACATATACATTGAAATTGAATTATTTACAAATTCTATTATATATTATGAATTAATGAGTTATTTACAAATAGAGGAAATCTGTCACTTCTGATATATATCTTATTAGATAATAAAAATATCAACCAATTAAATTTAAATATAATTTTCTGAGTCAACTCAACTTAGGATCAATCAAAATATCTTAAAAGATTCATACAAAATATCATTATTTGTGTTATTATAATAAGTATCTCGTAGGTTTACTTATTGATTTTTCTCTAATTCTTTTATGTAAATGAAAATTCGAAGAGGCTGACTGCTTCACCATGGGGTTCTTCATGCAGCCGGCTAATTTCTTCTACTGACATGGTAGTAACTTTTAGAAAATAAGGGGGTCAAAATTAAATAATATAAACTCTTTTTTCTTCGTGATAAGGTCCGCAAAGTTCTATATTTACCCTTAAATCCTTATTATTTTTTTAAGGAAAAAATTGTATATAGTTCCAATTAATATTGTTCTCTTTTAGCTCATTGTTGATTAAGGCCGTATATAGAACAAACAAAAATCAAATTTCATCCAAAAAGGGCAATTTGGTTCTTTTAATACAGGCAAAATGGTCTTTATATAGAGAAAACCATTACTTAATTGTATTTATGGGGCCCAATTAACTCATTTTTTTACACTTTATTGGAGTTGATACCTATAAATTCTTCTCATAATTCTTAGGTGTCATCCAATAATTGGTAGTTAGGCTCTCATGATCGCGTTTAGGCGCTTCAATTAAAAGAAATGAGAAAGTTTCCGATGACCATAATGCCGATTTGTTGTCTAATCAACTTTGGATTATGCCCCGTCACTTTGTGCTTAAACTTATTATCAGTGAAGGTTAATTGTTTTTTAATCTCAGCTTCTCTATTTATAATAAATTCCCTTGGTCATTTTCATAATAATTGGCCGGGTTGATTCTGCATGCATGTATGAATGCGACAGATACGCTTATTGTTCAATTAATACATATATAATCAGATGAAAATAATATATATATATTGTAAACCTAATGCATCCCCCACCTCAATTTAATAGTAAGACTGTAAAATGAATCAAACGGTTCATACTCGATTCGTATTTACTCGACTAAAAGTTCGATTTGAGTTCGACTCAAAATATAAACGATTTAAATATGAGTAAACTTTAAAATTGATTAAATTACTTGAATATTTTCAAATTATAATTTTCTATTGATACTTGGATTATATTCGCTCGAAAAGTTTAAACTGCTCGGGCTCGATTCGTGATCATGTCCGACTCGATAGCTAAAAAAACCTTAATCAAATCTTATTTTATACTCGATAAATTTTATAAATCAAATATGAATAACAAAATATTCGATTCGATTCGATTCATTTACACACTTATTTAATAACATGAATGAATGGTACTTCGGCTGAAGAAAAGACAAGACTCTACTTTGTGCCAATTTTAGTCAAATTTGTGTCAAAATTAGCGGAACGTGGTATTATATGTCAAAACTCAAAATTATTCTATTACGACGCATACTGATGATTGATAAAGGTGTCCAAATCAACTAGTCCTACTACATTTTGTAATTACAACGATAAAATATATGGAATACTTATATGTAGTATGTATATCACTCCATTACGGATAAGATTATTTAATGTCTACTGAGCTAATGGTTAATGGAAATATGACAAAATTTCAGATAATTCAATTTGGAATGTTTTGTTAATATGTTATTGTGTTATGTTTGTTTGGTTGTCACACCTAATTAAATTTTAATTTTATCATCACGTGTCATAAGTTAAGTGCTACATTTTTCTCATACCGTTCTTTAATTATAAAGTTTACATTGCACGGAAAAAGAACGTGAGGTTATTGTGTGGATCTTCTTGGATAGATTATACTTTTGTGGATAAGTTATGGTTTTCAATTTAAACCTTTAATTTAATTTAATGAATTTTTTCATTCGAGTTTGCAGTCTAACTTATAAGTTATTATTTTGACTTTTTGAGATGAATTTACAAAATTTGAAGATTTAAAATTACTATGATTTATGTAAATTTTGTACATATATAATAAATTAACCGAGTGCAATTCCAATATATTATCATAGAGAATTGATATTTTCGTAAAATCTCACTCATATGAAGATGAACTTCATTTACTATTCATGTGAGTGAAACCTTGCGGAAATATCAATTTTTTAAGAAAAATATCAATTTTCATTGCCATAATTTCAACTCTTTTCATGTGTCACTTTTATACTTTTAGTTTTACCCATGTTTTGGAAAAAAAGAAGAGTTAATAGTGTTTTTAAGGCGAGTGAAAGTCATATACTAACCACAACTAATTTATGACAGAATCAATCGAGCTTCCCAATAACAATACAAAGCTCTAGTTGGGGGCCAAAGGACTTGTATATATTATGATCCTTACTACGTGTGGAAGGAAAAATTGGCGGGAAGAGAAAGAAACTAGATACTCCCTCCATTTTATAATATCTACTGCTTAAAGAATATGCACAATTATTAAAAATAATAATTAATAGTTTAATTTTAAAAGAAAATTAACGCTATTATTTTTTATTGAGGAAATGAGATAAAAAGAATAGTTGTTGTTTGATTATATTAAATATCTTTGAAAAAAGGATATAAATATAGTTATTATAAGAAAGAGAATTTAAGATTCTTTTAGATATATGTAAACGACAATTATTTTTTATTAGTACATGCATTTATGTATTTTCTTTACTTGATTTGACGATAATAATGTTATTAATATATATTTGTAAAAACAAGTAGAGTTTGTAAAATCCTTATGAAAGTTTTTATGTAAAAAGACTTAGTTAAGAATCAAATTTGTTAGGTTGATCCAAATTATAAAGTATAGATATATAATTATTGTAATAGCTGAAGTTGTTCAAGACAGACTGACATTTCGTTAAGCAGAAGTCAAAGTGACTTTAAGATCGCAGAGTAAACACAACTTCTCTGAAATCGTAAATAAAGCCTCAGACCGTAGAGTCAGATAGCAAAGCCACTGTAAATTGTAAGATAAATATCATTGAGTATATTCTACTCAATGATCAGACGATCAACTCTATGATTTAAGGACAGTTCAATCAAAAATCGTAGAGTGCAGAATCTTGACAAAAGTCATAAACCTTAACACACACTACTTAAGGTTGATCTTCAAGTGCATTAGCGATAAGGATAAGAGATAACATTGTTTTATCCAACAACTATATGTGTAAGGATAAGAACACACATATGCTACAGCACTAAACATAGTACAATCGAAAGTACCAGCTTGTGGTCTAGCAGACAATCATTCAAAGTCAAAAAAATTACAATTTGACAAGTGTCCTGGATAAATTTGAGTAAAGGTAACACTGAAAACAACGATTAGTCAGGAATCAAGCGCTGAAAGTTCAAGTGTTTGAAATACTTCATTCTGCGGTAAAAGAAAAATTAGTCTACTGTTAAGTCATTTGAGTAGTCTTAAAGCTACTTAGCAACAACATAAGCAACAATCATTTCCTTATCTAGAGATCTTAGTAATAATTTGTATAGCCAAGTCTTGGTGACTTACTGATTCTTAGCAAGTCATTTGTTATGTTAGTTTTAAGTGAATCTTGGCTATTTGTAATCTCATCCTTAGTGAATCATCTCCCTATTGGCAGACTAGAAGATAGTAGGGATGAACATTTTAATTATTATGTCTCATGAAAAGAGTTTCATTGGTAAAAAAAAATTAGTAGCTCGCCAAAGGGTGTCTTTTATTGACAATAACATAAAACTACACAATGCCCTTTAATTTTATATCATATTTTTTTTATTGTCATGCCATCAATATTAAAGTAAAAATTTATTACTTCTAAGGAAAACATGGGAAAAAATACATCTTCAATATTTAAAATTGTATAAATGAACTTTTTTGTACCATGGTATTGGGGTACTATATATATGTAAAAATCACAACTACCAACAATTAACAGATCTTGAGATTAGGACAAAAATAAAGAAAGACCCCGGAGAAGAGGAGAGGGATAATTAAATAAAATTTAAAGACAGTTGTGTTCATAAGATCCAATGGCTATATAGCTCAAGTGATGGAGCATGGAATATGGGGTAATAATCAATGTGGATTAGCAAAGACAAAATAAAAGTCTTCGGAATTCTTGGACAAAGCCAAACATGAGAGTGCATGAAACCATACACAAAGGACAAGGCAAGAAACTACATTAGATTCGACAAAATGCCCGAGAGCTTTCTTTTGGTTTATACTACTCCCTATATGGTAACAAAAATATACTCTCTCCTTCATATTTTTTTTATTTGTAGATTTAAAAAAAATGTTAAATACTTAATTTTTTTTATTATTCTTCAGGATTAAAAAATAATTTTTTTTTCTTTCATCTTTTCAATAAATTTTAGAAGACTAATATTCAATTTAGTCATTCAAACAAAATATTAATTGTATTTCTTAATTTACGTATATATCCTTAAGACGTCAATTAAAAAATAACAGGCAGTACATTAATATTTGTTTTGTTTTGTTTTGTGAACAACTAATTTCTATCTGTTATATTTATTATTGCAAGTTGTGTGGGGATGGCTTAAGCTTATATTTGGAATAGAATTGAATGAGCATCATCTCCAAGGTGACTAGCTGCCTACTTTGAGCCACAAAATGGAGAAAAAGAAGCCATTTTTAACGTTTTGTTATTGGTGACTAAGCAGAGTCCTTATGCATCCAGGTATTCCTTCAATGTCTTGAATTGAGTTTCATTACAATATGTATGTGTTTGTTTAGTGTGCGTTAAAGAGTGTGTGTTTGTTCTAATCATTATACATATTTGTATTTTTATTATTCTATTTCACCCACTTGACTTTTCACTTGACAAAAAAAATATCCAAGTTGATTTTGTTATGTGGTACTATATATATATATATTGCTTTGAGAAAAGAACATCATTTTTAAAACAAATTAAAAATGACTTCTTCTTTTTTCTTTTTCCCACTTAAATAAATAGAATAGAGTACTATATTGACTCTTGAATCATAAACGGAACAAATACATTCATTTACTTGGGTTTTAGGGGATAATTATTTAAAAGAACTATGACCTTCACTAATCACCCCCTATATATTAACATTAATTGATCTTTTTTAACTACTCATCAACTAATAACATAGTTCTTCCAATAAAACCACTCAAAGAAGTACAAGGAATAGATCTAGATACTCATCCATGGCCTCAACTCAATGATATGTACATGGTATGACTACATATATAGAATAGAAACAATCACAGGAATTGAGTCTATGTATCTAACTTTGCAATCACACCAATTTATAAAGTTGGATAAATTGACTAAGTAATCATAATATTTGATAAAATCTGAATAATAAGAATTAACCCTAAAAATACATGAAATCATCTTTTAAATACAAAATAATGAGTTAGAAACCCTAATTACAAAATGAATAACAAATTTACAAAAAAAACTAAATAAGTACAAAAACTAGTAAAAACTTTGGGGTCCAAACACAACTTTTCCGACCTCTTTTGAGATTAAAACAGTGTTCGTCATGGCCAGAGACGATGAATTTTGGAGTTTTCGTCAGGTAACTTCGATTTGATATATTATACATCCTATAATTCTAAAACAGATCAAAAGTCATGCTCAAAACAAAATATCAACCATTCTTGGGTTTGAATTTTCTTCCTTTTCTTTCCTTTCTTTGCACAGCATGTCACTCAAGCTCATGAGAGCGCAAGTCAAAAATAACAGACAACTTGAGTGGACTAATTAAGCTGAAGGAAAGTATGTGAAAGATACATTATAAAGACAAAGGTTAGTGTGTATTAAGTGGGAGTTAATGTGAAAAATACTCACCAAATTAAATTATTCCTCAATAAAATGCCAATCGAAAGATTGGGCTAGCTCTATTTTTTGAATCTACTTTTATTTTTATTTTTATTTTTTTTCGTTGGAAGTATTACCTTTTTTTGACAAACGGCAAAATTTATTTAACTTCATATTTGAAGGTAAAAACCACAGATCCAAAAGACTTGAATTGCTGGTTTATTACAAACTGTCCCAAATATTTCATTTTTTGCTCTATTTTCTTCACACTCGTTACATCATTTCCAGCTGCATATTACACCATTAAAGAAATTAACTGGCTGTCGCCATGCATCAACCATTTGGCATACAAATTAACATAGTTTTATAAGTAAAAAATCCGGCATCCTACCCCTAAAAAGATATAATTGCGTTTAAAATAGTGAAATATCAATATAATTATTTTTATCAGTGACAAAATTATAAAATCTCTCGAAATTACGTCGCTTTGACATACATAAGTTGTGTATTCGGTCACCGGCACTGTTCATGCTTCTACGGCCCCGTGACGGATACGGGTGCACCACCATGTGATGCTGATGTGCCAACTTGTAGACCGGCTTTGGATTTTCTTGACATTGGAATTTGTAACCAAAACGAAGCAAATTATACTATGCCAAAATCAAGTAGTCTTAATATTTTTATTTATTTATTTATTTTAGTTTTTTGCAATGTTTTTTTTTCTCAACAACTTCATGTACATGCTAATGTTGAACTACACATATAAATACCCAAAATATAAAAAAATTACATGTACATGTACATGTTTCCCTACATTTTATGTCCAATATTTTGTAAGTACGTACTTTTTCAGTAATAAGTCTATCAGAAAAATGTTATTGAAATTTAATCTTCTAGTGCAACATGCATGCATAATTTAAAATAATCCAAAGAATTTATTTTTTTCAATCAATTTAGCTTTGGATTCAAGAAAGGTGTAATAAGATAATCAAAGTTGTCACACCTCCTCTCATTATTTCCAACTTGCCAAAAAAATTCTTAATGTACCAGCTTGTTTTCTTTTGCTCAAAAAAGTTTTATTTTATTTTTTTAAAACAATGCCTTTGAAACACCTTAATTTAGAAAAAAAAAGGTTCCTAATAAATGTTTCTCAAGTTCCATGCATTCTTTGTAAATCAAATATTTTGACTCCAAATATATTTAATTTCATTAATACAAGTTTTTTAGGTAGGGAACACAAAGTAACCTAAAGACGCTTGGAATGTGTGCTAGCCTAATAATTATATACTTGCATTTTTTTAGTACCCTTTCTCAACTCTAAAAAGGAACACCAATTCCATAACTTTATTCCCTTTGTTGGCTTAAAATGCACTTTATAGGGAACTATATCGATTAATTAGCATTATTCATAGCTCATTAATTTTCTAGTGTATTACTGTTAGTACATATGATTGATATTTTTACAAAAAAAATTAATATTTTTGTATGACTCTGCTCACATCAGTATTAAATGAGGTTCACTTTTAAGTGAGCATAACTTTATAAAAATATTAATTTTTCTCATAAAAATATCAATTCCCTTAATATGGTTTGGTGAACATGTAATCTCAGCATAACAATGTGGTCTCTAAAAGTAACATATTCATTTTTAAAAATAATTAATTCACATAAAAAAAAAGTTAATGAAAGATTAGACTGGAAATTCAAAATGATTAGAGAATCATTTGAACAATAATGGATTATCGGATTAGATAAGTTCAAGCGCCATAGATTCCCACCTCAGCAACTACTCCACATGTCTATGTGGCGACTCGACTCCCGGCAATGGCCACGTCATTTTCATCACTGAGATATTTGAGTCTGATTCTCAAGCTTGTCTTCAGTAGAGACAAATTAACCCTAAAAATACATTCACCTTAATTAATTAATTAATTAATTAATTAGGGTATATGGTGTCCTGATTTTGGGGGTTAAGTACTCCCCTCACTCGTGTTCACTGCCCTTTTACCGGGGCTAAATTGAACTTTATTAATTTTAGATAATAAAGGTCTACACATGCTATTCGTTATTTGGAAATTTTTTGTTCAAAATATACTTTCTAGTGTGTGTGTGTGTCTATATATATATATATATATATATATATATATATATATATATATATATATATTAAATAATTAACTTTTGAAGAAATTTTCCAAATGCAAGTTGTTGGACGTTAAAAGACAACATAAAACACATTATCCCATACAAAAGCTATAAGTAAAAGAAGATACATACAACTTCATTTCCTTTTTCTTTCCCTCCTTTTATTGGGAACAAGAACATCGACCTAGCTATCCATAAACCATAATACAACTCATAGAGGAGGACAGTAAGTGTATCCTTATTGTAAGCAGGGCTCGCAATCATGTTAATCAAATTAATTTATGTTGTGTCAAGTTATACGTATTATATTAAATATGTCAACATTAATATTATTCATTTAATTAACCGTATCAAGTGTTTAACATTAAGACTAACCTATTTATTAATCGTATTAACGTGTTTATTATATAAATTAAAAAATTTAAATAAAAAAATTAAACATCATTCACTTATTTATTGAATAATAATGTAACTTATTTATCATAATAATATTTATTTAACAAAATACAAGATAACGTGCTTAAAAAAAATAATTAAGAAAGTTAAAACTAAATATTTAAGATAAATTATAACGTTATATCATATTTATTTTTAAATTATTTTAAAATAAACGTGTCTAATCGTGTTAACCTTTTGATTATATGTATTTGACCCATTTAAATTTTATATTAAACGTGTCGACTTGTTTATAATACTGAAAATGTTTATACTCAACACTAATCTTTTTATTTCATATCTTGTTCTTGCCGAATTATCATATCGTGTATTACCCCTAATTTTAAGGTTCTATCAAGATGATTCAGTATTTTAAACTCCGGTAAGACCATTTTACCTTTTTTTAAATAGTCAAATTATAATACGAAGATTTATAAGTTGATCGGTTCAATAAATGATAAAAGAAAGAGATTTACTGCATATAACCACAAATTTATGTTAATATAAAATATCGACCTATGTTGATATATGAACTAAGAAGAAGAGCTTACACATTATTATTTTATTTTATTAAAGAGAGTTTTATGTTAGTCACAATCTAATTTTGTTATCATATTTGTTGGCATGTATATTATTTTTTAATATAATATTCAAAAAAAATATTATTTTCTTTTGAATCCAAAAAACTACTCCCTCTGTTTTAAAATTAAAGATATAATTTGATTTGTATGATCAAACAACGTTATATTAAATTTTAAAATTGGTATAACTCTTAAAAATTTAAAATAAAATAAATCTTGTAATTAATAATTTTTACTATATAATATACAATTATATTAATTAAATTAAATAAATTTATATTAATTTAAAATTTAATATATTATTGTTTGATTTTAAAAATAAAATTATATCTCTTATTTTAAAAATGAGAAAGTATAAGCTGCTACAAAAGATTTTCTAAACGCAGTTCCGTGCATGCTTTGTCGGGAACTGAGGATAACTTTGATTAGCCTAGCCCCAGCAGTAATATGTTATTAATAAAATATTTCGCACTTCTATGCTTCTGCCTTCTGGATTAGTTATTAAATTTTAGATCGGAAGACCGACGGGGAAACGGGACCTGATTTTATATATACATTTTTTGTAACTCTCTCGGTATAAAAATAATATAAATATTGACAAATTTCATGTTGAAATTAAATTATAATTAATATGAAATTAAAAATAAAATAATAAAATAATATTATGTGAATTTCTCTTTTATCCTTTCTTATCTCATATATTATATACGTCGATATTTATTTTTAATATAAATTTGTTATTATATGTAACATGACTTTTGTTCTAAATAATAAAAAGTCTAGGAAGTGTTTAAAATGTATTTTATAATGATCTTAAAAAAGATAAATTTTATAATTAATAATAATATTTTATAATTTTATTGAGTAAAAATAAATGAATTCAAATTATTTTAAATATGAAAATACTTAAAGTTAATTTTGATAAAAATAAAAATAAAAATTGGCCTAGGATTTTGAAAAGGGCGGAGTATATTTTGTTTGATAGCTTTTTAATGCTTGAAAAGAGGAAAAGCGTATAAATTTGAAACACAAAATCCAAGCACAAGGACAGTAGTGGGAGACTGATGGTGATGTACTGATGTGTTAATATAGAGTATATATATATATATATATATATATATATATATATATATAGATCGTATTAAGCGCAGAAAATAAGAGATGAATTCAATTAAATATTATTTTTTTATATATTTACACTGAATTTAATACATGGGGTTCATTAGTATATTATTTTTTTATGTATTGAATTCAATACAAATATATAAATAAATAATATTATGTATTGAATTATGCGTTTAGCATGTACCCTAAGGGTACATTCTAAAAAAATTCTATATATATTGATTCATAGTAAATATTTATTATTAATATTATTTTAATAAATAAAATTTTCTCTGTTCATGTAGGAAGTGCGATTTAAGAGACAACGTTATTTTTTTAGTCATAACTCTTACATACAGTCAAGTCAAACTCAAAATACATTCTTCTTCTTTTTTACGAGTTCAAATTTGAGGAAAGATATCTTTCTCATTTTTCGTTTTCTCATCCTGAACATATTTAATAAATTGCTACCTCAAATGAACTATTAAGAATATGAAATTAGTATTCTACAATTCAAAATTTGTTACCTTGTTCCGTCTCCAAAGCAAAGAAAAGCTTAATCTATTTTTAGAATTTATAAACACATTAACACCTTCTTCTATAAAAAGAGTGAACACGTATACATATATACACACGTGTGTGTATCTATGACTCAAACCCCATAGCAGAATGATGAAAGTAACCGTGGTATAAAAAAGCTAGAATAATTTCTATAATTGCTAAGTTAAACTATCTTCTTTAAATTTGAACTCATGAAAAAAGCATGGCCGCATGTAAAACGACATCGTCTCCCGTACCTCCTAGATGCGGTTAGGCCAAAAAAAGAAAAAATTTATTTGGTCACGTGTAGGAGATGCGGTCAAGAAAAAAGAAATCCCTAACTGTATATGGAAAGTACGATCAGACCCCTCATAACTAATAAATTTTATTCTAAATGGTGAGAGATTTATTTATTGATATAATGTCTATACCAAATATTTACTATAGACTATCCTATATATATATATATATATATATGTATATATAATATAATATAATATAGTATATGTATTATTATCATATGCTTTGGAATTATTTAATTTTAAACATGAAACAAGAGGCAGACAGACCTACCTACCTATATATATAAGAATTAAAGGAGGTGCAGACGACAAGGCAGGCAGGCAGTAAATGCATCACGTTATATACCTGATGTTTTTCGTACAAATTCAAGTTGCTACTCCCTTTAACACCACTAAACTCTCTCCCTCTTGGTCAATTTGACTCTCGCCATACATACAAGACAACCACCCTACGGTACTGACAGTTATAAATACATTAAATTTAAAATGGGGTAAAATTTATGCGTGTCCTGACAGACCAAAGGTTAATACTAGAAAAAGAGTCCTCAAGGAGAGAGAGAGAGAGAGAGAGAGAGAGAGAGAGTATTTAGGGTCTTACTTTCTTAACAAAATGTAGAAGAACTCTTTTCTTTAGAAGGGAGTTATAGTAGTAGTGTAAGGTGATCAAACGTATAAGAAAGGCCACAAAGATGTGAAAAGAGATAAATCTTCAGAATTGAGTTTTGCTCTCTCCATCTAGAAAGAAAAGAAAAAGAAAAAGAAAAAGATAAAAGAGAGAGAGAGAGAGAGAGAGCAACAGCATACATTAATGGGCCAATCCATCAATGAATATAGTTGATGGTCCAGAAAACTTTGAGAAGCCCATTCAGAGGTTCCTAATGGGCTTCTTAAGTAGGAGTCGAAGAACTTTAGTCACTTCACCTATTTAAATGCAGGATCTGATGCAAGACGATCACAAGTCAGTCACACACACACACTGGCTTCAAGATTCAATATATTCCAACATTCCTTTGGTTTTGGAGTTTACTTCTCTCAAATTGTTTTCATGAAAAAGTGGAATCAGCTGCTGTTCTTCAATTGACATCCAAAAATAGTCTTAAAATTTATTCTTTAAAGAAATAGATGATCCCAGAGTATAATTTTCTATAACTAGTAATTGCTAGAAATTTCAAATTCGAGTCTAAAATCATGCATTGTGAATTTTATTTATTTATTACGTAATCAATGTTAACCACTACACTGACCCCCTAAAGTTCCTCTTAGTTATGAGTCCTATCAACTTTATAAGAGACCAAAATCTCTCTCCTTGTAACTAGTCAGGGCCAGAATCGGATGCACCTATGGTACAAAAGTATCCAGTAAAATATATAAACCATTAATTTATCTGCTGCTGCTGCTGCTTTTTTCTTTATCTTTTTCTTGTTTTTTCCTAATAACAATTTTAGCATTTCTTTGTGCCCACAGGAGTAATCATCTTGTAATTTTAACTACCACTTGATTATCTTTCTGAAGGTCTACGATTAAAAAGAGCATTTCATTACCTGGAAATATACGTAGTAATTCATTTAAAGACAAGTTCCCATACAAAACGAAAGAGAAAAACTGTTATAAGGAGGGCATGTTTCCACAGTTTCCCGTTTGGTTTGGTCCATCTTACAACAGACGGAACCACTTCCATTCATTCATACAATATTAAACAAATCCCAAGGCACAAGAAAAAAGGAGCCCTCCTATCACACTGGGCAGTACCTTAGCCCATGGCATACTTCTGGGTCCAGCTCCGGGCAGTTGTCTCGTACTTACTCCTGTCTGTCTTGTACATGTGAGCTATCTCTGGTACGAGAGGGTCATCAGGATTTGGGTCCGTCAACAGTGAACAAATAGACAGCAAAACCTGAACACGAACAACAAAACTTGAACAAGTACACAGAATAGAGGAATACTACGCCTCTAATGGATTTAAATGTTACATACTCAAGTTCTTGTTGTTACTTGGTATATTAAGTGAAACTATTTCATGTCATTCTGATACCACGTACTAAAGTTCAAGATAGGAGTAAACAAATACTTGCCATTATTTTACCCCTATTAGATAGGATCCAACCTAGAATGATATCCTAAATCACCCATAATCTACCCTGCACATTTTCTTTTAGGTAACACCTGCATGGATCAACGTTTTGTATTTATAACATAGAACCTGAGCTTGCCTAATTCTAGTGGTAATCAAGTCAACTTACACAGCCTTGTACCATGTTGGGGATAATACCTTGTATCCTCTCCACGGTTTTTATGGCATTTGAAATCATAAAAATATCGCATGGGAATTGATTATGGTATCAAGAATTGGGCTGCTGCCTTTTCTCGACTTCTTAGGCTTTTTTTGGAACTCATAAGTCAGAATGAATGAGATGAAGAAATAACACCATTAAAACCAAACAAGTCCAATTATATATATTTCAAAAAAAATTAATATCAAGTTTAATGTTATACTGAACGTAATGAACTGTGAAAAAAGCTTTAGAAATTTTAAAAATTTCCTTGGCCTTTTTCTCCTTGCACTTCTCATGGATTTTCTCAAGCTAAGCTGTTTAAGTAATAGAACAATAACCTTGGAAATAGTCAGAGCAGGGCTCCACTGTTCCTTCAGAATATCAAGGCAAATGCTGCCATTGCTGTTGATATTTGGGTGGAAAACCTTTGTCCTGAAAGCTACCTGAAAAATCCATCCAAACCGTATAAGAACCAGAGAAATTAACCCCGAATAGAAAAGAAAAAGTAGTAGTAGTAGCAGTAAGTATAATAAACCCTTGAATCAGAAGGGCAGATACTCATCCTTGTAGTTAGAGACCATGTAGTGACCGGAAAAAAACATATAGATCATGGTTAACAAAATGCTTACAATATATAAAATACATGGACAAGAGCTCTAGCAAGTTGTGGGCCTTCGTGGCCCTTGTGGGCGATAAGATTCAAAAAGACATTGATAAAGCATGGTCACAACCTAAGTCGTCAATTCGTGGGAGTGCATGACCAAGAGCGCGAAAGCTTCAATTTTAAAAACACATAAGATCTATTGCATCGGGAAAGCATGCATAAAATATTAATATATAAAATTATTTTAATCATATATAATAATAGTAAGTTAGTAACTTGTGTATTATGCATCAATTATGTTTAGATTTGTATGGAAGTGGTTTTTATAAACGAAAATAAACAAGAAAGAGTCGGCATATATACACAACATCAAGTTTAGAGTACATGCTTGGACGTACCATTCACTTGTACAAGGTTCGGGGCCGAAACCATTCCAAACACCTTTGAAATTATTTTTTCAGAGACATTATTTGACTTGCATGGCATACTCCAACTGAATACATGCTTTATCAATCAAGTATTGCACAACACAAGCACAACACAAAAAAACAAGTAAACAAAAAATATAAATAACAAATAATACCAATACAGGTGAAACCTGTAGATGGAGAAAAAATATATTAAATGCAATTGCCCACAACATTGAAGTGTTCATCATGTTATATTAGTATTTATTCTACATTATTACATAACCTCTTTTCACCAAATGATTGGTATAGCACACATGAAAATCAAATCACATAATAACAACATAATAAAAGATTTGCATTTGCATGTTGGGAGTTCTTATACTAAACTATAATGATAATATTACTCATGCTCAACATATTGGCAGCTCCAACGACACTATGAGTAGTACTAACCTAATAAAGACCTATGAAATGTTCAAAATGTTAGCATTGGAGTCACTCAGTTCAAGGCCAATAGATCGTATAAAAGCAAACTCGTCCGAAGGAGCATACCACGCCAGTTTTGGAACAGAAGCACAGTCCCTCCCCCACCTCCCACCCCCCCCCCCCCCCCAAAAATAGAAGACAAATATACACACACACACACACTCTTAAACAGAAGACAGGGTAACTAAGCACCAAATGATTATATCAAGGACATTTTCCTCACAGGAATTTCAGTTAAATGAGTACCTTTGGTGGCTTGAAAGGATAATCTGGAGGAAAATGAATAGTAACAAGAAACACGCCTCCAGCATAAGGGCTGTCGGGGGGGCCCATAATTGTTGCTTGCCAGTGAAACATGTCTTCAGCAACTGGCCCTGAAATATAGACATACAAAAGAAGAGATAAATTGATGGAATAAACCGCTGTGAGATAAATTGAAGGAATAAACAGCTGCATCATATTAATAATCTATTAATTTACGTAATTTAGCCATGTTAGCCATGAGTTACATCTCTAACTTAAGCACCACATCACAAATCACATATGCCAATAAAAAAGCTAATAACACTTGGTTGTTCATCAATAATCATCAATATCAACCCATATGATGTATGAGTGTGTACACAGAAGTATGAGAGAATGAGAGCGAGAGAGAGTGAGAGAGTGAGTGAGACAGAGATGGTTAAGGCGTTATGCACGAACTAACAGTACTCAGGCAGTTTATGCATATTTCATGTGTGTGAAATGCTTGTGAGAAACTCAAAAGTATGGATAGGCTACTTCATCTCATAAAAAAGCTCACAGAAAACGTAAGCCAATCAACCCATCCTTTGCAATCCCATACCAGGGCCGGCCCAACTTAATAAATAAAAAAGCCTGCGCTTTAGGCCCCATTTCAAAGAAGGCCCCAAATTTTTTAAACATCATAAATAATTCATATAAAAAGGTCTTATAAAATATAAGCTAAATAATTTTTTAGGGCCCATAATCCAATTCAAATATTAAATAAGTAAAAAAAAATTAACAGTATAAAAAAAAGCCTCATTTAAATAAAAATTATTAATACTCCTTCCGTCCCAAAATAAAAGTTCTCCATTGATTTTTGTAGTCAAATTGACCATTTTTAAAATTAACAATTAAACATATATATTTAGATTTTTAAAAAAGTAAACATTGAGATTAGTACTAAATTTTATATAATTTATAATGTTTATAGGCTTTTTACATATATATTAAATAATAATAAGCTATATTTATTCAAAAAATGATCAATTTGACCATAAAAGTCAATAAAAAATGTACCAAACATAGAAGGCCTCATTAAAAATATCGCTTTAGCATTATCCAAAAATAAATAAATATCGCTTTAGGCCTCATATTGTCTTGAGCCACCCCTGTCCCATACCTTCTATAAAAAAAGTGAACAAATTATCCAAACCAACCCATTTTTCACCATTTTCACACAATCATTATACCAAGCACTAAGCTTAGTAAACCATACAACACGGTTCATTTTCAATTAATTATTTAGCAGTTGTAACAAAATCAGCTATTTTGCTGCAGATTAACACAAAATCAGCTCATTTTTCAGGTTATAAAGAGTCGGAATAACACATACTGAATCAAATGAAGATACGTAGCAAAACAAACAACCAAAATTATACTTAGACCTAGACAGAAGGAATTAGAAATACCATACCTGCGCTGCAAGAGGTAGGAGGATCTTTCTGTAGATCCTTGAGCTCCTTCAAGATCCGCTTCGAGGCCATCACGAAATCCTACCTCTCAAAACCCTAGATCAACTAAGTCAGCACCACAAATACACACAGATGTATAGATATAGTATACAGAGATATAAATAGCGATTACCTCGTATATCTTCCCCTGGTTATTATCAGTGTCTGCCTGTATAAGAGACCGGAGAAAATTAGAGGATATGAGTTGATATACAAATTGTAGAGAGAGAATCACGCAATGAGTCTCTCCTTCCTGCTGCTCCCACTCCCAGACACCTGCTCAACCGGTCGGTTCGCGATTGGTCTTATCTAGGTACTGGGCCCCATTTTTTTTAATACAATCATTGAATTTAGACTGGGCAAACGGGTGGATTAGGTCACCCGCATATGGATTATTATGGGTCAAATTTCTTTAAATTGGGTTTAAAAGGTCCATTTTTAATGAGACATATTTTTATAAATTTTGACTAATACATTAATGGATTAAGTGATTCATGAGTTTATTATTTTTTTATACATATATTTTTTTAAGTATTCTTAAGCAATAAAATATTAAAAAGGAAATTATTTCAACTTGTTTTGAATAATAAAATATAAATTGATTTAGGGGGGTGTATTCAATTAGGATTTATAAGGGCTTATAAAGACTTTAAAAGTTTAGTTGTATTCAATCAAGACATTTAAAGAGTTTATAAAAATTTAGTGGTATTCAATTACAACTTTTTTAATGTCTTTAAAAGTTATGTGGTATTGAATTAAGACTTTTACAAAGTCTATAAAAGTATTTCGATATTCAAAAAGTCATAGATTTTAAAGATTTCTATCAAATGGTGGAATTTGATAGACTTTAAAACAAGATTTATTCATATTCAAAGTCTTCCAAAGTCTTGCCTCATGACCAAAGACTTCCAAATATTTGCCAAAAACTTTCAAATATTTGAGAAAGGGAGAAGATGAAAATAATATAAAATAAATACAAATAAAATTAATAAAAACACATAATAATAAATAATTTTCCTAAAATAATAAAAATACTTAAAAACTAACAAATAAAAATAGTATAAAATAATATAAATTAATTGAAAACTCACAAAATATATCAAAACCAAATTAAAATAAATATTAATACATTTAAGTACAAAATAATTACAAAAACTTAGCATTTAGGGAATAAAAATATAGCATAGTTCATCCTCATCAGCTGTGTAAGCTTACATGTTAGTGTTGATTTAATATATTTTGGGTGTCATTTATACTGGTGATTTGAAAATGCCTCCTATAAAATTTTTGATAAATAATGATATACTAAGCAAACTGTCTAATAGAATTGTTCGCATTTTAGCAACTGTTTCTATGGAGAATTTTCATGAATAACCCCTCCTTTCATTTGGTTGCGAATGTCATTTTATGTTGTTGAGTTAAAATTGTAATTACAATATTTAGGTACTAGCAGTAAAAAAACAATAGAAAATTTTAAAGTTCTATGTGGTTTATAAACTTTTTCTATTATAGGGTAGTGTGTAATTTTCTCTAAATCAATTATCCCCTTAAGTTTTTATCCATTTGTGATCATTGGGTTATGTGATACTCTATTATGTCAAAGGTGTAACGATGGGAATGCTTCCAGACCAAACCAATTTATCCAGTTCATCATTTCTATAGTTTTCTTCAAAGCATATTGTTCAACCTCTTCAACAAAATGCTTAATGATGTAAGCTACAAGATATATTAAAAGTATATAAAAGTCTATCAAAATCTTTAGTAAAAAGTCTATAAAAGTATGTCACTTATTTCATGGAGTCTTTAAAAGTCATTTTAAAAGTCATTAAAAGTCAACGAACTCTACAAAAATCTGTTACTTAAAAAGTCTTTAAAAGTTTTAAATAGTCTTAATTGAATACACCCCCCTTAATTATTTTAAATAATAAAACTTGACTTGTTTTAAAATATTAAAAAATTTATAAAAACGTAAAATTATTTATAAAATAAAATATTATCATCTCCCTCATTTATTAGAGTTACATTTTTATCTTCACCATCTAAAGAATTGATAGTATTGATTGCCGCAAAAGAATCATGGAGGAATAATGACTAATTATAAAGAGGATATTAAATAATTAGAATTAACTTATTAGTGAATGTTAATAGAAGAAAATTTAAATAAAAATAATACTAAATTTTAATTAACGTATTGGGTCACCCATGGATTAGCTTGTTATGAGTTGAGTCTAAATGGACCAGATAAAAAAATCTTATTTTTTAATGACTGACATTTATTTATACTTAAACTCTTAAATTTAGCAGGTGGATTGAGTGACTCGTGGGTTTCGATGATAAATTGTGAAGTTTAATTAAATTTACGAAAGATGATATATTTTGTTAATATTTACGTTGATTTTTTAATTATCAATTATGTGGATAAATATTATTGACAACGCTTTAAGAGAGATGTGTAATAAGTAGCATTTTTTTCTAATTATATCTAATCTATCTACATCTACTTATATATTTATCGATCGTAATTCGACACAAATTTATCACAATACATAGAAGGACTTTAAATTTACTGTTCATTTTTCAAATGTTAAAGTTTTTATTAAAATTTCATGCAATTTGAAAAAAAAATCTATATTAGTTTTTATTGATATTTTCTTAATGTTAAAATTTATATATGATATTTTTGACGTAATTTTCTTAATAAGTTATTAGAATAATAAAATTTATTTCATTGTTTACGAAAACACCCACACCAGTGACACCACTATTACTTTGGTAATGATTAAAATGAAAAGAAAAGGATTTGCATTACTTTAAATACGAAAAACCCGAATGCTTCATTCATTATGCTAAGTGAAGTGATTACATTTTATTCACTTTTTTCTTAAATAGGCTGACAAAAATAGCACCACAAAGGTGGATTTTTGTAATATGATACATAAAACTATTAAGAAAAGAAACTTCTGCCATTACCATTTTGATTTGAAGCAATTGAGATACATAAAATATATGTTAGAGTAAACATATATTTATTCTATTCCTAATAGTAAATATTCAATACAAATGTGTCAACATATATAGTTATGATTCCTTCAGCAGTAATTCAGTAAAAACATTAAAAAGTTTGTAAAATGAAACTCTTAATAATCAAAAAGAAGAGATATCTGGAAATAGAGCAGGCCATGACACTGAGAGTGCATCTAACTACAAACTAATCATTCATTAGTGGAAACAAGCACCCAAACAAATACATAGATAAATTACCTGAGCTGACCCTGCCTTGAATTGGCTCAGGTTGCAAAAAGATTACATGAATTTTCTTCAGAGTTTGTGAAACAAGCAACCAAATTAATGTTAAAAGGCTACACAACACAAACATGTTGGACCAGATAAATGCGATTAAAGGAGTCGCTCAGCCTGGAACTTGTGATTCTGTCTCAAGATCAGGTGGCGGCGCTGGGGTTGAGCTTTCAGATTTAGCTTCAAAGTCAGTCGACCTGACATTTTCAATCATTTTGACTACCTCCATCATTTTAGGCCTCTGGTCTGGTACCCTTACCACGCATGCCATTGCTATCTGTAATAGCTCCACCATTTCTTCCTCTATATTCGGGTACCTCATTAGCTCTACATCAAACACTTCAGCAGTCCACTCTTCTCGGACTACTGAATGTACCCATCGGACCAAATGTATTAACTCATCACCACCAGCAGTGTGGACAGGAGATTTGGCAGTGAGGAGTTCCAGTAATAGAACACCAAAGCTATAAACATCAGAAGGTTGTGAGGCTTTCCGCGTATCCGTGACCTCTGGGGCTCGGTAGCCAGCAGCACGAGCAATAGGTGGAGCCAGTGGACTCATTATTGTTGACAAACCAAGATCTGATACACAACCATACTGTTGAGAGTTCAGAAAGATGTTTGAGGATTTTATGTTGCCATGAACAAGCTTCCCCCCATTCTCTACATGGATACGTGCAATGCCTCTTGCTGCCCCAACAGCTATCCTCACTCGGGTTTCCCAACTTAAAGGGACCCTATCTTCACCTCTTTTACCTGAAAATTGACGTTGATAGAGCATTGATCATTTAATATATAAAAATTAGAGATGAAGGCCATTTATTTTCCTTTTTTTTAATTTGTTGTGTCGATATTAGGAATACAATCACTTCAAACAGCAAAAAGTAAAAATCCAAAAACACAATTCGAAAGCGCGCGCGCACTCACTTTCAAAAAGCATAATCCAAATTCACCTTAATAATCTAAATCCTTCACCTGTGCCTTCTCATGACACAAGTCGCAACAAATGTAATCTGTAAAAGGTGGTGTTGCCAATGTGATTTGCCACATAATTATTTGGCTCAAATTTACAATTAATTCATTCACTTGTAAGGAGTTCAGACCTATGTAGAAACAGAAGCAGTGTTAATATACTAGCATAAAATATCTATAGTTACTCATCAGTATTATTCAAATTGACATTTCATTTGACTGCCAACTACAGTTTCCAGAAGAGATTTCTAACTTGAAAAGGAGAGTTTATATAGATGACAACAAAGGCAGTGGGTGAAATAAATACTCTAGGTGAGCAGGACACTACTAGCTTACAAAGACTATGGAATTAATCCCACCAGACAATACTTTAATCCAATTCATGGTTTAAGACATAATATATGTAATAAAAAGGAAAAATGGTACTCCATATATTATATTATTCATGAACATTTGGACCCAAAAAATCACAATCTCAAGTATGACATGGAATTTTCTCGGACAACAACTAGGTTGAATAACTAGCCTATTACCAGGTGCATTTAAGTATATTCTCTTTTTTTAATAAATTGTTACAAAAGTTAAAGGATAAAGAATAACAACCATGCTGAAACTGAGTCACTACCAGTATATAATAATTATAAAGAGTAAAGAAAGTCAAAGTTTGGCTCATTTTTGTGTGACTTCATTGTTTTGTCCTGAACAGTTAGGTATAGTTGTAAAAGACTTGTCAAATAAAAAAAAGGTATAGTTGAAAAAGATGTCGAGAGCCTAGAGGTGCTCTATAAACCTCGGGACAAGAAGAAGTGGATTCAGTAAAGGATAGGCATCTGTTGGCAAGTCAAATTGTAATAGTGCGTCCAATCAATTTCTAAAATAATTTCATCAACAGACTTTGCCAGAAAGAAAAATTCATTGAATCTACAAACTTGGCTACAATTCTGAGGCCTGATGTCTTAATCAATAAAAAGAATTTCCCTAGCCAATAAAGATGCTTAGATTACATGTTTGGATTTTTCATAATGTATTTTTACTCCTATATCTCACATTTCTAGGTCAAAGTAATTGTCCAAGCTTAAAATAGATATGAAGACCCCAGCACTAAGGAGTTGGCTATTCCCCTACCTAAATCAAGTCTATATTTCCCTAGCCAATAAAGATGCTTAGATTACATGTTTGGATTTTTCATAATGTATTTTTACTCCTATATCTCACATTTCTAGGTCAAAGTAATTGTCCAAGCTTAAAATAGATATGAAGACCCCAGCACTCAGGAGTTGGCTATTCCCCTACATAAAGCAAGTCTATATTTTATTTGACTAGTAGTACAAAAACAAGGAGAAGAATAGAAATAAAAGACAAATGGGAGCAAGAATTAACTCAGGTACTTCCAAAGAGACAGACAGGATGAAAGATACCACGGTCCATGGCAATCACTCCTGTCAACCACTGAGGAAAAAAAAAAAGGATAAGGTCGTGAGAAGTACACGTGAACAATCTCAGTCAAAATTCCAGATTAAAACTCTTTAATCCTTCCACAAGTTCCCCTCTTTAGGATGGCTCAATAGCAATATTTTTCTGATTTGAAACCCATATCTGATAAAATAGGATATTATAATTTAGCAACAAAAAAAAGGATATTATAGCCACAAGCAGTTATTACGATTTCAATTTAATAACTGAACATAAACCCAAGTTTATATGATTCGATTACCAATATATCTTTTTCTAACAACCGTGTATACATCCAGCAAAACAAAATAACTAGTCAATATAAGCAAATCTGCTGAGAGGGAAAAAGAAACATACCATGTAACATTGCAGCAATACTACCCTGACTATAATAATCGCATACCATTAGCTTCTCATCCTTGGAATAGTAATATGCCCTTAGCTCAATCACATTTTCGTGCTTGATACTTCCCACCAATTCCATTTGCTGCTCGAACTCGCGTTTCCCAACACCTACTTCCTTCAACCTCTTCACCACAACTGAAGTCCCGTCCTCTAATATGGCCTTATAGGCCATACCAAATGTTCCCTTTCCTATTACCTCAGCAGAAGCTCTCAATAAATCCTCCAAATCAAATACAAAGCTACAACCCTCAAAGAAAACCACCCTATTATTAACATCTTGACTCCGTGAAATTGCTTTCTCCGGTGATATTCCCCCTTTCTCCAACTTCCCTGCAAACGCATCTGAATCTTTTCTTTTCAAGCAGAAAACAATCAACAGAAATGCAAACCCAATAAGCCCAAGAAGACAACCGGCAATTATAATCCCCAGTAATGCTCTTTCACTTAGTTTCCCATCATTCTTAGATTTAGGATTTGGTTGAAGGGAGGGCGAAAAACCAGGAATTCCATGAATGGGAGAATATGACAAAGAAATATCATTACCAACAAATCCTGATTTTGGAAATCTTTGAAGAGATTTGGGTACAGTGCCAGTGAGTTTGTTGTTTGACAAGTTTAAAAATTGCAAATTGTGCAAATTGAGATCAGGAATTTCACCAGCAAGAGAGTTGTTAGCAAGATTCAAAGCTGAGAGGTGGGTCAAATTTGAAATACAAGAAGGGATGCTACCATTAAATGCATTGTTGGACAAATTAACACTAGTAAGATTCTTCCAAACAGAGAAATTAACAGGCAAAGGGCCTGTGAAACTATTAAACTGAAGATAAAGATAGGTTAAGTTTTTGAGGTTCAAAAAATCGTAAGGGAAAGGCCCAGAGATACCATTGGATCTGAGACTCAAGATCTGCAATTCTGAGAGGCGGCTTAGCGTGTTGGCCGGAATGGGTCCGTGAAATCCCACTCCTGGCAATCGGACGGCTGTTACTCGAGACCCATCTTCACTACAAGTCACTCCAGTCCAGTGATTACACACCGGAGTAGATTCATTCCAGTTTAGAAAACGAGAGTGAGGAAGATTGTTCACAAAATCAAGCAATGCCCCCTTATCACCATCAACAAGATTTGCGTTCCCTTGAGAAATTAAAAAGCCACCCAAGAAAATCCCATAAAATATGTATAAACATTCCATTTCTAGACTATTTCTCGACTTGCAATTTATATAAAAAAATTCAAACACTTTACATCTCCATATCTTCTACACCTTCAACAAAAAGAAGCTGAAAATAAACATATATATATATATATATATATATATATATATATATATATATATATATATATATATAGACAGAGAGAGCGGGAGGGGGGGGGGGGGGGTTCGAAATGATGGAGGGACAAGAGAATCAAATTTCAAGACTATTGTCGAGGAAAAGTAGATTGGGGAGTAATGGCATTAGAAATGGAGGTAAAAGGGTTTGAAATAGGTGCGTAGGCCAAAAGGGTGTTGGTATTTAAGATCATAAACCGAGCTTTTCTTTTTGTTGTTTGCTCTTTCACTTTTTGGGTTGGCTGCCAAAATCAAGAAATTTTTATAAGAAAAAGAAGTCATTCTTCCCATAGAACTGAGCAGTGAGCAGGTCTGGCTTCATTGATAGAGTTATTTGGAACAAGAAAATGCAGAACAGAAGATGAGTGATGAGAAGAAGCAGAAGATGGCCTTTTCTTTATTTAAGTTTAATTTTATTTTGGGCTAGAGGACAGGTGGGTTTGGAATTGGTGGGGGCCCGTATTTAAGGGTGGTTCGTAGTCTTACTTGTCATTTGCTGTAAGCTAAATCGAAGGGATAATATGGTGGGTAAAGTGGTCCAATACAACCAAAAAAACTGATGTACTACTCCCCAGGCCCACCATTAATACTTATACTGTTTTAGAGAAAAAAAATTATACCAAACATTACTTTACTGACAATGATGATGATCTTTGATAATTTGTGTCGGCAAAGTCTGGCCGTTTGATCCACCTCAACAATTGACTTCTACTACTTTGAATAAAAGTCAATTACTTATCATCGACTGTGGTCTGTGAATGAGAAGAAAAACATATGATTTTTTTTTGTTATTTTTAATTTTTTATTGAATTATGATTACGGTATATGTTAATATATAAAATTAAATAAATATAAATACATAAAATTTAATTACAAAAATTAATTATAATTATTAAAAAATAAAATTTTACATTAAAATTCGCGTCATATCCTATCTTTAATAGTTAAGATAAATGTAATGATTGATTTTGTGGTTAAATGCTGTGTATGTAGATTTATTCTATAAATTTTAATATTATTATAAAATTAATTTATTATATTAAATATATAGTTAAAAAAAAATCAATTATATAACTTAGCAACAAAAAGATGGATATATAAAATTTCAAGAAATATTATTTTTTAAATTCAATTGTTGCGATACATAATTATATTATATGCATTTTATAATTTAATATTTTTGCTAGAATGGTAATTAGAGCACTAGAAATAACAATATCTAAAAAAATATCCACTACTCTTTAATTTAATGAAAGTTTATTTATACGTGAGTCAAAATGGGATATCCAAAATCACAAGATGACTCTGATAATATATTAGAGCATCTCTAGTAATAAATTTTTAGATTAAATATAATTTAGGATTTAATTTTTCTCTTCAACAGATAGACTAAATATAATCTCGAATTATATTTGAAACCCTTAAAAGATTAAATCTATGAACTAGATAATCCATGGATTATAAATTTAATTATATTTAAATGGGAGAGTAGAAGGATGATAGATTTTTTTTTGAATTTATTGATTATTTTAATTTTTTTATATTATAGTCCACGGATAGTCCATCTGCTGAAATGATTGAAGACTGAAGGACATTTGCTGATGTTATATAGACTAAATATAATCTATGGAATAGTCCATCTGTTGAAGATGTTCTTATAGACACTATTATATACATAAAAATTAAATATAAAATAAAATATTATATTTATTTTAATTATTAAAAAATAAAATTTGACACAATTTTTTTTTATCAAACTCTATTTTTTAATAATTAAAATATATTTTATATTTTATTTTATTATTAATTTTTGTTAACTTATAATTTTTCATATATCATTCATGTTAACCTTTTAACAATGCCACATCACATCACCTGCATGAATTTAGGACGAGTAGTTTTTTACACTTGCGAGCAAGGATATCTATTGATTTAAATAATTTTTTATTTATTGACTAAGAGTGTGGTCGGTATGATACTTATTTATAGCCTAGTGCCCCTTTTGGATATTGAAAATTTTGAATAATTAAATATTATCAAAAAATTATGATAAGAAAATAATATTACATATTTTTACCCTTCTTATTAGGATATATACTTCAAAGTATACTCACTCGGTAGCCCTACCCCATAGAGACCCGAAGATCAGGATCGAAGAGCTCCCTTAAGGCAAGGATTGAAGTGCTCTATTAAGGGTAAAGCCTCTACAGAGTGACACCTGTCTCATAGTTTGTAAAATGTAATGCTATAAGCATGCATATATGTCTGTTAACCTAATGGAAAATGGTTAGCGGGACTTGGAACCTCTTTTTCAAGTTAAAGGCTATTTTTCATGTGAATTGGTGGTTCAAATTTTTAAGAGACTTACTGAAAGGCACATTTCGAACACGTGTGAACTCATAATTGAATTTTTATAAATACTAGAGTTAATTTAAACGATTCTTTATATTTTTTATAAAAATCTCATTAACATCTATTGTTGATCTGAAATTTTTTCATCGACTCGATACTTACCTTTATAATAAAATTATTCTTTGACGATTCTTTAAAGATCGGATCCACTCGATAAGTTTGTGATCAGGATCCAAGGTGTCCTCAACATTTTGATTTACTTGCTTTCTGCGACTTTCAAATTCACAAAAAATAATGGAAGGAAAGTAGCAATAATTAATAGTTTGTCCAATAAAATGATTGTTACTTTAAATAGTGGTTTTCCATGCTTTAACAACCGTTCAAAACGTTGACAAAAATATAAATACATCAAGCTACAGTTGTAGACCCCGTTGACAAGATACTAATTATAGGAATATATAGTGGGGATTACATAATTGGAAACAAATAAAGCAACACTTTTAAACATTTGATTGGCATCAAACACGAGCCATGCATTGACAATAGAAGGTTAAAACCAGTGGCTTGAATCATGCATCACCATTGTTGAACTAAGATGCTCTTTTCGTACAGGCTTTTAATCATGAGACTTTTTGAAATCCGAGGTAGCGGCACGCACAAGGTGAGATTTTTAATGGACATTAATAAATATTTCACACGTTCCAGATATAAAAGTTAATTCATCACATTAATAAAACTTGAATTTTTTTAATAATTGTAAACTTAGATTTTCATCATGTTAGGCTATACCTAGGAGGTTAATCTCCTAAACCAACATAGAGATTATTTTTGGATCTGAAAGGACAAAAGAGAGTGTTCAACCGATTTTAATCGAATCGGTATCGAATAGGCCCAAATCTCAGTATCGTTACCGGTTGGATCGGTTCGGTACTGGTTAATACAAAAAATAATAATTATTATTATTATTAATTTTTTTTAATAATAATAATAATAATATTTAAAAAAATGGGTACGATTCAGTAAATACCAAACCAAAAAATTGTGTACTGATATACCGAACATGTTATCTATGTACCAAACCGACAAGTTCGGTCCGATTCAGTTTAGTAAACCCAAAAAATCAAAAAAATATGTTGGAATGAACACCCCTACAAGAGACCAACCTAATGCCTACTTGCACAAGCATAACCTTCGCTCATAGAAGCCCAGGGGGTAGAACCAAAGGGCTTTTGCAAGGCCAAGGACCGAAATTTTGTAACCCATGCACATACCTCTAATGGTTAGTGGGACTTGTAATCTCACCTCTTAACTTCACCCCTAAGTTAAGGACGTACTTTACATGTGAACTGATGATCAAAACCTTTGAGAGATTGACACATAAGAGTGAGTATTCGGTTATAAATGAACGGAATTATCTATTCGATTATAATCAAATACCGAATTTTATACAATTTCCCTGTCCAAATAAATATCTGAAACATGAACTAACCAAATAAATGAAACTCGAATAACCGAATTATAATATTCGATTATTGGGTATATAATCGAAATATGAACCTATTTTTACCAAACAAAATATTTTAGTTTAAATTTTACACTAGAATTTTCAAATAATATTTATCCACAATCATAATAATTTATAAAATAGTTTAATAATTAACAATACATAAGTACATAATCCATATGACAAAGTCTATCAAAATCTAATTAAAAATAGTATTTTTTTCATAAAAAAAGTTTTTAACTCAATTAATTGGTTAATTGAATAGTCTAGTTTCCATACTCAAAATCAAAATCAAATACCGAATTGTAAAACTATTATAACCAATCATATATACTCAAATAATCGAATAACTAAAATAATTCGGTTAAAAAAATATGATTCGGTTCAATTATTCAATTTTACCCGTTTTTTTGCTCAACCTTACCGACACATTACCACTGGGAGGGCACACCCCGAACACATGAGAACACCTAAATGAATCCATATTAATACCAAAGTCAACCTATAATTAATACTTAATCTCTCATACTCTATCTTTACTGTTAAAATTTCTTTAACCTCCATTATTAATCTACATACTTTTGAGATCCGATACTTTCTTTCATACCAGAGGCATCCCCCGAGAACAAAAGTTGTCAAAGATATTGTGGTAGTTTTCTGCAGGTCGAATCTCCCTTGACAGCTTGTGATCAGAACCTTTGAAGATGCACATTGTCAAACAATTGAAATGGTTAATTTTACTCTACCTTAGAATTCAGGTTTGGCAAAATTTATTAGGCATTAAAGGCTAACATTTAGAGGGGGATTTTAAATGTGTTTTTTGGACTCTACTCATAATTAACACCCCGTTAAATAATAATTTGTTAAGATGAACTATTATTAAATTATTAGAGGGGCATAGTCGAAGCGTGGTTAGTGGGCCCATAACGCACAGGTCTCAGGATTGAAGCCTGGCTCTGATAGTTATAGAAGCTTCCCTCGCCTACATTTTTCTCATTTTTTTTTTGGTAAGCTTCCCTTTTGCCTGTGCTTCTTTTGTTATCTGCAGGAATATTACCTTCCCGCATTCAATCTGTAAGAAGTTTATCATCTGTCTCGAGTCCAAGACTCGAACATTTTAACGTGACAATAATTGAAGTGACATGCAGAGTTTATTGGTATATTAATTCGGAAACAAAACTATATCAGTAGTTATTGGAGAAAATAACAGAAAACTAAGGTACCATTCTGATCTTTAGAAGCTTCTCGGAAATAATATATTATACCATTTGGGCTCAAATTTCTTCCTACCAAGGGGAGTATTACAAGTGAATTACACAAAAGGCAGAAAGATTACAACGTACCTCCCCTTATTACTTTTACATGAATTTCTGCAATCATGGTCATGCAGGACAAAGAGAGACCATTTTCTTATTAGCTTTGGATTGTCAAGACTGTTGAAGGCGGTTCGGTAATGTTGTATGTTGCAACCCGCAGAGAAAAGACATGAAGTTATTCACTAGTTTCAGTTCAAATTTCGAATGCCCTTTCACGAGGGGATTGAAATGACTGATTTTGTTAAATTGAAGGCAAGACAGATAGCTCCAACCGGCCTGTCCACTCCTCTCCTGGCTTCAAGGTGATTGGCCTCTCAATTGCTGCCCCGTCAACACAAAGCATTTGTTTGTACTCTTCATCCCCAAAATCTACTATGGTTTTAGCCTTCTTCTCCCATGGATTCCAAACAACTGTGTAAAATAAGGATGACAAAGGAGTTGAGGTACAAAAATCAGCACAAACTTCTGTATTGACAGAGATTTCGTGTTTATGGCGTTTCGTCATCACAGTTGATGGGAACTTTTATTAATGCTTTCCTAGTATGAATTTATTTATTTTCTTCTTATTTCTTTGTCATGCTATAAAATTACTCACATTGTCCATAATTACAACGTACCCTTGTTCTTTTACATTCCATGTTTGTTTATCAGAAGCCAAAATCATAGAGAAGAAAGCTTACCCACATCGGGAAGTCCCTCCTTCCTGATCACGAATGTTCGCTTTTTCTCATGATCAAAAACTGCAATTACATCTGAAGAACCAAGATAAACTCGATCCACCTACACGTTAAACAGCCATTTATAAGCAAGTTCCCTGTCTCAACCAAGATTCAAGTTTTGATATGTTCATTGTGCATAATAATAGTGGCAACCCATGAAGATTCAGTATATGTAAGATTTTGAAAAAACTTCCGTGAGGTATGGAATATGTCTAGGTATTTATCCATTGGACTACTAGTAATAAGTAGTTGGCGTACCTCAGATTCAAATGTAAGGGCATCTCCTTGCTCTGTAAAACGTTCTTTGTTGCACAGATTGTCAAGATAATCCAGAGTCTCCAAGCCCTCCACTCTCACTTCACTGTTTATAATAATTTATTATAACATGCTACAATTTATAATCAGTTTGTAGTAATGATATTTCAAGACTTGAATGTATTAGTTTGATATATAAAAGGCTAAAACGTAACAAGAATTTGTAATTTTACTCTTAATTAATTAATTATTCTTGTTGAAAAAAATATCAGGCTACTAGAAAATTACATTGAATTAACCAGTGTGGTTTTGTTAGATCAACATATAAGCATTCTAGTACTCAGGCCTCCTAAATAAGATTGAATTAATCTTTCTGAAGAAATTAGTCCTGATTTAATGAGAATCATCTGAAAGGTACCTGATATCAGACACAGAAAAGTAGGTGCGATACGCAAATGAGAAATTAAATGGTTTGCGATTGATATTTCTGATGCGTGATATCAAGCTGAGACACCCATCAGTACCCAGAGACACCCTCAGACGGAATTCAAAACTGGAAAAGAAAAACAAAGATTTTACATTATTGATTTATTTGACAAAGTAGAAAAAGCTTAGGTTATAGATAACCCAAAAAGAATTTCCATGCTTGAGCTCATACCTGTGAGGCCAAGCCTTTAAATCTTCTTCAGATGGTTTAAATAGCAAGTCTATATATGCTTTGCCATTGGAATCACTAGGCTGCAGAGGAGGAGGATTTCTGTCAATCACCCAAATCTTGTTCCTCGCAAACCCATGTTGCTCAAGTGAACCACGATTTCCAAACTTCACAACAATGTCAAAGTAAAGCCATTATTCAAAATGTTTTAAACATTTTTATGCTTCGATAAGCACCATCTATACACTTACAGATAGGATTAAAATACCTGAGGAAAACAAATTGGAATTCCTCCTCTCACGGCTTTTGGTGGCTTGAAGATTGCCTAAATTGAACAGAAACCAAATAAAGAATAGACATTAAAACAGCTTGCTTATAGGTGTACAACAGAATGCCATTTCAAATCAAGGATTAAGTTTATACTGTAGTCAAAGACATTAGATGCGGACACAAAATCTTGAATTTTCAGAATTGGAAAGAGAATAACAACTCAAGGGGTCATTCTAGAACTCCTTTAGATCAAGATTTTCTTTCTAGAATCTGGTAATTATTTATGTCACATATATTTCCGTAGTGTACTATTTTGTGCTTGATGAAAATTCCATTCAACTAAGTTTTGATTTTAAGAATACAATATAGAGCAGAATAATAAACTAACTAGAAAAGTTGGAATGCACCTTACTACTTGTGAATATTAATTCTTCTCCCCGCTCATTCTTCCATGAAAGAACCTGCCCTCCATGCAAGCTAACCTGGACAAATGACACAGCATAATAGACATATCAGAGTATTTATATAAATGCATCTTAGACAAATTAAATCATATTGTGGATCTTTAATATTATTGATGGCTTCACCTTTTGCAAATTAGAGATACATATGTAAAATGACGATTTTTTAGAAAAACTTTAGTTTTCCGAACATAACCGAACATTAGCTAAAAATGTAGTTGCAGATAGTACTCGATTAAGTAAATAATGATAATGGCACATTAGGAACTTCATGTTACGCTATAGTTTAGAAATAGAGATGTATCTCAATTTTAGGACGGAGTACATAAATGTATCAGAGGTAAAAGAGATCTACCTTTGCCGAAGCTCTTCGATTGTTTTGAAGCAGCACCTGATCAATCCCATTCTTATCCTTAGAGACTGCAACCGCTGCTCTTTTATCCGAAACAGTTGTAGATTGATTCATTTTAAAACGAAATTTAGGTGGAGACTCACTCTCTCTCTCTCTCTTTCAGTCTGAAACAAGACTTAGTACACAGTACCCCCAATACTAAGAAGAAGACCACCCAGAAGGAACAAATAGCCTAGAAGTCGCTGAAACAGTTGAAAAATCGGAACTTTTTCGTGATGGGTTTCTTGTGAAGAGATCAATTTCCTCGTGAAAACAGACCAAATCCCAACTACTAATTTAGCTACCTCAGTCTCTTTTCTCCATTAAATTTGCAACAAGTGACCTCCAAGAACTCTATACTGGCAATTTCCAGCTGTATTTCTAAGGGAAAAAAATCCAATTGCAGAAAATCATTTCACAAATGACATCAATTTTTGCAAGACCCAATACTGATTTTTTTCCAATAAAACCAGTATTTGGATTTTGGAGATGACACAAATGCCCAAACAGTCGCTATCTAAGAACAAACAAAATACAATGACAAAATATCAAAAACTAAATTTTCTAATGACAGTAGCTACAAGAGGACAGCAGATATTAATGCAGAAAAACTGAAACCCAATTAATACATACATAAAAGATAAGGATACTATTACCGTTAAAAATTTTATAAAAAAAAAGAAAAAAAGAAAAAGAATTAGACTCTGTGCTGTAAATTGGGTCATCAGTTTGTCGGATTAATAAAGCAAAAAGATTGAAAGGTCAGATCTTGATAAAACCATTATCCGCGACATATCTCTTTGGTAGTGTGAGTGATCAACTCATTATAATAAATCAGAAAAACATACACAACATACATACATACATATATATATATATATATATATATATATTAAATAAAGTATACATCAGAAATTATACCTGGAACCTCCATGTACATGACTCAGAAAACGATAACCTTCTCAAGCCTGATGTTACAGTTAGAACATGCGACCATGATTACAGGTAATAACGACCTATGATAAAACAACTGTAAAAAATGGAAGAACTGAAAATTAATCCAAATTAACCCAAATACCCAAAACTTCCATATGGAATGTGGGTCCCACTTAATTTTTAGAATTTTATTAATGAGAAATTTATAATTACAATTTAGTTATTATCAAGGTATTAATCAAACTGAGATGATCATTTTAAACCATTGTGGCATACTAATTTTCATTTATATGGAGATAATAAATTAAACAAATGAAAAGTAGTTCTAAAAAATAATGGAAAGTAGAGACAACTATTTTTTTTTTATACCAATCAAAACAAATCAGGCTTTAAATCTTTGTAATTCCAATTCAAACACAATTGTCTAGCCTAAATTTAAAAAAAAAAAATTAATTAACTAACTATATCCATACATTAAAGAAGATGATATATATTACTAGTTAAGTGAGAGCTTTTACAATTTACTTATTACCTTGTTTGAAACTGAGATATTACAAATAACTTAACCCCTTCATCCACGTATACTTACCTTTTCTGCCCTCCTATAATACATATAGATATGTAGTATACCATAACAAGTTATTCAACTTACAGATATTTGATAATATTACATATAATAATATTATTGTTTATGGAAATGTGTAGTTGATCTATAAGAGTCTTCAATCTGTTCATCCCTGCAGGCATGTCCTTAGACTATTCCAAATGCCTTTCATTCCCTTTCAGCCTCTCTTACAGCCTGTTCTAGTTCTGCATTATTCAGCTTCTCCTGCAAAATCAAACTAAAGTTAGTTCTAACATCCTCAAGTGCAGAGACAACGCTCAAGAAGCGCGAAGCAATATAGCTCACTAGATGATTTTGGCTTCGGTTTATAATGCTTGAGCTTCTCAAATTCCAATAACTAACCCAAACCAAAATGAACAAAACATTTCCTAGAAACAGGTCATACAAATCCATACAAAACTGCAAACTGCTAATCTACCATAGTAAGTTCGAGAGACTTGGATGCTTATTATGCTTCAAGAAAACAGGCTATTGGTACCAAGCTGACTGTATAGTCATACTATGGCACTGATAGATTTAGCGTTTATAATCAAGAACATTTACCAACATGTCAATGCTTCCAAAGAAAAGAAACTACAACCAAACAACAAACTAATAATAGGCATTGGATAGGAGGCACCTTCAACAAAGCATTTGCAAGCCTAAGTTTCTCGGACTCCTTGGTTATTTGATCTATTTCAGATTTAAGGGCCTTCTTTTCCTCAGCCAGGGATCCACATCTTGCCAACAGTTCTTCTAACTCAGCCTGATTAACAGCATGAATTATAACAACAAACCATTCATACAGCAAAATCAAAAATATCAAACAGAAAGAAAATATTGAAGAATAAAAAATATAAATGTTCGTATTTATATACCTGCTTTTTCATCCTTGACTTCCTAGCTGATTCTCTGTTTGACTCTTTCCTCCTCTGTTGTTTCAGCTGCTGTACATCCTGGAGACTTGAATATGTCATTTCACCTTAGGTTTTAGCCGTTAATTTTCACGTATATATGAACCAAGAACTGTTGTGAGCAAACTGATTCCAGTGGACAGTAACTGGACTGCTACACCAAATAAAATGAAACGTCGTACTCCCCTCCGTCCTCCAACGAATGACTCCAATACAAAAAAAATGTCCTCAAACGAATGGCTAGCTTAATAGACTATATTACCCCATGCTTGTCATAATTTTATGATGTACGCTAGTTCAAAGACAAATATAAGGGCAAAGTTCAAACTAATTTCTACTCTCTCTTTGATTTTCCATTCTTAATTTGCATGAAAATTGTAGTTAAGCCATTCTTTGGGGGCAGAGGGAGTATTACTAGCTCAGCAGTTTGGTAAAAAATATTTGTATTTCTTTATTTTCCTTCTGGTACATGTCGAAGCTCTATATTTTTTGAATTAAGTAACTAAATTTAGAGGGGGAGGGGAAACCCCTTCAAGTATAATATGGGGGGCTATTCAGATCCATACCCCTCATTGACAAGACTAATACTGAGGAAGTTGTGATACAGAGATATTTGAACTCGTAATCCGCAGTCAGGTCAATGTCCATTCTACCAAATTGGGGTCCCAAATAACATTTCATTATTATATTGGTGAACTATATAATTAGTAATTTAGTCATGTAACAAATGTGAATCAGATCTGTATTAAAAAAACTAGTTGGTACCCCAAGTTTAGAGAACATGTAGGACACCTGCCATTACTCGCTAACAAGTAGGCTGAAGCACAGTACCAGAAACATGAAAAAGTATCTCTGTCATACCTCTAAATGAAACTTTGCGGTAGAATAAACTGTGCTAGTTTGTCCTTGAACATTAAAGGATCTAACTGAATTTCCTTCAACATTTTCAGAAGCCATAGTGATCGGAGAAACCCTAACGGAACTTATTTTTGCTGCCTCAAGCGGAATGGTATAGGCCTGCAGATGGACTCTACCATCCACTTCTGTTGCATAAAAAAATATGGGAAACAAGGAAGTAAGCACTAGATGATTATTATTCTCTCCAACTGTATATATACAAAATTAAGATTCATGTTCAAGCATTCAACTGATTAGAACATAAAAAGTAATATGCTAATTGCATCAAACATCAAGCAAGGCAACAGATAACATTTTTATTTTTATTTTGTTTCTCACTGACGATCGGTTGTTAGGTATCAATATAGAGTCAAATTTAAGTGAGTAATAACTTATTCATACCGGTTGCGAACAAAGCCATTGGATTACTTGTACTCTGGCTTCGGTATGCCTACAAATGGGAATGAGAATAGAATTGCTATCAGTAGTAGCTCCATGTTTATGCATCCTCTAATTCTGTAAAGATTATATAGATACAATAAGAATGAATCCTTACCTTGGAGTTTCCATCACTTCCATTACTGGACTCACCAATTACAACACTGCAGGGGATTATTGAAATCAGAAGTCTTTGTTATGTGTAGACAGAATAAGTTTTAGAGTATTTTTATCAAAGAATTCTACTAAATGAAATTCACTAGTATTTTTACTAAAGAATTCTACTAAATGAAATTCACTAAAAAGAGTAAGACCAAAACTAATAACTAGTCTCCTTTCTTTTTCTTCAACGGCTTGACATATTTACCAGAGGGTAAATTGGATGAAGGTAGCTTACTTCCAGAAAGCTCACCTGTTTTATTCCAAGGAGAGAGTATAATGAAGCTGGCCGCAGATTTAGAGTAACAAACCTTTTTGATGCCTCATTTGCAACTCCTATAGCATCAAACCCAGCACTGCCACCCGTTGCTTGCACAGCAAGCTCAGCCAACCTTTTCAACTTCTTAGTTGAGCCCTGATCAATGTTCTCTGGTATTTTAGTAAGTAAGTCTGCCGTCTGAGGAGTTGCAACCTGTGTCACAGTCACTATAGTGAGATCCTAGTTGTCTTATGCTCAGAACGCTGCTTCCTCTCAGTCATCCCAAGCAGACATATTAAGGAATAATGACTAACAACATAACCCTACTAAAACTGGTACCTATTATTTGAATTTCTGGGCTGTTGATGTTTCATGACCAGGTGTGAAATAGAAATATTATTTAAGGTACAGTCTCATTCTCAGAATCTCAGTGCATGAAAAGATTTGTCCTCGGACCCTCTGAGATTTCCAAGACTGTTCAAATGACGAGGCCCCTCAACTAAACTAGGATGACAAGATATGGCTAAAATGGAGATCTTTCTCCATATGGCATCACAGATAACGTGAATACAGAACATAATCAGTTCAAAAAATAAAAAACACTACAGGAAATGTTTAAGAATGAGTTTTGGTGGGTAATGATTGATAGAAGTAGCTACTAGAACCTTAATAAATATTATTTGAATCCCTAGAAAAAGCATGTTTTATGAACAGATGCAAAACATTCAAACACTCGGAAGATTTTTCTACGGTTCAAACTTAGATGCTTGTAAGAAAGAGCTCTGTCAAAATCAAATCACGAGGCAGGTCCCATCCACTAAAGTAGGATGACAAGATATTAAAAAGTTGTAGATCTTTCTCCATATGGCATCACCAATACATGAATGCTGAACATGTTCATTTTAAAAGAATTACATGAAATGTTTAAGGTTGAGTTTGAGTAGGTACTGGTAGAATGTTGAGGGGAGAGAGAGAGAATTTGAACATGTATTTACTACTTTGAAGTATAGAAATACATGCATCTAGAACAACCCACTACAGAAGCTTGCAAGTGGAAAAATAAATGATCAGAAAAAGCACAACTTACAAGAGGAAAGTGCATGGTAAAAGCATAGACAAACAATGTGAATAGATTGCCGGTAAGGCAATCCACAAGGTGCCATCAGTGACTGACATTTTTTAAAATAAAGATTGACTTATTTAATATATACCAATAATAAGTGCCTCCTAGTCACACATGTAGATTGTCCAAGACAGGAGAAATAGAGAAAGCAGAAGACTCCTATGAGAACTCAAGAGAGCTAAAACATGGAGATGGTAATAGGAGGAACATGATAAGTTGGCATCGCAGAACTAGAACATGGAGATGGTAATGGGATTCCAGGTCCATAATATGCCTACAGGTAGAGCACATTTGTGTGATTGTCAACAGCCAAACATTAAATCATAATCTTTAGTCATTGAACAGGTGCAAAAAATATATGGCTTGTCAATAAAGGAAAGATGTATGCTAAAAGGAGGTAACCTGGATACTCAGCCAGTCCAGAGGGCAAGGACTGTTCGTATTTTCCTGCCAGTACAAATGGATCAACCATAGTTAGAAGCTGAACTCCAAGGGTTAAGAAGCAAGAGGTAGAGAAAATACGCATCTCTTTCTCTCTCTCTCATGCATACAATATACGCATACACACACACACATATACATGAACCAACAACTGACTAGTTCTGGCATAAATCACATGAGTTATTACATATACACAACAACTAGATTGTATACCCTGATGAGACGAATGCAGAAAAGGCTAACCTGCTTAGATGGAGATCTTTTCTTGGATTTTATTGATATTTCATCTTCACTTGTTCCCATTGAGCACTTTCAATATTGAATTTTGAACTGATACAACACAACTGCAAACAGGCATACTCCATGAGTTATGGCTGACTTTTGAACAATTTTCTATATAAATAGCAGTACTGAGGAAAGTAAAGTACGTTAGGTGAACTTCCTGATACTCAAACTCGACACTTAGTAATCCTAGCATGGTTCGATAATTAATACATTTATGAATACAGAATGCAAAGAAACCGTGAATTCCTAATGAAGAAATATGCACAAACAATAAGTTGACCCAATAAAATAACTGATCGGTCTTCTTTTGGAAGTGGAATTTAACAGATACAACTTATCCAATTTAGCAGATACCATAAAAATTCTTTATACCTGTACTTACAAGGTGATCAAACTCTAAGCAACGCGACCTTTGAATATTGGATAGATGTTTTATTCATTTAACTAAAAGAAAAGGATTCAAAACGTGGAAGGAACTTTACACCAAAGACCTAACGTATAGGTGTAAATGCATAATTATTCAACTTCAAAATGTTAGAAAAGCTGTTAATCTCAAAAGAACATATCATAGAGTACGACAAAAAATGCCCAACTTATTATGCAGCAAACAACAACCACATTGACTCGTGATCAAAGTTATATTATCGAGCCTGACAGAAAGTATCAGCAAACGACAAACACATTGTCCTGTGACCACAGTTTTCTTATGCCATCTAGCTTTCTGATTAGGAAATTATTCGACAGTGATCCAAACTTTTAGGTTGCAAACACATCAAAACAATTTCCTCTATTTCCCACCATAAATTAGCAACACGACACCATAAGCTTTTTATTGTGACAAGAGCATCATTAGCTCAGAATTCGACATAATCCAATAAACCTTCACATATAAATTCTCTCTCATTTATTAAGTTCCCATCAATAAAACCAACTATTATTCATATATCGACAACATAAACTAAACTTTTAGGTTGCAAACACATTAAAACAATACCCCCTTCTTCCCCACCAAATTTAAGCAACAGAACAATCTCTCATTCTCTATGTTCTTCACATATCAAACCTAACGCTTATTCAAAACCCTATAGTTAAAATGCATAAATAGGTCATAAGCACACAATCCACCAAAAGTATAAATGTACCTTCACATAGCAATTTGTACCACATTCATGAACTATATATAATAAGTAACTTTCATTGAAACCAATTGTTCACCTAACTAACAAATATGTATTCCCTCAAAAGAAAATCCATATAATTTCATCCTGTTCATACAAGTAGTTAAATAAACCGAGAGAGTCCCAAAATTGTACTGAAAATTAAGCATATCCAGTATTAACAGACAAAACTAAACAAAATGAACAATATTACTTAAACTATACCGCAACAAACATCAAAATATAGTAAGTAATCAAATAATTGAACCCAAAATGGCAAAAAATCAAGCAGAAAATACATTATACCTCCAAAGTTTCCCAAAACCTCCTCACCGTCAACTAAAGTAATACACAGTCCTGATAATACAACATAGAGAGAGAAAGAGATGTTACACGTATATTATATATACACATATATATATAATGTATATATAGAGAGGGAGAAATGTTACACGTACATTATATATATATGTTCATGCACCGTAATCTAGCTCTCATTTCAGCATTGCATTTGGCTCTTGAGCAATTTGGTAACAAAAAATTGAGAGAGAGCGCGGGCAGAAGACACGACAAGTGACGCGTGTGTATAATAAAATAAATAGAGTGACACAAGGATCAAAAATTAAATTCGGGATGAGGAGGCGTACCGTGGGGTGGTTGAGTTTGCGTCAGCAGCAGATAAGTTTTAAGCGGGCGATGAATTTTAGTATGCGCCTACAACTGGAGGAAATTTGGGTCCGAATAGCATTGCCACCTCAATGTCGGTATTCTATACGGGCCCCTAAGACAGAAGTATAAGCTGAAATTTGGTTGACCACATGAATATAATAATGAATGTCGAAGAAGTTTGAAATTAGTTGGTCCATTTCAGGTTCTGACCGGGACTGGTGTTGGTGAATGTCCACATTTTTATGTTATGTGTGTATCTCTGTGTGTATATATATATAGGGTCCGTTTAACGTGTGCCCTAAGGGCACACATTAGGCGCGGAAAACAAGAGATGAGACCCGTTAAAAATTATTTCTTTACATAGTTGCACTGAATTCAATACATGGGGTCCGCTAGTATATTATTTTTTTATACATTGAATTCTGTGCGCCTACATAAACAAATAATATTATACATTATTTTCCGCGCTTAATGTGTGCCCTAAGGGCACACATTAAGAAAATCCATATATATATATATATATATACTTTTTCGTTTAAATTATTTGATTATTATTAATTTTTAAATTTAAAATTAAGATAATTTATTAAAATTTAAATAATTTATAATATTTATTATTATATTAATTAAAATTAAAATAATTTATATAAATTTTAAATTTAAAAATCTCTTAAGTTAATTTTAAAAAGTTAATAATAATTAAATAATATAAAGTAAATGGAGTATATAGTTGTTGGGCTACGTATTTTTACTAAAGCAAATAAGTTGATATTATTAGACATGTCCCTAAAGCTCATTTAGTCTTGCAGCCCAGTTTAAGAGACTTGATCTGTTATGCTCAAAATTCCGAATGATTTAATGACGTGACAATTTTTTTATCGTGACAATTCTCATACTTATTCCAGAAATTACAACAGTTACCAAATGTGACATGGGATCAACATTATGTCTCCAATCATAATCGTTGCACGTCCACAACGATCAGAGAAGAAAGACAACTATAAAAGAGAAAGTTAACAATTTAGATAGAATCTAATGTCAAATATATCTACTAAGCTATAAGTAACTCTATTGTTAACATCTCTTAAGACTTGTACTTATTCTCACGTCGAAGTTATCTCCCGACGACCCAAGTCGTTATGCTTTCGATTGTCTCATTGTGCACATTTAATAACGTTAACGATAGTTAAACATCCCAATAAATTCAAACATTAACAATAATAATATAAGAATAATTTATAGCTAACGTTGAATATTAATATATGATTTTTATTGAATTTCTTATCATTCATCAAAATAGCCAACAATCATAATACAAAAAATAAAAGTTTTCAAACATTAATGTCCCAAAACATACCAAGTGTCAAATTGATAATTTTTCTTACATCTCCCTCTCTCAAAGCCCGGTATCATATGCAACATCAAACAAAAGAACCAATATTAATCAACTTTTTGTTTTGGAAAGAGATTGGTGGATTATAATACAAAATAACACTTTTCGAATATTAAAATTCTAAAAGATCAACTTTTAGTTGGAAGGAGTTCGGTGGGCAAAAGGACATCTATTCCCCTAAAATTTAGCCCTTGAAAAAAAATTAAAAAATAAAAACCCTTCAGGCTTAACACCACCGCAAGGCATCTTCTACTTATAAAATATAAGTTCTAAACATATTTAACCATCATCTTTTGCCCTAAAATATGAAATTCATCTCCTTCATGGAGTTTTTAGTATTTTGTGCTACATATGTGTGAATAGACCTGACCCCTAAAAGTCATTTTGTGGAGTAATTAAGAATTTTATTGTGTATTGCGAAACAAATTAAAATATATAATTAAATAAAATTATAAGAGAATCTCAATTATTACACATTTTTTCAAAAGAGTTATTACAAATATTTATTCACGAAATTTATAATCAGGAAATCAACGTAAACGTTCGCAGCATATATCATTTAATTTTCGAGTATTTACACTTTGTTACTGAGTTTTAAAATAGATGAAAAACAAAAAAAATGGACTAAAAATTTAAGTTTTTTGTCTATTTCCTTTGTTAGCGAGATTTTTTAATAAATGGAAAGCAGAAGTAATGGACAAAAGACTTTGCCACTTTTCTTGTCAAATTTTTTTGTCAAAAAATAAACAAATTTGAATGAAAAACTAGATAATATAACATCATTTTTTATAATTCATATTATACACTCTAGAATATAAATATAATAAAACTAATATAAGGATTATTTAGTAACTTAAATGTAAGTTTTCTTTACTTTTTTTATGAATTCAATAACAACATGAAAAAAATATTCAAGATTTTTATTATTTTTAATCATTATAAGTTAAATTTTCAATTCTTTTCTTTTCCTTTCCGTCCCTCACACAAAAACAGTGTTAACGGTTAATGTCAGAGTCGGGAAAAATTGGGGACTTTGTAGTAATAAGTACAACTTACAGGTTACTTGTATAATTTTGTAAAATATGTGGAGAAATATGAAAATATCTGAGTCGATAATCGAAAGAAAGATCCTATTAAAAAAAACCGCGTGATCTCTTCGACATTTACAAGCTCATTCACGATCGAAGAAGCAGCCCGTAGGGGGTGAGTTCACATACTCCTGCTAATTTCCCAAATTGAGATTCCAAAATGAACGACGCAGATGTCTCCAGGCAGATCCAGCAGATGGTCCGATTCATCCGCCAAGAAGCCGAAGAGAAGGCCAACGAGATCTCTGTCTCTGCTGAAGAGGTAAAAATTCGATATGCCCAATTATCAATTTTCGAATCTCTTCCTATTATAAGTTGTGAAATTTATACACTTATATACTGTGATTTTTGCAGGAATTCAACATTGAGAAGTTACAGATAGTGGAAGCAGAGAAGAAGAAGATCAGACAAGAATATGAGCGGAAAGAGAAGCAAGTTGAAATTCGGAAAAAGATGTATGTGATTCACCAAGCTTGTATTTTTTTCATGAAATGTTTATAGATACATATGTGGACAAGTCTAGACACGGATTTCAATACCATGCACTATTTTGTAATGGTGTATATGGATTTAGTGTTTGGTTCATGTGTTTTTATACTTATTCTAGATATCTTGATCAAGCATAACATAAATTGGTACTATATTATATGGTTCTGGTCAAAAAAAGAAAGAATGAAAATTGATGCACTATTAGAATTTATTAAGTATATATTGATATTTAGTTGAGCCGTTGATATTTTTCTCTGGATTGGGTATGCATATCTCAACTAGTCAGATTTGCCTTCACCATCAAATTTTGGTAATTTGTTACAATATCTTATGTAAATCCTTGTAAGTCTGAAAGCTTCTCTCAACCCTTGAATTGTGGAAACAGAAATTAACAGAAAACTTAAATAAACAAAAATCAACAGAGAACTTAAAGGAAAGAAACAGAAATAAAGTTAAATCAGTGTTTTCATCTTTGATGTCAAGCTATTACAATCAAAGCCCATATATACTAGAGGCTTGGAATTCTCTCTTCCCCCGTGCAAGCTAATCCAAGCAATTATGTTGAAACCAGAATTGGGTTACCTCTAAGAACCTACTCCATATTGGTCCAGCTGGAACATTGCATGTGCAGATTAACTACCTAGCTAACTGTTTGTTTTGGTGGCCAACGACATCCCCTCCTGTGTTTTGACATCCTTCTGAATTGCTAAGGTCACAAGAAATCCCCAATCTTTTAATCCAATTTGCAGCTCATGCCTACTTTCTAAATTATATAAAGCTAAACTATTACAGTCCTTTTATCCCAGCTAGTTGGTAGGCTGAAAATGAATCCCATATTTAACATTTTGCATGAGTGGTAGCTATTATTTAAGTAATGGAATCATAGTTGAACTTTAATGCAAGCACGTTTTAACTTTATTGGAGCATCAGAGCTTTGCTTTGGAGTCCCCTACAGGATTTATTAGTATAATCCGTGCTTTGTCGCCTATTGAATTTTGTTGACTTCAAGAAACTGTCTATGCTGTTATTTCTCATCTCTATAAGTTTTTTTTTTTTACAATGGTTATCATTGTAATTTCATCACTAGATTCACCAACCTTTATAGTTTATAGGATGAGGTGTCTATGGTGTTGATTGATCATATACTGTTCCCGAACATTTTTTGTGACAATTTCCACATTTTTTCTGGTGATCATCTACTATTAATTGATTTTGGAGTTTGATGAATGCTGTTCATTGTCCAGCCTTTGCTTCTTGTATTGGAATTCTATAGGACCATTTAAATGAGCCTTTTTAATGAGAAAATCCATGCTTGGATCACTTTCCTAAAGAGAATTTCAAAGTCGGAAGACATAGTGTTACATTGTTTAATTACACATTAAATTTGTTAATATTGGTATGTTGCAGTGAGTATTCTATGCAGCTCAATGCTTCTCGGATCAAAGTTCTTCAAGCTCAGGATGATTTGGTTGGCTCCATGAAGGATACAGCATCAAAGGAGCTTTTGAATGTGAGACTTGACAACTTATTTCACCACCATGATTATGAAGGACTTATGAAAGCTCTCGTAGTCCAGGTAGTAAAACCTCATTGTATTTTTCTCTGCAATCATTTTAAGAAACACGATTCGACTTGCCACGGCATTTTAGAAAAAGAAAGGAGTGATTTTTGAGCTACCTCTGGTGTAAATTAGTATATTTGGGCTGTCTTTGTCCATTTGTTGAATTTCAATATACTTGTAGGATAATCTATTATATGAGGTTAACAAATATTAGGTCTTTGCTACCATATAAATATGAAAGAAGCTGAAAGGGCATGTCAATAGTTCGAATAACTTCAGAATAACCAGTTGGCCTTAGAATAACCAAGTTATCATGAATGTGTGATACATAGAAATTTATTTTTTCACAATATATCGAATTTTACCTGATAAACCTTGAGTTATATCATGTCCTCTAGTTTCTGGCATTATCTTTTGATAACATTACTTTTATGATGGGTTCACTCTTGATGTTGGAGTTTTGTGCACTAAAACTGTGGAAAAGTAGAATGAACTGGTGCAAATTAAATAGGATGCGCTTAAAGATTTTCTGATCCATTTATGATTAAAATTTGTTATCAAAATACTGATACTCAGTTGTACGTATATTTTAGAACTTACTCAGACTAAAAGAACCTGCTGTGTTATTACGTTGTCGAAAAGATGACGTGATATTGCTGGAGTCTGTTTTGAGTTCAGCAAAGAAGGAATATGCAGAGAAAGTAAATGTTCATGAACCTGAGGTTATTATTGATAGCATTCACCTTGCACCAGCTCTTTCCCATCACCATGATCATGGTCCTTCCTGGTATATATCTAGACAGTCACTCAGCTAATTAATTGCCTATGGCTAGTTTATTCTTTCATGTTGTCTTTTTGGTCAGCAGATTCTGGCTTTCCAGACTGCCAGTTAGTTATTAGAAGACTGGTGAAAATAACTCTGAAAAGTATTTTTTCCTCATCTTCTTAGCTCCGGAGGTATCGTGATGGCTTCTCGAGATGGAAAAATTGTAATTGAAAACACCCTTGATGCTAGACTGGATGTCGTGTTTCGCCAAAAACTTCCCGAGGTATTTCTGTCAACTTAACGCTTATTTTGTCCTCTTTTCTTTTAATTGTTGTTTCTGATCCTTTAGCCTTTTATTCACAAGTAATAATGCCCTAATTAGTTATCCATATAATTTAAAGTGCCCAAGCTTTGATCTGCTGAGTAGTACATCTTTAGGTGATGCCTGACCATGCTGCATCTGTCATCTTTATGTTGCTGACTTCTTTCTTATGTATGCTCATGCTTTACACTTTCCATGTATTCTTCTCATTGCAGATTCGCAAGAGACTTTTTACTCAGGTTGCTGCATGATGGTTTGGCATTGGCTTTTATCTGTGACATGACATCTTGTTTGTTAAAGCTGTCAAGATTCTAAGACTGGTTGGTGGTGTTTTCTGAAATCCTTGTTCGCGTATCTCACAATTTCTTTTTCTCTGAATGCCTTAATTTGCTTGATTACTGAGACTTTGCTTTGTTGCAATATGGCTGAGGAATAGCAGAAGCCAGAAAACTCATTTGTGATAATAATAGAATTTGACTGGACCAAGGAATTGTTGGATGATAAATAAAGGAGCGACCCTCGTGTTTAGCTGTCATTGTTTAGTTTGAAACCCTGAATAGATTGCTAGTGATAATATCATTGATTTGCTCCCATTTATAAAGCTACTCGGGCGAAATAAACTGCTATTTTCTACGTAACAGATTTGGCTGCTCTTTTTATGAATGCTAAATTATTTCCATAATATTTGGTTGAATTTTTTGCAATAAAGAATTTTAGCAGATGTGATGCTTAATGCGGTGACCACATATTTCTTCCTTTCTTTCCAGTTTAGTTTAGAAATACATTCCTTACTTGTAACCCATGATTGGGATGGTTCAAAAAAGTTCATGTTTTTATTAGGCTATAAAGAGCAAGGACCAGGGCCCTGCAAATGGATTGTGCCAATCTGCCGGCTTTTAAACTCTTTTTTTTCGTTCTTGAATATAAAAACTAAGCTCACTGTAATGTGAATCCATCATCAAATCAGACATAATTTATGACTGAAGCAATGAATTCAATATATTAATTCCATTATTACATCATTTGAAAAACAATTCAATTTATTAAAGTTAATAAGTTAAAATGAGAATATGATCAAACATTTAACAGTTAATATCTTTATTTATTATTATTTTTTGTTTTGTTTTGTTTTAGGTGCATTAGAGGGCAAAACTCAGAATAAACTATAAACACATTCAAAGAGTAGATATACACTTCCTATTCACGAATTTATTTAACCCATCGGGGAGATGATAAAGAATAATTTATCGCTCAAGGTGCAACACTAATTTCTATTTACCAACTCATAAATCCTCAAATTAGAGAGAAATTCGGGTCCCTAAAAGACACAATATCAACTGACGAAAGGATTGCTCGCGAATTGAATTTACACGTCACGTTTAGATACTGTTCTTTCCAAACAAGCTCTAAACTCCGCCAAATAACCCATAATTCCGCAACAACATTGGAACTAATACCAATATTTACCATAAAATTAACCCGTCAATAACCAAGACAATCTTTAATAAGACATCCAACTCTTAACTCTACACTTGAAGATGAACACATGCCTTGCTAACTTCATCAACGGGACAACAACATTAGTAGGAACCTCAGCTAAATGTCCAAGAACTACTTGATTCCTATTATACGACAACACATTAAATGTCTCTCTAAAGACTACTCAGTCCAAAGAAAGACCAGTCCCTATATTTTTAGCAATTAAGTTTCATGTTATCCATTCAAAGGCTAAACTCTAATCCGAACAAATCTTGAATCAAATCTCAAGTCCAAGTCCGAATCGAATCAAATCCATCCAAACAAGGTCTTAAACCATTAGCCTAATAGTATCTTCTTAGGTTTTCTTAGTCCACCACATGTTCACCAAAAAAATCATGATTTAAGATACTATTATTAGTAACTTAATTTCTTTTATGCGGACAAAATCTTTCCATATGTTTTGATGTATGACTAGAGTCTTACAAACTCCCCTATTTAAATTTTTGACATTCTCGTCAGAGAATTGATCACACACACAACCCAAAAAAATTTGTCTCTTTACCCATTGTGAGATAATACCGACTAGTTTCGTGTCCTTACCTCTTGACCCCTCTCTATTGTGGCATAATACCACTATCTTTCGTGTTCCCACCTCCCCTGATCAAATAACCCAACTCACGCTTTCGAGAGTCGTCTTTGATACTATATGAAACGACCCAAGTTAAATTTCAAGTCTAGAACAAATCTTGGGTTAAATCCCAAGTCTGAATCAAATCAAATCCATCCAAACAAGGTCTTAAATCACTAGCACAATAATATTTTCTCGAATCTTCTTAGTTCATCACAGACTCACTCAAAAAGTCATGAATGAAGGTACTATTGTTAGTAACTTAATTCTTTATATACAAATACTTTTTTTTTCCACATATTTCGATATGAGACTTGGATGTTACAATACTCTTCCACAGATTTATTTTTCAAGTATTTATCCTGCAGAACCTGCTTCCAAAGCTCCTCATCACCCAAGATTAACTTCCACCCCAATTTAGCTTAAAAAGACTCATTAACAGTAGTTAGATTCCGGACTCCCAATCCACCACTCGCCATAGATAAACAAACTTTGCCCCAAGCAATAAGATACACTTCTCTATGTTGATTAGTGAACCCCCAAATAAAGTTTCTATTAAATTGATTTATCTCATCGATCACACCAAGGGAAATTTTTGTAGTTTGTATGACATACGAGGAGACAATTTTTGTAGTTTGTATGACATACGAGGAGACAACAAAAGTAATCGTTTGAATTAAAATTACTCTAGCTGTTAATCATAATGTTGCAGTCTTTCATAACGAAACTTTAATTTTAGAGAATTGATATTTCTACAAGAAAAATTAATATTTTTACAAGATTTCACTCACATAAGGTGGATCCCACTTATTATTCATATGAGAAAAATCTTATAAAAATATAATTTTTTCTCGTAAAAATATCAATTCACATATTATCTTCAATTTGCAATATAACAATTTTTTAATTACAACTCGTGTTCCCGATATATATTTGTCATAATTTTTTCTGCCTGATGCATGATATATACTAATAAAATCTATTAGTTCTATAATCCCATATAGGAGCTGACGATGGAACCCAATTTCTTGATGTTTTCTTCCAAAACATCACCATCTGTTGCTGTGTTTCCCTTTTCTCTATCATACAAATCATCTCTGCTTCAAAGACCAAAACTTTTTCTTGAGAATTCTGTCTCAGTTTGTACAAAACAATCAGAAAAGACACCATTTTTGCATAACTTTCTTCTGTATGTATGTTTGATTTTGAAATTGAGTTATCTTTCTGCTATCTGAACATATTATTACTCTTTCATAATATAGTAATCAGGAACTTTCTTTAGGAGGGCTATCTTTGAGTGTCATCCCAGCAGACAGAAGTATGGGAGTCAAGTGGAATAACAAAAGTTGATCTATCAAGAAACTCAATTGAAGAGCTAAAAATTGAACTTAGGAAGTGTCCAACTTCAGTTAGTAAATCAACAGACTATTTGAAGCTGCAATTGTTTAAATCAATGTGCAGGCTTTGATTCTATCAAGAAACAAGATTAAAGAGTGTCCAAGTTACTATTTAATCTTACATGTTTGAAGCTGGACAATAATCCACTCGGACAGGTATATCATATTTTTATTCAGGATATGTTATTTGAAAGTATTTATTAAGACCAGCTGTAAGTTCAAGTAGAGGGGAGTTGTTAGGTGTGACATGGGTGTAAAATTAGGACCAAAAGAAGGCCGATAATGCTTTAGAGTTTAGACAAAATAAAATGATAAAAGTTTTCTGGCTTCCACTTATAAGTAGCTTTTGCTGAAATCTTTTGAGAGCGACATGTAATCTTTTGCTGAAAGCGTTTACCGAGTTATGTTGCAAATGATCTTAGGTGAATGAAAAGGAGTAGTAGAAAAAAATTAAATAAATAAAGAGATCATATGATATATAATAAAAAGGTAAATTTATAAAGTGATTTTTTTCTTTTTTTTTATTAAAACTCAAAAACACAAGAAAGTAAATTTTTTTTTTTTTTTTTTGTTCTAAATAAATTTTTTTTTTCCCCTTTCAAAACTCGTGTTAGTGTTGATATATTCTTATAATCTTATTGGCATATATAGCAACAAACCAATAGTTGACCAAATGTATATTCTATTATGAATAAGTCTAGGTATATTTTAATTAGACACAATAATTAGACATAATTATTAAAAAATATTATTTAATATAAAAATTTATGTTACACTAAATTTTATCTTTAAATAATTAAGATCAATATTATATCTGAATGTAATGTATATTTGTCCTTCCATTATTAGTCCATTACGAATTAGTCCATTACGAACGACTCATTTAGTCATTGGAAAAATCCACCTTGAAACTACGTCGTTTACTACACCTAAGAATCATCGTCCTCTGGTAGGTTGTTGGGTCACTACACCCCTGAGTCCACCCTTTCGCTCCCTCGACGAGTCCGTCACTCTCTCTCTACATATTCACCTCCTTCACTCCATTTCCCATTTCCCATTTCCCATTGCCAATTTCCAATCTCTCTTTCTCTCTCTAACAGTCCCACCCAATTCAACCATGGAAGCCTCCCAAGCACTCTCTCGCATAGGTCTAGCTGGGCTCGCCGTCATGGGCCAAAACCTAGCACTCAACATCGCCGATAAAGGCTTCCCCATCTCCGTCTACAATCGCACCACCTCCAAAGTCGACGAAACCCTCGATCGAGCCCACAACGAAGGCCAACTCCCCTTAGCCGGCCACTACACCCCACGGGATTTTGTCCTCTCTATTCAAAAACCCAGATCCGTAATCATCTTAGTCAAAGCCGGCGCCCCAGTTGACCAAACCATCGCCGCCCTCTCCGCCCACATGGAGCCCGGCGACACCATCATCGACGGCGGAAATGAGTGGTACGAGAATACTGAGCGCCGCATTTCTGAAGCCTCCAGCAACGGCCTGCTCTATTTGGGGATGGGTGTTTCGGGCGGCGAAGAGGGCGCCCGGAATGGCCCGTCTTTGATGCCTGGTGGGTCTTACCAAGCTTATGAGAATATTAAGGATATTGTTGAGAAAGTTGCAGCTCAAGTTGAAGATGGGCCGTGTGTTACTTACATTGGGGAAGGTGGGTCGGGTAATTTTGTGAAAATGGTTCATAACGGGATTGAGTATGGTGATATGCAGTTGATTTCTGAGGCGTATGATGTGTTGAAGAATGTTGGGGGTTTGTCGAATGCCGAATTGGCTGAGATTTTTGATGAGTGGAATAGAGGGGAATTAGAGAGTTTCTTGATTGAAATCACTGCTGATATTTTCAAAGTTAAGGATCCACTCGGGGAAGGGGAGTTAGTTGATAAGGTTTTGGATAAAACTGGGATGAAAGGAACGGGGAAATGGACGGTCCAGCAGGCTGCGGAGTTGTCAGTGCCTGTGCCTACCATTGCTGCCTCTTTGGATTGTAGGTTCTTGAGTGGGTTGAAGGATGAGAGAGAGGCAGCTTCTGAGGTTTATAAGGAAGTTGGTGTGGTAAGAAGCGGGGTTGATAAGAAGAGGTTGATTGATGATGTGAGGCAGGCATTATATGCGTCCAAGATCTGTAGTTATGCTCAGGGGATGAATTTGTTGAGGGCGAAGAGTGTTGAAAAAGGGTGGAATTTGAATTTTGGGGAATTGGCGAGGATATGGAAAGGTGGGTGTATCATTAGAGCTGTGTTTTTGGACCGGATTAAGAAGGCTTATCAGCGAAATCCGAATTTGGCGAGCTTGTTAGTTGACCCAGAGTTTGCTATGGAGATGGTGCAGAGGGAGAAGGCGTGGAGGAGGGTGGTGGGATTGGCCATTTCTGCTGGGGTTAGTATTCCAGGAATGTGTGCTAGTCTTTCCTACTTTGATACCTATAGGCGTGCCAGACTTCCTGCTAACCTTGTTCAGGCTCAGAGGGATTTGTTTGGGGCACATACGTATGAGAGGGTTGATCGCCCCGGAGCATTTCACACAGAGTGGACAAAGCTTGCCCGGTTGAGTGCTAATGGTGTTGCTGCTCTCAAATGAGGCACTATGTTATTTGTCAGTTACTTTCTTTTGCCATGCGTTTTCATGTTTCTGTCTGGATTTGAATTGTATCCCCGGCTGAGGATTTCTTGCATAGGAATGGCAATTGTTGTTTAGCCTCACATTGTTATATTATGTTTTAATAAGTGGTGCCTGACTTTTGAGTATTACAGGCTTCAATATATGCAAATGATTAGTTTAGATTGCAATTGATTACATGGACTTCATATCCCTTGCATAAAGCAACTTGACATACTATCTTCCTCTGATTCCATTGATAACATGTTTGATTAGGATAATATTTAGAAGTATATTAGGCTGAATTTGAACTAGTTTCATCTTACTACACATATGCAGAGTTTGTTTGGAATAGCTTCCAAAGGCCAATAGGAAAGAAAAATGACAAATTCTGGAGAACACAATCTTTGAAAGTATTACCTAATTGGAATTCTATTTGTAAAGGTACAATTTGAAAATCTACTCCAGTAAGCTTTGCTTGAAGTCCTTTTGGCGACTTATTCTCAGGCTAAAATTTTTCCTCTAGAATGGTTGTCCACGCATCTATTATTTTGGGCATAGATCTTTTTAGTCCCTAATGCCTTGCAAGTTTTGTTTGTTACATGCACTGCTTGATGGTTTATTAATTGATAGGGCACAGCTTGCACAATTAAAAATGGTTTCCATTCTTTCATGCTTTTTTAGTGTAACAGGCTTTACTAGTTTCGAATACAGTGTTTCTTTAATTTCTAAGTTGAAAAATCAGGAGCAAAATGATAAACATGCTTGAAATTTAAGCTATAAGTTGGCTGCAGAAGCTTATTTTAGGCCTCCGTCAATAAGCTGAACTTCATTACATCTCTTGTAAGATTATTTTATAACATATGTTTTGAGCATGCACTACATGGACACATAGGATTATAGATAGCGTTTAGGATAAGTGGTGGAGCAACGGATGGACTTCTCTTGTAAGTTAACAATTTACTTTGTTGAAATTAAGATAAGTCAATGAATCCAAAGTAATATGTTCGGAGTTATCTTCTGCTCGAGGCAAAGTCTTTGGGGGAGTCAAGATTTAGTTTCATGAGTGATTAATTATCGGTGATCCAGTTGCTCTACTCGTACATTGAAGTCGAAATATTTTGGTGAAACTTTGGTGGAAATTGTCTACATGGTTAATATTTTAACTCCAGATTGTAATATTCTTGATTAGTTCTGTTATGCTCCCACGTGGAAATAGCTCGTTAGAGAATTCCAAATCATTGTCAAGGAATTGAAAGTGTTAGGCATTTGTTAGAGAATTCCAAATCATTGTCAAGGAATTGAAAGTTTGTCAAGGAATTGAAAGTGGTAGGCATTTTTATGTCGTTCAAACATGAGTTGGTCATATTACATGGATTCTATTATGTTTTGTGGCTGAGGATGTTTGTGAAGATGGTAAATGTTCTAACTCTCCACTTTGCGTAGTATTATTATTATTGTCATTATCTTTTATTATTATTATTATTATTATTATTATTATTATAAATGTTAATAACTGATGTAATAGGTTGCTGAGAAATGTTAGGTATCCAAATCCACCATGTCTTTGCACCACGTCCACATAGGCTACCTTGATGATACTCTGACCAAATGCTAAAATGGCATTGTCGTGTCATTTGGGGGCTACTTTTTGTAGTAGATTTGGGAAGAATACAATATTCAAAGTGGCTTTGCTTGTTATTTAAATACAGCTTAGGAAATGGTTCCTAAGTTCTTTTAATCATCCTCTTTTTCACGCTTCCTGCTGATCAGTATTTCTATACTTGAGGCTTTTCCTGTACGTCAAATTTTTATTTTAACTTAATTAGTGAGATTATTTTATTATCCAATAAATTCGTTGTTGATTCTGAGGGATAAATCTACTTATAAGCTCTTATATGACTGTCAAGGTGGTTGTGGTTTGGTAAAGTTGGTGCTTCCTCCTTTTGACTTCTCATTAATATACCTTGTAAGAATTTGACAAAGGAAGAGATGAAGAAAAATAAAAAACTAGCAACGAAAAGTGGAGAAATTAAGGAAAATCTGCATTTTCAAGGGTTGGATGAGTTCTTGTTACAGTTGCAGAAGGCATCTTACTATTATGGATCCAAACTGTATCAAGAACCACACCTTCATGAGCTTCTCTTTCCATTTCATGCATTTTTTTCACCTTGAACAGCTTGACATATATAATTCCAACGAAACCAGCACACACCAGGAAAATGAATCCAAGCACGAACCCTATCGCCCAAATTTCCCTGGCCTTATCCTCTGTCTTCCATGGAGCAACTATTGAGAAATGGCCTGGACTTCTGCTGTAACAGACATTCCCCAAGCTTGTCTCACTAAGAGAAACTCTCCCGACAGCACCAAATATAGCGCAACTTGTTCTAGGAGCAGTACCACTCTCAAACGTTAGATTTGGAAACTGAATTGATATTTGCATTCCTGTCGTGCTGAGATCGAGCTTCGTTATGTTGTTAGTGCTAAAATTTGATGCGTCGTAAACCGCAAAACCAACAACAGAAGAAACTAGCGAGTAACCTGATATATTGTAGTAATGAGAAGACAAGTTGCCCAAATCTTGATATACTAAGAAAAGTCTCCTGACATAAGGGGTTGGCAAAGTTCTTGAAGGGATGCGAAAATTGCTAAAATTTGCACCTTTTCTCCACAAGGTCCTGCTTCGGAGCCTCACGACTGTGACTTGTATGCCTGCTAGATCAACGGGGAGGGGAGCCTCGTAAAGTGCACCGGTGAGAGGTCGTTGATGAACTAAAGCTGTGAAAGCATGTTTGTGGAGAATAACATCCAAAGATTCACTAGGAGTGGTAGTATTATTACTGTTATTAGCTGCGTCGACAAAAGAACATAACAAGAGGAAAAGAAGCAACTGGCTGGTGTACAAACTTATGATCCATTCTGCACTTTTTGACATATCTTAGTTGGTGTAGCTAATTCAAAAGAAGAAAGAAAAGGAGCAAGTGAGTTTCTGCTTCTACTCTTGAAAAAGCATGACCAATTGCACAAAGTCATGGAATTGGCTAGGTTTCTTAGATTTTTCAGGACCCAAAAAAAGAAAAGAAAAGAAAAAGAAGGGCCATCAGTCATCACCAATTGAACAAAGTCATGGACATGGGCCCCAATACAAAATAGAAAAGTGATAACTCCATGGAACGCGGAGATTAACAAGCATGCCGAGTGCTTCTTTAGGCAATCAATGGTGGGTGGAGTTTGCGGTAAATAGTAAAATGCCCATCAAGGGGAGATTGATAGCAACGGTAATGATGATCCATCCGCCTTCTGTTCCCTAGTCATTGTGTCCCTAGCATTCTAATTAATGGTTGTCTTTCATAAAAAGAGTCGTATTTATAAAATTTGGAGATATTAACAGACATATTTTTGCTCATAAATTACTATCGATAAAAGAGTCTCGTTTATATAACTTATGAATATTTATTATAATTATAGAAAAGCTGCCTTAGTTTGAGGCAGCAGCACATGATTCGGTGGTGTTTGGGCTAGTGCATATCAAAACCAAAAGAATTAGAGATACAGAGGTGAAATAAGTAGGAGAGATCTAGCTAGCTTTAATAGATACTACCCGTAATAATATATACATATTCCTACTACCCGTAATAATAATAAACTTTTTTATGAACATTACTAGTTGTACTGCCTTTCTCTAGCTATGTAAATGTAATGCCTCTCTCCCACAACTCATAATCTCCATTATTGAAGAAACTTCTCTCTCCTTCAGTTCATTAATATGTGGCATTTAGGGTTCAATTAGTTTTCGACTCATTCATCCAAATACTCTATCTATCCATCATATATGTAAAGATCGAGTAACTAAGTGAACGATGCCATTAAATCGTATTTTGATGATCATTTTAGAGGATAAATCATTTAAATAGAATGAAAATTCATTTTATCCCTTTAATTTTTATTTCATATGAAATGTGGTGGAATAAAATTCATTCCAATAGAATGAACATGTAATTTTGCCATCATATATATTACACTACACACCTATATAGTCCACCAACAATCAAACATATATTTGAAATACTTTAAAATTATTCAATTTATTTTTTTATTCCATTCATTCAATTCAAACGCAGCATTATTGAATTACTGATTAATTCGTTTTCAATATCTGTACAAAAGCAGTTCCAATGGGGCCGGGCGTGGTGGTCTTAAAGCATATAAATTTTGTAACTTTATATGCTTTAAGACCGTATGTAATGTTGGAATACTCTAGCTTGTGCTTAAACTATATATACTCCATGCCCACGTACAAAAAGAGTCTCACATTCGCAAAATTTGTAAATTGATTTTCTTCATATTTGTCCTTAGTTGAGTGCATGTCTAGTATAATAATTAATAAAGACATGATAATGAATTTATGATATTAAATTTGAGTATGCCGAGTCATTTATACTATTAGCAGTAGTACAAACTCTTTCTGTGCATGGAACAAATCCCATGTAGCTTTTAGCCTTCGAGTGGAAGAAATTGTAGGGCTTCTTTATGACTAATTTCTTATTATTGGTTATTAATGATTTCGTGTTTAATCTCAGATGATGTGTCAGTGCAGTACAGCTTTGAAAAGATACAATTTACAGTATAGAAGGTCAAGTACTCGCTCCGTTATAAATTACTCCGTTAAATGGTTACCGACCTTAAATAATTTATTTTTTTAAATAATTTATTTATAATATTTTTAATATTAATTATCATATTTTTCTATATATATTTATGAAACATTACTAGTTATGTACAAAAAACTATATAATTAAATAATAATTTAAATATAAATAATTTTGTCATTTTATTATATTTCTTAATATGCACAAAAAATCAACCAAAACTTTTATATTGGGACAGAGAAAGTATAAAATCATTATTAACTTTTAAAAGTCAATTTAATATATTTTTAAATTCAAAAATGAGATCAATGAATAGTGTTCATCGGTATTGTATTGATTAAAAGTAAAAAAATTCATGTTAATTTTAAGTTCGAAAATATTTTTAGCGACTTTAAAAAATCAATGACAATTTTATATTTTAAAATGAAAGGAGCATTTTTTTTCTTCAGAAAATTGTTCTTTTTGGATGGGCCAACATGCTTTGCAAGCCCTCTTTTTCATTATTAGTTTGGCCATCTTCAATTTTAAAAATAAGTCGTCAAAGTATTCGTTATCCTGCAAATTATCTTCTTGACCCCTTGAAAAGGAAAAATATAAGTTCTGCCACTAGAAAGTGAGATACCCCAAATGACAAAACCCACTATATACTCTACATGTGTAGGAAAAAACAGATAAGGTATTGATAAAGTAAAAAAAAATCTAAACACAGAGACTAGTATGGAAGGGAAAGGAGGATTGGTGATGTTTGAAGTCGGGCCATGTGAGAATGCTTACCAAATGGGTTTCTTGATTGGCCACAAGTTCTCCAAGCAGATACGAAGCAGAGTTGCCACAGACCTTATTCTTCAGCAGCAGCTCCTCCCTTTTTCCAAAACCCCACAATCACAGCCACTCATCAAAGCATTATGCGACGCCAACAGCAAAACATTTCCAGACTACTGGGATGAACTCTTAGGCACTGCTGAAGGAAGCGGCGTGCCCCTTCTGGACGTAATATTTTTCATACTCGCTGCTAATTTCTTTTTGATTCAAGGTAACATTGTTATGTTATAATACCATGATGGTTCTCTAAGTGTGTTTTTCACTATTTTACTAGATTATACTACTCAACTTCAGAAAGGAGATACTGCCATTTATTCCACAGACAGTAACACAATTGAACGATGATGATACTATTGATGACTGCTCAGATATCCTTGTTGTTAGTGACTCAATCGCCATTGCAGCTCACAATGAGGATGCAAATGTTTCTCTACTTGGCCACACGTAACCGCTCTATAAGTTTACTAGTCGACATAGATGTAGCAGTTAATCATTGATGATAATATATAGTTGGATAACCTGACGAATTTCTAGCTAAATTTTTACACTAAATATTACACATTTAGAATGGGCATAAGGTATTTAATGTGTTGCATATTTTGTCTGAACTTGCAGATATCTGATTAGGGGAACCCTGCACAATGGTATGTCTTTCACAGCCTACTCATATGCAGGGGAGATTCCAAGTTGTGCATTTGGGTTTAATAATTCTGGGATGGTATATTTTCACCTTTAATATCAAATAACACTATATAGAGATTATATAGTTAATATGGTATCCTTGTACAGAATAAAGTGTTTAATTTGAAGCAAACATAACAATCATTTATATGATTTCACATAACATTTGGAATTCTGAATACCTGGAAAAAAAATTCATTCTTTTAGGCATTTACACTGAATTCAGTACCGCCATCAGTAGATGAGATTGTAGCTGGTGGCATTGGGCGAAACTTCATCTCCAGAGACCTGCTTGAAGCAACAAGCCTTGATGATGCCTTATCTGTAAGCTCTTTCTTTAGCCAAAAATATAAAATTTTCATTATGAGAGTGAAGGATTTTTTTATAGTTTTCTGTATCACCAGAGGATTCAATTGTCAGAAGCTTCTGTTGGACATAGTTATAACCTGATTGACATAAAGACACGTAGAATTTTGAATGTTGAAACTGCATCAAGAAAACGAGTTTCAGTACATGAGGTTGGAGCAATGCCATTCTTCCATGCCAACATGTACCTTCACCTTCAAGTTGAGCAGGCAGGTAACACATATAATGCATTTACATAACAGGCTGGCAGATCAGAAAACAAAATCTCATACAGCTACGAGAAAAAATTCAATGTTAGCGCATTTGGCAGAACAATATAAAATAAGACTGCTTTTATAGATTAAGGCAGACAATTTCATATTAAAAGTTAAAATAATAGTGTAACTTTTGTCTTTGGGTGCTGTAGGCACATGATGAGAACTCTATAAGCAGGCAAAAAAGAGCAGCTTTGCTGCTGCCAAAAGGATCAAAAACAGATTACCTTTCACTACTTGGAGACATGGATGATCCAAAATACCCAATCTATATGACAGGTACATTTGAAGAACTTGGATTTTTTTTCCTCTGTGCTTGATACTCTGGGTAATTATGTTTTCACTTGATTTTCAGGCCCCACACTTTATACTCTATGCACAGCTGTAATTGACTTGGATGAACAAACAGTATCAATTATTGTAGGAAATCCAAAGAATGGAGAAGAATCTCATGTCTTCTCAATGTCTTAGGAGCATCCTCACCACACAACAATTAAAGCACTGGCCATTTCTTCATGCTGCAAGCAGGTTGTCTGGCAACTCGAGCTGTGTCCCCTTTCTATGTATCAATTTCAAAATTTTGTTTCAGCCTTTGTTTGCATCAAGTGACAACCTTAACTAAAAACATGGATAACTTGAAAGACCACCTCCAAGATTTAACTTACTACCTAATGCATCAAGTACTTGATCAAGTTAATTGCAATAATCAGGGTCAGCCTGATGTCAATATAAAGAAGAAAAAGTTCCAATGGCCTGAAATGCTCTTGTATCCTTATTTGATCTGTATAGCCAAGTAACCATGAAATACATCCTTATTTGATCTGTTTAGCCAAGTAACCATGAAATACATATACTCTTCATATACATCTCTGATATATTCAACTTCCACAACTGAAGTAACATGAAGATAGAACTACTTCTATAATGCTGAAACATTAAAATTCAGGGTACTTCAGTTAACATTTACTCAAAACAAGAGTCCAAATCTTGACTAATTCCTGAAAGCATCTGATTACCCTCACATCAACTTCCGAAGCTAAACATTCTGACTTTTGTTTAAGCCTAAAGGGAAATTTTCGAGCTTTTTAAACGTGAGCGTGATCGCTGACCTCTTGCCCTTGCTTCAAGCAGCTTTTCCTTCAAAGTATTCTCCTTTAAATCCAAAGGCAATTTCGAAGATGACTTGGATATGTTGAGGTCTTGGGAAGGAAGTTTCACTGTCCATTGTCTTACTGGACTAGCATGACACATCCATACAGAGTTACCACCAGAAGTTAACCCGTAATCATTCTCAGGCTGCAAATTCCCATTTTCTGACAACAAATAATGACTTCTGATCAGATTATCAATATAGTTTGAGCTAGATTCAGGGAATCCATCAGCCTGATTCTTTCTTTCACTACCCACTTCTGTAGCTTCATGAATTTCATACTTCCTTGGTATGTTTACTTCAACTTGGACCCCATCTGCAGTTTTACCCTGTTCTGTATCCTCGGCTTGATTCTTGATTCCATTACGTGATATGGCCTGAGCCATCTGTTCTTCAAACTTCACCTGCAAGCTGGACGGATGACGACCCTTTGTCTTTTCTTGAGATGCTAGTTTCTTTTTTGCTTGATGTGGGTTAAAGTTTGAATCGATATATCTTTCCTCAGCTTCAACAGCTTCTGGTTTCAAGTTAACAGCGCCTGGTTTATCTAGCTCAAAACAATGTGAATCACTGCCTGCAGAATCGCCATCATCACCCTCATCTTGAGGAGCACTAACAGTCACATTCAAGGGGATGGATTCAAGAGAACTCCTTCGGAAGGTGGGATCCTTTGGTGCCAAATTATCATGACTTTGGTAATTACCATTGTGTTTACTTTGAAGATAAGTCTCTATTTCAGCAGATAATTTGTCCACAATTGACTTCGTTTCTCCTAAACCAGACTGAGATTCTAGTTTCATCTGAATTCGTTCATCAAGCCACGATTCAGATAAATGGAGAATCAACCTATCACGTTCAGCCCTATCAGCCACAGCCTTTTCAGATTTTTGTTTCAAAGCATGCACTTCTTGTTCATAGTCTCTTATTTCCCATGCGAATTCATCACAAAGGCCTTCCAACAGCTTCCGAGATTTTCTCTCTTTCTCAACATCTTTCAAGGCATTAGCAAGAGATGTTTTTACCACATAGAGCTCCCTAGCTAACTTTCTGTGCAGGCTTTCTGACCGTCTCCTTAACTTCCTTTCATCTTCTAGTTCACCCCTCACAGACTGAATGGCAGCAGTGATCCGATCATGTTCCTTGCTCTTCCTATCCAGTTTGTCTTCTGCAATTTGCCTCATCAATTCATCCATCTCATTCCGATCAGCTTGCTGATCTCGAACCAATTCCTTGATCTTGGCACGAGCATGATCTAGTTCCTTTTTCAGTGTTTTTACTAATGATATGTTAGATGCATGCTGCTCTTCCAGGCTCCAGATTCGATTTAATACTTTTAGTAGTTCCGCAGATGTTTTGAGGCTATAGCTCGTCTCACCAATGCCTCCCTTAAAGTCTACAGAGCTGGTAGGTGTCACAGCAGGATTATAAGGTGCTACCTTCATGAGCAAAACATGTGAAGGCATGTGAGTGGGGTAATAGCAACAGATGTTTGGCAAAAGTCAGGTATTGAAGGCCAAAATGTATTGAACGACTGCTGTTATATGGCTGATATTATGAAAACATTCATTCGAAGATTGTTATACAAGGTAAAAATATGATATCTTTCAAGTAAAGGCATTAGGAAGATTCGGATTACATAAGGAATATTATAATAAAGGACATATATTTCACATCAAATCAATAAGCAACTTACATCCTCCATCTTGTAAAGAATATCACAGGTTATGGAGATGCATTTCAAATTTTAAGATGCATCTAAAAGCATATTTATAAATTAATTTATCAACCATAATTAAGAATAAAAATACTCTATCCGTTCCAAACTATAGACTCAATATTGACATTTTGAAGTCCATTTGAGATATTTTCAAACTTAAAATTAATATCAATTTTCTCTCTCTTATAAACTATGTAAAAAGCAATACTAATTACAAGATTTATTGTTTTCGTAAGCAAATGAATCAAATCAATTTTTAATTTGAATAATAGAACTAACAAAATTCAATGTTTTCTACCTCCATGGAACTGCCATAACTTTCTGGTAATACAGGTTGTATAGCATGATTGTTCCTTTGTATTGACTGATGATGTTGCATAAGCGATGCAGCAACATGCCTCCTCAAACTACTTGCACTTTCTGGCTGTATTGAATCAAAGAGTACAAATCGGATATTGGATAAGTAAAGAAACTTGAACATGGTCAGCTTGTATGTACTACTATCCTATTCAAAACAGGAGCATTTAGCAATATAATTGCTGCCCCTATAAGATGTACACAGCTTTTATCTAGCACCGATTTAGAGAGACAATCTAATTATTGAGATAAGGAATGTTCGTTGAAGGCTTGTCCTGCAGAACTAAATTTACCAATAAAAAACTGGATAAGGACAACAATTCTCATATGAAATTAAAATCATATTGTACAAACAAAATCTTCGTAATAATTGAGAGAAACAATCTCAATAATAAGATAAGGCATGTTCTAATAAATTTCAAGACGGTCTAATTTAAAACCATTTATGAGAACAGAGAAAAACAAAGTCCTCAGCAGAAATAATGCAAATGGGGACACCCGAATTCAGTAAGTCCAATAACAGGATTTAGAGGAGCAACTAAGTTTCAGTCCTAGATCAACAAGTGCCAACTAAAAATGAGAAGAAATAATAAAAACCTACCAACCATACGGATAAGTATGTGGTTTGTGATAGCTTGCTTCTGCCTAAGAGGTATATACATAATATATCAAACAGAAAACCATGAAATCACTTTTACCGAATCAAATCAAAAACCACAATTATTCACATATGACAAAGGACCATCAGGATCCACACAGGACCCATCAAGAAAACACAGAATCAAATGCTAAAAAAAAAAATATCAAGAAAATTCAGACCCACAAATGGAAAAAAACAAAAATTGCAAAAAGGCTAATTAACCAAATACCCAGTTTCCAAAAAGCAACGTTTTTTATACCCATGTGATAAAAAAAAACAGGGTTGTACCTGATCAGGGAAACTGGGTGAAGGATCACGGTGGTTGCGCTGGTGGTGGTTGTGGTGGTGGCGGCGGAGCCTAGGAGGGGGGGCAGTGGTACCCTGTTGCATTTTAGTAGAGATGGGGAGTTTGTAGTGATTAAGCTCCCAAAGAGTGGCAGCAAGCTTTCTAGCAGAAACAGGAGGAAAAGGATCAGTGACCTTAATGATGCTGCTAACTTGCGCAGTCTCACTATCATCAACTGGGAATTGTAGTAGTCTCCATGAGGGCAATACTGGAGTACTTTGTTCCCCCCTTTTCCCTACCAATAGTGCTCCTTTGAGTCCTTTCCTCAACTTTTCCCTTAAATTGTCTTGCTTTTCTGCCGGCTCTTCCCCACTATTCTCAACCCTTTTCATTCTCTCTCTAAAATTTAGACTAAAAAAAGATAAAAGAATTAATATTTTTTCTCCACCCATCTGACTTTGCTTCTCATCGTTTATTATACTGTAGTTTTTGATGGACCGGATACAACATCGAATCGAAAAATATACGGAGTCTCACTGGTTGAATCGGTGATCAAATTATTATTAAATTAATGATGTTATAAATAAATAAAAAATAAATATTATTAATAATTAATAAAAATTTAAAATATTTTATTATTTTAAAGTTAAAATATAATAAAATTATATTACAATATTATTAAAAATATTTAATTTTAAAAATAAAAATATTTTTGTATCGCATAATTTTAAAAATAAAAATATTTTGAATCAAAAAATATTTAAAAATTAATTTATTACATTAATTTAACTGATTTTATCGGTTGAACTACCGATTCGACCGATAATCAATTAGCTCAATTTGAATTTTAATCAAAACCAATTCATGGGATCAAATCGGGGCTGAGTGTAGACCGATTCGACCGCCAATCCGATGCAGGGTTTTTGCCAATCCGATGCAGGTCTAAAAACAGTGCTGTTTTTCCAAATCTTTTCTACTGGTTTTTGGTATCTGACTCTTCTTTTTCAGTCTTATGGTTATGGCAAAAGGTTTTAAAGAGGGGAGCGATTGAATGATTATGGTAGGGTCTTCACTCATAGATTCATACCCTGTTTCGTACACGTTTAATTAGTTTTTACTCCCTCCTTATATATTTATTTTTAGAGAGTGAATTTATTCTTTTTTATTTATCATTTGAAGAAAGCATTCTTTCACGAGTTTGTCATATTATTTTTATATTAATTTGTCTATAATTAGTAAGCAAGGTACACTACTATTCCCCCTAGTGGATGGCAAATAAATTAAATTATAAGATGTATACTTCATACTTCTCAACTGAATTAGATTTTTATCAGTTTCCAAAACTATAAATTATGAAAAATGATATTTTTATCATTTAATTGTTTCACAAGGTTTAGTGAGTCTCGTTTATAAAAATATCAAATTAATTTATAAAAATATCAACAACAAAAAAAAAAAAGAGCCAACGTATTTCCGCTTTCATTCCAAAATTTTGGAAAGAAGGGGTTGACATGCTAATAATTTTCTTTTAAAATATCTGAAGTATTATATTATTGGAGCTGTTTATCATGATACAATAATAATGTGCATTATTGTACTTTCTTATTTTTTTTTTAATTGACGTTTTAGAAGAAAGTATAAAGATTAAGAAAAGATTGAGTAAAGTGAGTACAATATGGTAAACACTAAATTGTTAATATTTTTTTTTAAATCTATAAACGATAAATAAAAAAAATCACTTTGCATAAAAATAAAAAAAGAACAAAGGAAGTAACTTGTAATTTCCTTCAAAACTTGCAAGAAAAGAAAAGAAAATTATTATCTTTTCTCTCCCTTTGGCCCTTTCCCGTCCGTCCTTCCCTTTACTTTACTTTTATTTTATTTTATTGACTGACAAATCTGAAATGTTAATAAAAATGAAAAAATTATTCAATAATTTTGGATCACAATTACGTGATATTTTAGATCAATTACATTTTTTTATTTTAACTGTATTTTATTATATATAATTTTGAATTTATTAAAATAAAAAAAATATTTATTAAAATAAAAAAATATAATTAACTTAAAATATTACATAATTGTAATATAAAATTATTAAATAATTACTAATAAAAATGAGGTTTAGATATAGCGTGGATGAGTCTCCAACTCTCCGTACATACTTTTATGTCATGCAGTTCAATAATGCATGTCAGAAAATGAGGCGGCGTCACTTTCTCTTCGATAGTCTTAGATCACAGTTATGAGATATATTTTAGATCAATTATACTTTTTTATTTTAATTATATTTTATTATATATAACTCTAAATTTATTAAAAAAAAATATTAAAATAAAAAAATATAATTAATTTTAAATATCACATAATTGTAATCTAAAATTATTAAATAATTACTCATAAAAATGAGGTTTAGATATAGCGCGGACGAGTCTCCAACTCTCCGTACATACTTTTATGTCATGCAGTTCAATAATGCATGTCAGAAAATGGGGCGGCATCACTTCCCCTTCCTTATTTTCACAAATTTAGCTTGTGAAACGAGAAAATGCAGATCTCAATGTTTGTATATCCTAAAAAACAACTCCGAGTCCTAATTACTTCAATTTTTGTTTCCATTATTTATAAATATAGAGAATTGATATTTTTATAAGTTTTTATTTATATAAATAATAAATAGGACTTATTTTTATATAAGTAAATTCTCAAGAAAATACTAATTTCACTTGTGAAAATATCAATTTTTTAATATTATGCTTGTTTATAAGAAAAAAAATATTTTGAATTGGATTATTTGTATTAATTTAATATTATTTCAAACTATTTTATCCTATGATAAGAGATTATTAGTCCATTAATAATTAATGTAGGACTATTTGTCTCTTATAAAGTTATTTAATAGTTTAAAATAAATGAGACTATTAATTCCATATTTTTTATGGGATTATATAATTCCTTGTAAATAGTTTTAAAATGATTTAAAAAAATAGTCTATATGACTATTTAAAGGACTATTAATCTCTCATTATAAAATAAAATAATCTAAAATAACATTAAATTAATATAAATAAGAAAATACTAATTTCACTAGTGAAAATATCAATTTCCTAAAGATATGTTTGTTTACAAAAAAAATATACTTCATTAGACTATTTATATTAATTTAACACTATTTTGAATTATTTTATCTTATGTTGAGGAATTATTAGCCCATTAATGTAATACTATGTCATTCATAAAGTCATTTAATAGCTTAAAATAAGTAAGACTATTAATTTTATATTTTTTATGAAATTATATAATTTTTCATAAATAGCCTTAAAAATAATTTATATGACTATTTAAAAAACTATTAATCTCCCATTATTAAATAAAATAATTTAAAATAATATTAAATTAATATAAATAATTTAATTTTAACCATATTCTTTATAAACAAACATAACTAATAATAAATACCCTGCATGTCTAGCTGCTTACCCGTACCATCTCCCCCGAACACAAAGCCGGAGGGAAACACAGACATCCGTACGTCTAGATATGGGTGCATGAGCAAGATTCACATTTTGGTAACAAACAAGTTTCATTTCCCATATTTTTTCAATTCATAAAAAGAGTCTCCTATATTTGATTAGTACTTTTTTTTTCTAAAATTAAATATATAATTTGAGTTTTAAAATTAAATAACGATATATTAAATTTTAAAATTAATATTATAAAATTTAAAATAAAATAAAATTTATAATTAATAACTTTTGTTGAACATTATACAATTATAATAATTATATCAATTAAAATTAAATAAATTTATATCAATTTAAAATTTAATATGCCATTATTTAATTTTAAAAATTAAATTATATCTCAAATTTTAGAACGAAAGAAATAGAATGACATGATCGTTCTTAAATTTATCATCAAATTTTTATTATCATATCATCGTCACTGACTAACATATTATTATTTTCATATAAAAATGAAACAAAAATACATACTTTAATATTGTAACATTTGAAAAATATACTACTAGTGAGTACCCCCCAAAAGAATCCAAGGCAAATCCATTTGTAAGGAACATATCATATCCACACTATCACATATTGGTGAAAATAACTTGCAGTAAAATATGAAGAAACTTACTTGTCCATATATTTTGCCTTCAATTCATATAAAAAACTGTCTATATCTAATTAAATTTCCTTTCTATTTAGTGCATGTTTGGTTTTGAGCGTTTGAGGCTTATTTTCTCCGAACACATACATCAATCATGTTCGGCAAGCAAACGCACGGGCCCAAATCACATGTGGGTCCCGCTTCCGATGTTCTCTTTTTTTTTGGGGGGGGGGGGGGGGGGGGGGGTTATTTAACTTTGGCCTGAATAATATAAATTAATACTCTAAATTTTTAGCGTTTTTTTATTTTGGGGATTAAATTTTTAATTTTTTTAATTAAGTGATTAAATTTTTATTTTTTTTTAACTTTGAGAATTGTCTTATCAATTTTTTTAATTAGAGGATTACACTTTTAATTTGTTTCTATTTTGGGGATTGTCTTCCCAATTTTTTCTAATTACGTCTAACTGATAATTATGTGTTTATTCAATTTATTTATTTTTATTGAATGAAATTATGTATATCTTGCATCTTAAATTAAAATATTGTTATTAACTTTTGAAAATTAATTTAAAATATTTTTAATCTCAAAATTAATAAAATATATTAAAAATTATGAAATAACAAAATTTAAATAGTAATGCATTTATACATTTTAAATATTCGTCATTATATTGATTATTGATACTTTTAAAATCTTGTAATGATGATTTTAGATAATCTTGTAATTAGGTATTTATAAATTTTTTAAAGTAAATTTAAGACATTACAAACTCAGTTTAAAAAAATTCATCAATAATCAACGTAATGATGAAGATTTAAAATATATAAATGTACTACTAATTAAAATTTTGTTATTTCATAAATTTTGGGATTAAAAATACTTTAAATTAACTTTCAAAAGTCAATAATAATCTTTTAATTTGGGAAGAATGAAATATTTAATTTCATTCAATAAAAAGAAATAAATTAAATAAATACATAACTATCAATTAGACGTAATCAGAAAAAATTGAGAAGACAATCTCTAAAATGAAAAAAATTAAAAATTCAATTCTCTAATTAAAAAAATTGATAAAACAATCCCCAAAGTGAAAAAGTTAAAAATTTAATCACTTAATTAAAAAATTAATTCTCAAAATAAAAAAATGTTAAAAATTTAAGATATTAATTTATATTTAAGCCTTTAACTTTTAACAATGGGTGATCATATAGGTTCCCAAAATCTCCACCGCAAAGAAACAATAGGTGACATATCAATAGGAGATATAGGTGGAAAAAGATTTACTACATATATTTCAGCTTTTAAAATTGTGACAATTTAAATTTAAAATTAATATAAATTCAATTATTTTTAGTCAATCTTATATGCCTCTGTGCCTATTGAAAATATGAAATTAAACACCATTCTCTCTCTCTCTAGGGGGGGAGAGAGAGAGAGAGAGAGAGAGAGAGAGGCCCATCCAACCTCAACAAAGGATGACTGACCCCAGACCCAACTATCAATTTCCAGCCTTGTGATTTAACTTTACGGGGCTTCTTGAACGTGACTACGTGAGCTCAACCCTCTACGCGAATTTTCATTTAACGAAAAGAGCTTGGTATAAATAAGTATAAATACATAATATTTAAATATTATATTTATTTTAATAATTAAAAATTAAAATATAATATTAAAATTTATATCGTACTTCATTTTTAATCATTAATATAAGTATAATATTTAATTTTATATTTAAATATTATATATGTAGATTTGTTCGCACTCTGATTGATATATTTCTCATTGCATTATTTTTTCTCGAGTGATATCGGGGATCTCAAATTTTTAATTACAAAAAATATCAAATAATATATTATCATAATATTGATTTGGTAGCTTTTATGTGATTAACTATATCATAAATTATCATTTAATATTCAATCTCATGTCATTTAAGATCAATTTGAAACATCTAGCATTACACTTTCTCATATGGGTTTGTATATATATATATATATATATATATTAGACATAACAAATTGTTAAAGATGGCAAATTAAAATTTTGTTGTCATAACTTATGCTTATTGTTGAATAAATAAGTAAAAGAGTAGTACTTTACTTTTTACATGACTATTGTCCAAAATATAAAAAAAAAAGACATATGTAATGATATTTTGTAATAATTTATATAATGATCTTTGTAAAAAATAGTAAGACCTATCATGTAAGTGGTGGGTTCCACTATTTTTTACAAAAATAAGTATATGAATCATTGGCCAAATCAGTGTATATAGCAAAGCTGAAAATATAGTGAGCGAGGGGGCCAGGCAAAATATTATTACTGAGAAAAGATACAAAAATTCATAGGGTCTGAATTTTGGATTGATACAATCTTGAACCATGGATAAACCACCCAATCCATCCCCCTCTAACTATTATATTAATCTGAATAAAATTAAATAAAATCAAAAGGTGAGACATATGTTTAGTTCATACTACCTAAAGAACAAATGCCTATATTTATTTAATTTTATTTTTTGTTAATTTAAACTCACACACACACCTATCTTGACATTTATAAAAAATTGAACCCCCAACCTCATTTGTTATGTTATTAGTTTGACATGGTCAATAGATTGTTACTATGTTCATTGCCGATGTATGCAGAATACCCTCAAATTTAAGTGCGAAAAAAAAAAGTTTTATTTATTTTGAAATATTAAGGGCTGCATATAATTGTTTTGATAATCTTTTGGAAAATTATATTTAAACTATATAAAAAAAAGATAAATATAATTATGTCTAGGAGTGTTATATGAACAGCTTAATATCAAATAGATATAAAAAAACAGGTCCGGAAAAGAATTACTAGAATTTATCTAAACCTCATTTTTATGGTCTATTAATTTATTAGGTTTATGGTCCATTAAAGTATATATATTTTTAAAAAAATATTATATTTTGATGTGAGATTTTACTATCACGCGGTATCTCGACAAATTTGCAAAACCATAATATTTGTTAAAAGAAAAATTAAAAATTAACAAAGGAATCTTTTGTTGATCAAAAAATGTTTTCCATTGATACCATACACATGCATGCACTACATTTAAGTACAAGAAAAGAACTGTAATACTACAACACAAAGGGATTGTCAACTGGACGAGATTAATTGCCAACCAAAAATTAAATAATTTACTAAAACTTTATATAATAAAAAGAAGATAGGTTTTCCTTTATATTTACGTGTGTATATTATTACAAAAGCCTTAAACCTTAATTACTGATACTCTCTTCTAAAAATTTCCTCAAAATCCTAACATGTTCCTTGAATATACTTCATCCGTTCAAATAAATAAATAAGATTATTATAGACTTTTTAAAATTAAATTACAATAATTTTAAAGCCTAAATTAAAATAAATTTCTTTAATTTTAATTAATGCAATAATAATATGGTAAACTATTGAAAAAACATTATTGACTATACGATTTATTGTTTCGTAATATATAATTAATTTTCTTAATTTTAAGTTTGTAAACGTTTCAAATTGACTTTACAAACTTATTAATGAGGTTAAATTACTTTTTCATCATTATACTCGACTCTAATTTATAAATATATCATTAAATTAATTTTTTTACAATCTAAACATTGAACTAAATATTTTTTATAATTTTTTGAATTTTTCATCCAAAAATATTAGATTTTAACCGATTATTGACATAGCGCCATATCATGATCATCAGAAATAATATAAAACAAACCTACACTCTTGTTGCATAAGGGTAAATCTGTCATTAACAATATCTCCCTCCACTGCCAATATGCCATTCTCATCTATACTATGTTATCCCTCTTCTTCATCTCCGGTGCTAATGTTGTTCAAGGCATCAGTATTCATACATTCAGTACTAAACTCCTCCTCGTCTTTATCGGCGACGGTACCGATGCCGGATTCTAGATGGAAACAGCAAGTCCGAAGGGCAGAGTAGTTGTCGCCGTCAGACCTGCGTCGAAATCAAATCCACTGGTCAGAATGAGGAAAGACAAAAAGGAAAAAACTTTAGAACCATCAATCGCCTCCATCAAAACGTATTGTTCGTGAAATTTGTTCGTGAAATTCATCTCAATCTCGAGAACATGGCCTCAAAAATATCAAAATCATACCAAGTGGTCAGGGCCGGTCCTAAGAGTTTTGAGGCCATGTGCGAGAAAAAAATAAGGGGCCCTCTCTCGAATATAAAAATACTAATTTTTTTTATCAGCACCAATATATAAAGCATAATTTATATCAAAATTCATTATTAATTAAAATAATAAATGTCAACGTACCGGAACAAAATTATCAATTAGAAAGAAAATATAGCTAAAACTTCAATAAATTGTCAATTAAAAAGAAAAGGTAGCTAAAACTTAAATGGACAATAAACTTCACACGATCGCTAGCATCATTCACAAAAGCTCCATATCAGTAAACGGTCACATACTTCACTCTCACTTGAAATTGTTTCTTCTTGCATTTTTTACTGCAAAATCATCAATCAAACTTCCATAATCAATTTTCTCTAGTAGTTCATGTTCAATTGAAATCAAAGCTAATCCATTTAATCTTTCTTGAGACATGGTTGATCACAAGTAAGATTTCAACAACTTTAATTTTGAGAAGCTTCTTTCTGCAGATGCAACCGTAATAGGTATAGTTAACAAAATTCTATATGCAATGCTTGCATTCGGAAAACAAGTAAAACTTCTCAAGAAATTTAATAAATCTCCAGCTGTCAATTTCCCTTTTGGTAACATCTCTCGAACAACTTTCAGCTCTACAAATAATTCATTCCCATCAACATCAGATTTGTCGTCATGCCTTAGAGAGGTATCAAGATGTTCACAACAAGTTCTCAAATGATTATCATCTAATGAATTTAACTTGTCAGAAGTAAACAAAAACCCGAAAATGTTGTCATAAGTTTGATATTGTTCAAACCTCCTCCTCAGTGACCCAATAGCTTATTCTGCTATAAATAAGAAATAATCAATTCTAAAAGATTCCTTAGCTGGTTGAGTTGTGACGCCCCCAAATCTAGGCTCATACAGCTCAAACTTGAGTCGTCAAAAGACTACAACAAAATTATTACAAGATAGAATAACGTTCAACAATACAGTGTATAATAATACACAACTAAGTCTTCATAATTATTGACACACTATATACAACATGTGAAGACTACAATAGCTATCACTCGGACCGTCACTCCATTCCCTTGCTAGACCCGGCTACTCTCTCATTTTCTGAAAAATAATGGAACAAAAGAAAGGGTGAGCTCAAATAGCCCAGTAAAGAATATCATGACTAAGATAATGACAAGTAAATTATCGTTAGCCTTCAACGGTTGAGTTCTTGATAGAATACAATAGACTACAAGGTTTGTATCAAAAACTGTAGTTAAATTCTTAAACAATGTTCAGATCAATAATAGCAGCGGAATGAGCAATCTATTAGAAGAATAATGCAGACTATAATGTCCACTCGCTTATCTTTTTAGTAAAAATATCATCAACTTTTATCATCTGAAATACCATTAGTCAAGATAATACAAATTCACAGTTCCTGATCATAATCATGCAGATCAACAGTTCATCTTTGCACTACGGGCCAAAGACATTCAATATAACACCAACGATCATGATTATACCAGATTCAGCCTTTGGTCATAATCATACCAAACAACAGTTCATCTTTGCACTACGGGCCAAAGAGAACATTCACCACGTGCCATAAAAGACACCGAACAGATGTATCGCCTTTAACCTATTATATCGCCTTTAACCTATCATCTGTTCAACAATTATATCGCATCTGTGCCCCCGACCACAGATATTCACAACAACTTGAATTTGGATGATTAGAATGATATAAATGATGAACAGAAGAAACAGGATAAACAATAAGTATCAGAAGTTTACTTTGTACAGATTCAAATAATGTCCAAATTGTCAACATGATGTGGAGTGAAATTTAAAAATGATATTCAAGATCCACAGTTCAGAATAACGGTTACAGTTCAATAGAAAGATTCACGTAAATAGGATGGTTCAATTGAAATAATGAAGTGCAACTATTATGGAACATATAATATTTTCAGGAATTATAGAAGCAATAGTTCCATAATAAATTTCGATTTAGGTGTATGAAAGAAAATAATATCCCTTACCGTAGCAGGTTTGATTAACAAAAGGTGAAGGAAATTAATATCCCTTACCATAGTAAGTTTGAATAATGGAAGATGAAAAAGATTGTATCCTTTATGAGTATAAAGGAAAATAATATCACTTACAAATATGAAAGAAAATGATATTATAAACGAATATGCAATAAAAGTGTCATGTGATAATTCGTGTAAACAAATTATTTCCACAAGAGACAAATAAGTAATGAATACAAAGAGTAATTCACCAAACATGAGGTAATCCGCGTAGTCAGGTTATTCTCAGAGATTAATAAGGAATGAATACGAAAGGTTATTCACCAACAGGCGATAATCCGCACCGTAAGGTTATTCCCACAATTTAATAAAAATTGAATACGAAGAGTCATTCACCAAACAGGCGATAATCCGCACCGTAAGGTTATTCTCAGAGATTAATAAGGAATGAATACGAAAGGTTATTCACCAACAGGCGATAATCCGCACCGTAAGGTTATTCCCATAAATTAATACATGGAAATAAATGACATATTTTATGAGTAAGAAAGAAACGATATTATTTTCGAGGATCAAATAATGATAATCCTTTACCTTAACACATGACTGGATATTGATTTAAATGAGGTTGATTAACTTGAACAGTACACGTACACTTATAAATCTTCACAAATACTCAAGATGACTTAAGCACACTTAGAGAAAACTTTCACAAGAAGTATTTAGAGAGAGAAAGAAAGAACAAGTAAGAAAGTTTATGAAAAATCCTTAAGTTAAGGCCTCTATTTATAGCCAAAAATCTTATCATAACTAAGATTTCCTAATTTAATCCAAACCGTTCATTTCAAGATAATGTTTAATCCATACCATTCATTTCATCTTTTAAGATAAACCATTCATTTAATTATCATCTTTTAATCTACATCATCCATTTCAAATTCAATATTATCTTTAATCTATACCATTCATTTCATCTTTTAAGATTTCCTTAATCTAAACCATTCATTTAAAGATCATCTTTTAATCTACACCATCCATTTTAAATTCTATATTATCTTTAATCTATACCATTCATTTTATATCACCTAACTTTATATTATAAACAAATAACTTTATCAATTCAATTATTCAACAATAATTCACACTTATTCATTATTATGACTAATTGTTATAAATACAGTGTAGTTGGCTTTCTGAGTTAGATATCAAGTCAATTAATTAATGAAATACAACTGTTTAAATAATATCATAACAGAGATAACAATAATGCAGAAAGTATACAAAAGAAAGATTACGTTACTGTGTTATGATAATTATTGATTCAATAATGTGAATTATTGTGCATATGCTACTGTGACAATTATCAATTTAATAACATGAATTATTGTGCATATGACAATAAAGTCAAATATTGTACGATAACCACTTTGTCAGTTTAATAATACGAAACACTGTGCAATGCCGTGTGCTACTGTGCAATACCGTGTGCTACTGTGCAATACCGTATGTTACTTGTAATACCGTATATTACTATTCTTTTACCACCGGATATTTTAACAATTAAAAGTAATAGTACCATTGACCTTTTTAAAAATTATTTATGTCATTTTCTATATCCGACAATTATTCTTTGTAGGGTCCACCTTTGTGGGGTCCACCAATGATTGGTTCGTACGGCGCCGTCGTACGAACATTCCTCGACAGAACGAATATTCCCCGACCAAAAGAATATTGTCCGACATAATATAATTTACACATAACATCCTTAACTTTTAACTTTATCAATTCAACCACTTACTGTTTCATGAAAATATATATGAAGAAAAATAAATTTTATATTTCATAAAATTCGGGGTCTTACAACCTCCCCTCCTTATGAAATTTCGTCCCCGAAATTGACGTACCTGGCATATCGAAGAGGTAAGGATACTTAGATTTCATTTCAGATTCTAGCTCCCAAGTCATTTCCTCAGTATCTTGGTTCCTCCATAAAACCTTAACTTGAGGTATAACCTTTGAGCGTAGGATCTGCTCCTTCTTATCTAGGATCTTAACAAGTACCTCCTCGTACGTTAAATCCTCTGCTATAACGTCTGGTTCTAACTCAATGACGTGGTTTGGGTCCTTCACATATTTAAGTAACATAGATATGTGAAAAACGTTATGGATGCGAGACATACTTGGTGGTAGGGCTAGTCTGTAGGCTACGGTTCCTATTCGATCGAGGATTTCAAATGGGCCAATAAATCGAGGGTTGAGCTTTCCTCTCTTTCCGAATCTCGTAACCCCTTTCCATGGAGAAACACGTAAGAATACATGATCTCCGACGTTGAAACTTTCGTCTTTCCGATGAAGATCAACATAACTCTTTTGTCGTTCTTGTGCGGTCTGTATTCGTTGTCGGATCATTTGGATCTTTTCTGTTGTCAAGCGTACCAACTCGGGTCCCAACAATTTTGCTTCTCCTACCTCATTCCAACATACTGGAGAGCGGCACTTCCTTCCATACAAAGCCTCGAATGGAGCCATGCCTATGCTTGCTTGGTAACTGTTGTTGTAAGAGAATTCCACCAATGGCAAGTACTTATCCCAACTTCCTTTGAAGTCTAATACACAAAGTCTCAAAAGATCTTCGAGGGTCTGGATCGTCCTTTCCGATTGTCCGTCCGTTTGAGGATGGTATGCAGAACTAAAACGTAGTTCAGTGCCCATAGCTTTTTGTAGACTGATCCAAAAGCGTGAAGTGAATCTAGGATCTCGATCAGAAACTACGGAAACTGGCATGCCATGCAATCTCACAATCTCATTTATGTACATACCGGCAAGACGTTCAAGTGAAAAGTTTTCTCGTATAGGTAAGAAATAAGCGGATTTGGTCAATCTATCTACGATGACCCAAATTGCATCTAAGCCTTGAGAAACTTTGGGAAGACCCGTCACGAAATCCATATTGATGTGTTCCCACTTCCATTCAGGAACCTCAAGTGGTTGTAATGGGCTGTGACGCCCCCAAATCTGGGTCCACACAGCCCATACTTGAGTCGTCAAAAGACTACAACAAAATTATTATAACAAAGCACAACATACAACAATAAAGTGTATAATAATACACAACTAAGTCTTCACTATTATTGCCACACTATTTTACAAAACGTGAAGACTATGATAACTATTCCTTGGACCCTCACTCCATTCCCCGGCTAGACCCTGTTATGTTTTCATCTCCTGTTGAAAAACAATGGAACAAAAGAAAGGGTGAGCTCAAATAGCCCAGTAAAGAATATCATGACTAAGATAATGACGAATAAATTATCATTAGTCTTCAACAGTTGAGTTCTTGATAGAATACAATAGACTACAAGGTTTATATCAAAAACTGCAGTTAAATTCTTAAACAACGTTCAGATCAATAATAGCAGCGGAATGAGTAATCTATTAGAAGAATAATGCAGACTATAATGTCCACTCGGTTCTCTTTTTAGGAAAAACATCATCAACTTTTATCATCTGAAATATCATTAGTCAAGATAATACAAATTCACAGTTCCTGATCATAATCATGCAGATCAACAGTTCATCTTTGCACTACGGGCCAAAGACATTCAATATAACACCAACGGTCATGATTATACCAGATTCAGCCTTTGGTCATAATCATACCAAACAACAGTTCATCTTTGCACTACGGGCCAAAGAGAACATTCACCACGTGCCATAAAAGACACCGAACAGATGTATCGCCTTTAACCTATTATATCGCCTTTAACCTATCATCTGTTCAACAAATATATCACATCTGTGCCCCCGGCCACAGATATTCACAACAGCTTGATTTTTGGATGATTAGAATGATATAAATGATGAACAGAAGAAATAGGATAACAATAAGTATCGGAAGTTTACTTTGTACAGATTCAAATAATGTCCAAATTGTCAACATGATGTGGAGTGAAATTTAAAAATGATATTCAAGATCCACAGTTCAGAATAACGGTTACAATTCAATAGAAAGGTTCACGTAAATAGGAAGGTTCAGTTGAAATAATGAAGTTCAACTATTATGGAACATATAATATTTTCAGGAATTATAGAAGCAATAGTTCCATAATAAATTTCGATTTAGGAGTATGAAAGAAAATAATATCCCTTACCGTAGCAGGTTTGATTAACAAAAGGTGAAGGAAATTAATACAAAGGGTTATTCACCAACAGGCGGCAATCCGCTCCGTAAGGTTATTCCCACAATTTAATAGAATTTGAGTACAAAGAGTTATTCACCAAACAGGCGGCAATCCGCTCCGTAAGGTTATTCCCACAATTTAATAGAATTTGAGTACAAAGAGTTATTCACCAAACAGGCGGCAATCCGCTCCGTAAGGTTATTCTCAGAGATTAATAATGAATGAATACGAAAGGTTATTCACCAACAGGCGGCAATCCGCTCCATAAGGTTATTCCCACAATTTAATACATGGAAATAAAAGGCACGTCTTATGAGTAAGGAAGAAACAATATATTTATCGAGAATCAAATAATGATAATCCCTTACCATAGTATGTTTGAATAATGGAAGATGAAAAAGATGGTACCCCTTACGAGTAGTAAATTTGAGAGTATGAAAAAAAAAATGACATCCCTTACCGTAGCAGGTTTGATTAACTTGAACAGTACACGTATACTTATAGATCTTCACAAATACTCAAGATGACTTAAGCACACTTAGAGAGAACTTTCACAAGAAGTATTTAGAGAGAGAAAGAAAGAACAAGTAAGGAAGTTTATGAAAAATCCTTAAGTTAAGGCTTCTATTTATAGCCAAAAATCTTATCATTCATTTAATCTAAACCATTCATTTAAAGATCATCTTTTAATCTACACCATCCATTTCAAATATTATATTATCTTTAATCTACACCATTCATTTCATATCACCTAATAATCACCTAACTTTATATTATAAACAAATCAATTTAATTATTCAACAATAATTCACACTTTAATCTACACCATTCATTTCATATCACCTAATAATCACCTAACTTTATATTATAAACAAATTAATTCAATTATTCAACAATAATTCACACTTTAATCTACACCATTCATTTCATATCACCTAATAATCACCTAACTTTATATTATAAACAAATAACTTTATCAATTCAATTATTATGACTAATTGTTATAAATACAGTATAGTTAGCTCTTAGATATCAAGTCAATAAATTAATGAAATACAACTGTTTAAATAACATCATAATAGAGATAACAATAATGTAAAATAAAGCATACGTTACTGTGTAATGACAATTATTGATTCAATAATGTGAATTACTGTGCATATGTTACTGTGACAATTATTAGGTTCAATAATTTTAAAAACAGTGCAACAACAATTATTGACTCAATGATATAAAATATAGTGTAATGACAATTATTAAATCAATAATGCAAAATATTGTGTAACAACAATTATTGAATTGATAATATAAAATATTATGCAGTGACAATTATCGATGAAATGATGCGTAACAGTTACGGTGTCAATTATCAGACCAATAATATGAGACACTATGCAATACCGTGTGTTACTGTAGAGTACCGTGTGCTACAGAAAATACCATAAACTACCGTATGCTACTATTCTTTTATCACCGGTATTTTAACAGTTCCGTTGACTATTTTTATTTAAAAAGTTTACTTCTGTCGTTTTCTATATCCGACAAATATTCCGTTGTGGGGTCCACCAATAATTTATTATTTCGGCGCCGTCGTACGGCACGAATATTCCCCGACCAAACGAATATTCCCCGACAAAGCGAATATTGTCCGACAAAATAAAATTTGCACATAACATCCTTAACTTTCAATTTTGTTAATTTAACCACTTACTGTTTCAAAAAAAATATATATGAAGAAAAATTAAATTTTGTATTTCATAAAATTCGGGGTCTTACAACCTCCCCTCCTTATGAAATTTCGTCCCCGAAATTGACGTACCTGACATATCGAAGAGGTAAGGATACTTAAATTTCATCTCAGATTCTAGCTCCCAGGTCATTTCCTCAGTATCTTGGTTCCTCCATAAAACCTTAACTTGAGGTATAACCTTTGAGCGTAGGATCTGCTCCTTCATATCCAGGATCTTAACAGGTACCTCCTCGTATGTTAAATCCTCTGCTATAACGTCTGGTTCTAACTCAATGACGTGGTTTGGGTCCTTCACATATTTACGTAACATAGATATGTGAAAAACGTTATGGATGCGAGACATACTTGGTGGTAGGGCTAGTCTGTAGGCTACGGTTCCTATTCGATCGAGGATTTCAAATGGGCCAATAAATCGAGGGTTGAGCTTTCCTCTCTTTCCGAATCTCGTAACCTCTTTCCATGGAGAAACACGTAAGAATACATGATCTCCGACGTTGAAATTTTCGTCTCTCCGATGAAGATCAGCATAACTCTTTTGTCGTTCTTGTGCGGTCTGTATTCGTTGTCGGATCATTTGGATCTTTTCGGTCGTCAAGCGTACCAACTCGGGTCCCAACAATTTTGCTTCTCCTACCTCATTCCAACATATTGGAGAGCGACACTTCCTTCCATACAATGCCTCGAATGGAGCCATGCCTATGCTTGCTTGGTAACTGTTGTTGTAAGAAAATTCCACCAACGGCAAGTACTTATCCCAACTTCCTTTGAAGTCTAATACACAAAGTCTCAAAAGATCTTCGAGGGTCTGGATCGTCCTTTCCGATTGTCCGTCCGTTTGAGGATGGTATGCAGAACTAAAACGTAGTTCAGTGCCCATAGCTTTTTGTAGACTGATCCAAAAGCGTGAAGTGAATCTAGGATCTCGATCAGAAATTATGGAAACTAGCATGCCATGCAATCTCACGATCTCATTTATGTACATACCGGCAAGACGTTCAAGTGAAAAGTTTTCTCGTATAGGCAAGAAATGAGCAGATTTGGTCAATCTATCTACGATCACCCAAATTGCATCTAAGCCTTGAGAAACTTTTGGAAGACCCGTCACGAAGTCCATATTGACGTGTTCCCACTTCCATTCGGGAACTTCAAGTGATTGTAATGGACCTTTAGGAACTTGATGTTCTGCCTTGACACGTTGACAAGTTAGGCACCTTGAGATAAACTCCGCAATCTCTCTTTTCATATTGTTCCACCAAAATATATGTCGAAGATCTCGATACATCTTGGTACCTCCTGGGTGGATTGCAAACGGCGTGTTGTGTGCCTCCATCATGATTTTATGCTTTAATTCAGGATCGTTAGGAACACAGAGTCGAGAGTTGACTCGAAGTATTTCTTTCTCGTCGATTCTTGCTTCGGGAATGGCACCTTCTTGTACTTTCTTTATCATGTTTATCAGTTCCGGATCGGTAGCTTGAGCAGCTTTAATTTTATCGATTAAAGTTTGTTCTACTCGCACGTGAGCAATCTTCGAGCGGGTCCCTGGTGTCTTTGTAACGCCCCGAGAATTTCCTTACTGACCACGGGCGACCCCTAGTCGTTACGCACGACCTTCACTGAATAACCACAACATTTGAAAATTTCATGTTGTTAAAACTCAATATATTAATTGATAAAACTAGTATATTTAAAAATTATTAAAATCTTCTTTATTTTCCCCGAATCGAAATCTTTACATTAATTTCCTTGACCTCAAGATCATATGCATCATGATCAGTTTACCACAATAATTGTGAGTACACAAAAACTCACACTCCATCAATAAGCCATTATAATAATACATTGACTTTTACTATCCGATCGAGTCCAATAATATTAGCACTCGTCTATTGTAGGTTCATCTTTTATTTCAAGATCATAGTCTCCAATCAAGAATATTACCACCACATATCTATCCCAAACTTTTACATCTAAGGGATTCAAATCAAACTTGATATCCATTATCAATCCCAATGGCAAAATTATTACAAAATTATAACTTCAATCCTGTTAGGCCATTAAGCATTTCTTGTTCCTTGGTCCTTACTATAAACCTCGGATGCTAACATTTAACTACATAAACATTACTTACAGACATTAAGTAATTAGATTTATTACAAAATATCCTTACATAAATTAAGTGAATTAACCTTTATAGGATTTCAACAAATTTATCTCAAAGGTTAGCAACCATTGCTAACTACACATCTTATTAACTTGCAACATCAATTGTTTCATAATTTTAATCTTTACTTCTTTTCTTAACTCACAAAAATCATATATATTATGATTCAATATTTAATCTTTACATCTATAAGTTATTCTTTATAATCTGGTAAGCTAAATACATGATTCAGCAAACTAGATTACCAAAACAGCAAACTGTTTACCAAACCAGCAAGCTGGACAACCAAAACAGCAAACTGTTTACCAAAACAGCAAGCTGGAAAACCAAAACGGCAAGCTGGAAACCAAAACAGCAAACTGTTTTCCTATTTCAGCATCCTGAATTTCCAATTCAGCATGCCATATATCCAATATAGCATCTTACATTCCCAATTCAGCATCTTGAATTCATTATTTTAGCATACCGAAAACTTGACATATGCTAATTTACTTAATGTATTTCATTTGTATAAGTTTACATTGATAAAATGTAAAGTATACAACTTATTTTCATAATGAATATCCTTCATTCATTTTACCAAAATTTATTACAACTTAATTCATTTTCTTTGCAACAATATGAGTAATTCTAGCTCATAATTTAACTTCATAATTTGTGCAATAAAATCCTATTTACTTGTTCGTTCAGAACTCGTAACATTTACATATTGTTTGTCATAGCTAAAAGCTTTACTAAATGAACAACGACAAGTTCAAATATCAAGGTAATTACATTGAATGTCATTTTAACAACCTTGCATATCCATCTTCCATAATCTAGTGTCTTCCGGAATTTCTTCAGTTACTTCGCTGAAAATGTTAATTTAAAGCAAGGATGAGCACGACGGCTCAGCAAGTCCAACAGGTATCACATAGCACATAACGACGTGTTATCATACTTCATGCATCTTATGCTTTGCAACCTATACATATTTTATGCATATCATGCGTTGCATTTAAATTCATGCTTCATGCTTTTCATGCATAGCATTTACCATATCGAACAGTTCAACATAGAATATGCATCTATTATCATTTAATGAACATCAATCATTTATCACACATTGTTGCACAAATGCACATTAATGTCATGTTTACACATAAAAACATGTAACACATTGGAGCAAGTACTGAAAGACTTGCCTGATAAGTTTATCCGGCACACGCTAACATTACATTCCCCGAACAACCTACAATCATAATGTGGTTGACATACTCATATTAGTCACAATTTGACGCATTAAAAGTCTTAAATATGACCCTAGCTTTCAATTGTTTTAACTTTTACGTTCACTGATTTTAAATCTTAGTTAATTCACAACTTCTTCGTCCCAATCCGGAATTGGCTCAAATTTGGACAATGATCTATCCATAACATATTCTAGCTACATTCATAGGCGTCCTAAACCCCAAATTACTCAAACTCAAAAATTCCAAAACAGCCCACTCAAAATAGTGAGTGACGGCTTACTTTTTGTCCCGACCTATTTTACGGTAAAATTCATATAAAATAATCTATAAAGAATTTTAATATCATTCCTTCTTGACATATCTTCGTAACTTCGAGATCTACAACTTTTGTTTAGGTTTGAGAACCTAATTCGGTACACACTAGGTTGTACACCTCAAAGAATAGCTATGTTAAAAATTGTCCCGAGAACAAACTGGCAGTCAGACAGTAGTTCACAAACAAATTCATAACTTCTTCGTTACATGTCCGTTTTTGATCATCTTTACATCAAATTAAATCTTATGAAGTCTACTTCAAATCTTATTTAGACCTTGACTTCATCCCATGCACCAAACAACACAGATCTAAGAGTTTACCCAACCTGTCCAGACAGCTTCAGTCACTGGACAGGCGTACAAATTTAATTATTTCAAAAATACACCAGCCCATAAAATGGTTCAATATTTTGGGTACTTCTAGATAACTTCCATATCTACAACTTTTTAGTTTACACCAACTTCAAATTCGAAACACGTGATTTTCTACAATTTTTACAAACCCAAAAATCGCGGCAGATTCTGGGCAGACCATTTTCGGTCCGACCCAGACTGCTTCAATCGGTCACCACGAACAAGCCACAAGGAATTTCTGTGATCTAAAAATTTCTACAGAAAGCTTACTTCCGTAGCTTTAATTTGATATATAGCCCACTCTCTAACTCTAAAAAATCGATTTTATAAAAATCCTTAAACCAACAGCAATATAACACCCAAATCTGCGAATTTCGTTCTTCAACTTCCTTTATTTTACATTAATTCGTGAATCATCCATAAGATTCATGAAAATCTATAGTTAAACCATTACACACAAGTTAACTCATGATCTAAAACCATTAATCTCAATAAATACTATCATTTACCCATGAGAACCAAAGATTAAACAAGGTTTTAGGGAATATACCTCAATAGTTTTTCCTTTTCTTTGGCTTAAGCTTTACTTTCTTTCTCCTTCTCTCTTTTTCTTCCTGCCGTGAGTACCATCACCTCTCTCTCTCAATATGTTTGCTGGTAATGCTCTTCCTAAATTGGTTTAATCAATACAATATAATCCAAGATAGGATAATAGATGAAATAATATGATTGGTTGATTTAGATTACATTAAGATAAGGTTTAAGATGATTGGCTCATAATACATCCACCTCATTAAAAATGTTGAGCTCAGCTGACCCACTAAAAATTATGGAGATTTAATTATCTTTTTGGGTCCTGCTTTTAATTATCTGACCCGTTCTTTGACTGTTTAACCCAAAAATCACATTTTTCAATATTACAGTCAATTTCTACTAATTTGGACGTCCCCGTCGTTGTGGTAACATCCATTTCTTCAAATTCACTTCCGAACTTCAAGTTTGACCATTTACCCTAAAAAGTCAAACGGTCAACTTTGACCAAAAAGTCAACTGAAACACATATCGTGTTTACAGTCCATACTTACTAAATTCGACGTTCCCGTCGTCATGGTGAAGTCCGTTTCTCAAAATTTATCTTCAAACTCAAAGTTTGACTTTTCATCTTGACCGGTCAAACTATTGACTTTGACCAAAAGTCAATCCCGACACTAAAATGTGTTTATCGTCTCTTCTAGCTAAATTCGACGTTCCGGACTCAACGGTGCAGCTCGCGTCTCCAAATTCCATCCCGAACTCAAATTCGGGTTGTTGACTCCCTTTAGTCGATCTTTGACCATTTTGCCATTTCTTAGTCACGGACGTTTTGAACATTTCCTCTCTTCTATAACACCAAGGTTATTAATCAACTCGTCAAGGGTAGCTTGGTCATTTTCCAATTTCTCCTAACTTTCCAAATAGAAATAAATATAACTTTATAAATGCTTACACATTTTCATTAATTAATAATCACATAGCTCATTAACCATATCAATATTTTAATATTACACAACCTAGGTTGGTCCATTAATTTAAATCAACCCATTAACTGAACTTTCTTTAATACCTTTAATTATATCAACCATAATTAAATACCTGAGTCCATACACTGATTTAATTAATCGCCCAGAATTTACAATTACTGTCAATAATTTCACTTCTCTATATTAAAATATTCCGGGTCGCTACATTCTTCCCCCCTTATAGTAACTTCGTCCCCGAAATTTCAATATAAGGTAACTCAAAAATATGAGGGTAATTCTTCCTCATCAGGTTCTCTGTACCTATATATCATATAGCTACATAACTTGGTGTATACCTTATCGTATACCCCTTCAACCAATTCTAGGTTTTAACTTCCAACAATTGTTTTCCTTAGATTAAGTTTTAGACTCAATCCTTACAAATGATTTCATCCTTGGAATTTCTATTACTAATAAAATATCAGAGTTTGTTTCATTTCCAACTCTTTACAACCCATGCCTACCCGACTAATCACATCGATTATCTTATTCTAGGCATCACTTTACGTATTGTTTTATAAATACTGTCCTAGTCCCTTTATGACAGAACTCAAATTCATTTCCAGTGATCACCCATCACTTTACCAGTATTAGCTTTATATCTAAACCTCAAATTTTCGCTTGAATCCTCCAAAGCTTAGAATTTCCATAATAAATTTTCTTATACCTCAAAGTAAAAACTTCTTACATAATCTCTTTTAGTCCAATAAATTCATCGAACTTTAAAGGTATTATATTACCTTATTATCAATATACCTCCAAGTATACACATAATCAAATTCTAGGTTTTAAAATATAAAAACCTATATTCACTCACATTTTAATCCTAACACCAAGATTAGGGTCAAATGTTTACTCACTTCTCTACAACTTTTACTGCTCCAAATCTAGGTTTTAACCTCAACCTTTATTTTATCATCAAGACCTTATTTAAAAATCTTGTAAAATATCTGGAATATTACAGTCTTTAGCTCTATCTCCATCTTTTGCAAGTCGTACAAAATACACTTTTGTGTTGTCAGCAGTGCACTTGTACTTGCATAAGATTTTCTGCTCAAAGCGTCAGCTACAACGTTCGCCTTTCCCGGGTGATACTGGATTGTGTGGTCATAATCCTTTAACAGCTCAAGCCAACGTCGTTGTCGCATGTTGAGTTCCTTCTGGGTGAAGAAATACTTGAGACTTTTATGATCCGTATAGATATCCACTTTTTCTCCGTACAAGTAGTGTCTCCAGATCTTCAACGCGAAAACGACTGCTGCCAACTCTAGATCATGAGTAGGATAATTTTTCTCATAATCTTTGAGTTGTCGAGAGGCGTAGGCTATAACCTTTCCATGTTGCATAAGGACACAGCCTAGACCTTTGCCAGAAGCATCGCTGTAGATAACAAATTCTCCTGATCCTGATGGTATGGTCAGAACAGGAGCTGAAACAAGTCTCCTCTTGAGTTCTTGAAAACTCTTCTCGCATTCCTCGCTCGATATAAGTTTTGTACTAGAATGAATGATACCGATATCTAGTAATTAAACTTTCAACTCTTGGTGTTCTATGGGGGCCATTTGGTATGGGACTTTAAAAATGGGCTTAGTGCCGGGTTCAAAATCGATACAGAATTCAATTTCACGGTTTGGGGTAAGCCAGAAAGTTCCTCAGAAAAAAACGTCAGGAAACTCATTAACAATGGGAATATCATTCAAGTTTGACGTGTTTTTGTTCAAATCAGTGACATGAGCTAAAAAGGCTTGACATCCGTTTTTCAATAAACGAATGGCTTTATGGCTAGAAATAACAGTTATAGATTTCAATGGTTTAGTTGCTTGAATTTGCATGACAGGTTGATTAGGAATATGAAAACTAATAATCTTATGAAAACAATCAATTTTAGCATGATGGGTAGTCAACCAATCAATTCCTAAAATCACATCAAATTCACGCATCTCCAAAGAAATAAGGTCAACAGGTAATGTGAGGTTGTTGATTTGAACTAGGCAAGATTTATAGATAGTAAATGTAATAGGTATTTCTCCCAATGAGGTTTCAACTGATAAGACAAGATTTAAGTTTTCAATAGTCAAATTTAAACGTTGAGTACATATAGGTGGGATAAAAGAGTGGATAGAGCCAGTATCTAATATGGCATAGACTTCACGAGAATTTATGAATAGCTTACCGGTTATCACCTCATTCGGTTTCTTGACTGTTATCGTCAAATCGAATCCCGAATACTTCATTCGGATCTTCACGTATTTCAACCATGGGAATACCACTGAATAATTTTCTAGCAAACTGTTTCTCGGGTTCATCAACTTCATCAGTAGTAAGGTACCAATGATTTCCATTAAAATAGTATTTTCGATAGACTGCAGTTTCCACGATAGTGACTAACTTAACCTGAATTCCTCTAAATTGTAACGCCCAAAAGTATAGAAACATCATTTTTAAATAATCTTGAAAATCATAGCTGGAACACCATAAATCCCAAAGACTAATATGAAAAGTCCATATATTCTGATCCTTTGTTATAGAGCATAACCAGGTAATATCACTCTCCCAATTAGTGAGTAAATTAAAGGCAATAATTTCCGCAAGTTCGTTACTTCCTTTAATTGCTTCTAAGAATGGATCTGGAACGACTGTAGCAGAGCTTTCACCTTCATCCTTACTGGATAGAACACGCATAATTTTTGCCTTAGGCAAATGATTCAACTCTGAGTTTGTAAGAAGATTATTCGTCGCCTCTTGCTTTGCAGCTACATTTGTTTCAGTAATTTCATAGTTAACCTCCTGATTTCCAGATGCCATAATTAACTGTGGTCACAAAATAAATGGTAGTTCAAATAAACTGATTCATCTCTTCATGTTCCTACATTCAAATCGATTCATTAGATAAAAAATAAATCTAATTTAGGTAGGACACACTAGTGATTGATTCTATTCGTCTCTCCCCTCCTAGTTCTAACCCCAGATCTCCATTAAAGACCATATCCCTAAGCTCTGATGCCAACTGTGACGCCCCCAAATCTGGGTCCACACAGCCCATACTTGAGTCGTCAAAAGACTACAACAAAATTATTATAACAAAGCACAACGTACAACAATAAAGTGTATAATAATACACAACTATGTGACGCCCCCAAATCTGGGCCCACACAGCCCAAACTTGAGTCGTCAAAATACTACAACAAAATTATTACAACAAAGCACAACGTACAACAATACAGTGTATAATAATACACAACTAAGTCTTCACTATTATTGCCACACTATTTTACAAAACGTGAAGACTATGATAACTATTCCTCGGACCCTCACTCCATTCCCCGGCTAGACCCTGTTATGTTTTCATCTCCTGTTGAAAAACAATGGAACAAAAGAAAGAGTGAGCTCAAATAGCCCAGTAAAGAATATCATGACTAAGATAATGACGAATAAATTATCATTAGTCTTCAACAGTTGAGTTCTTGATAGAATACAATAGACTACAAGGTTTATATCAAAAACTGCAGTTAAATTCTTAAACAACGTTCAGATCAATAATAGCAGCGGAATGAGTAATCTATTAGAAGAATAATGCAGACTATAATGTCCACTCGGTTCTCTTTTTAGGAAAAACATCATCAACTTTTATCATCTGAAATATCATTAGTCAAGATAATACAAATTCACAGTTCCTGATCATAATCATGCACATCAACAGTTCATCTTTGTACTACGGGCCAAAGATATTCAATATAGCACCAACGGTCATGATTATACCAGATTCAGCCTTTGGTCATAATCATACCAAACAACAATTCATCTTTGCACTACGGGCCAAAGATATTCAATATAGCACCAACGGTCATGATTATACCAGATTCAGCCTTTGGTCATAATCATACCAAACAACAATTCATCTTTGCACTACGGGCCAAAGAGAACATTCACCACGTGCCATAAAAGACACCGAACAGATGTATCGCCTTTAACCTATTATATCGCCTTTAACCTATCATCTGTTCAACAAATATATCACATCTGTGCCCCCGGCCACAGATATTCACAACAGCTTGATTTTTGGATGATTAGAATGATATAAATGATGAACAGAAGAGATAGGATAACAATAAGTATCGGAAGTTTACTTTGTACAGATTCAAATAATGTCCAAATTGTCAACATGATGTGGAGTGAAATTCAAGATCCACAGTTCAGAATAACGGTTACAATTCAATAGAAAGGTTCACGTAAATAGGAAGGTTCAGTTGAAATAATGAAGTTCAACTATTATGGAACATATAATATTTTCAGGAATTATAGAAGCAATAGTTCCATAATAAATTTCGATTTAGGAGTATGAAAGAAAATAATATCCCTTACCGTAGCAGGTTTGATTAACAAAAGGTGAAGGAAATTAATACAAAGGGTTATTCACCAACAGGCGGCAATCCGCTCCGTAAGGTTATTCCCACAATTTAATAGAATTTGAGTACAAAGAGTTATTCACCAAACAGGCGGCAATCCGCTCCGTAAGGTTATTCTCAGAGATTAATAATGAATGAATACGAAAGGTTATTCACCAACAGGCGGCAATCCGCTCCGTAAGGTTATTCCCACAATTTAATAGAATTTGAGTACAAAGAGTTATTCACCAAACAGGCGGCAATCCGCTCCGTAAGGTTATTCTCAGAGATTAATAATGAATGAATACGAAAGGTTATTCACCAACAGGCGGCAATCCGCTCCGTAAGGTTATTCCCACAATTTAATACATGGAAATAAGAGGCACGTCTTATGAGTAAGGAAGAAACAATATTATTATCGAGAATCAAATAATGATAATCCCTTACCATAGTATGTTTGAATAATGGAAGATGAAAAAGATGGTATCCCTTACCGTAACACGTGACTGGATATTGATTTAAATGAGGTTGATTAACTTGACCAGTACACGTATACTTATAGATCTTCACAAATACTTAAGATGACTTAAGCACACTTAGAGAGAACTTTCACAAGAAGTATTTAGAGAGAGAAAGAAAGAACAAGTAAGGAAGTTTATGAAAAATCCTTAAGTTAAGGCTTCTATTTATAGCCAAAAATCTTATCATTCATTTAATCTAAACCATTCATTTAAAGATCATCTTTTAATCTACACCATCCATTTCAAATATTATATTATCTTTAATCTACACCATCCATTTCAAATATTATATTATCTTTAATCTACACCATTCATTTCATATCACCTAATAATCACCTAACTTTATATTATAAACAAATCAATTTAATTATTCAACAATAATTCACACTTTAATCTACACCATTCATTTCATATCACCTAATAATCACCTAACTTTATATTATAAACAAATTAATTCAATTATTCAACAATAATTCACACTTTAATCTACACCATTCATTTCATATCACCTAATAATCACCTAACTTTATATTATAAACAAATAACTTTATCAATTCAATTATTATGACTAATTGTTATAAATACAGTATAGTTAGCTCTTAGATATCAAGTCAATAAATTAATGAAATATAACTGTTTAAATAACATCATAATAGAGATAACAATAATGTAAAATAAAGCATACGTTACTGTGTAATGACAATTATTGATTCAATAATGTGAATTACTGTGCATATGTTACTGTGACAATTACTAGGTTCAATAATTTTAAAAACAGTGCAACAACAATTATTGACTTGATAATATAAAATATTATGCAGTGACAATTATCGATGAAATGATGCGTAACAGTTACGGTGTCAATTATCAGACCAAAAATATGAGACACTATGCAATACCGTGTGTTACTGTAGAGTACCGAGTGCTACAGAAAATACCAATAACTACCGTATGCTACTATTCTTTTATCACCGGTATTTTAACAGTTCCGTTGACTATTTTTATTTAAAAAGGTTATTTCTGTCGTTTTCTATATCCGACAAATATTCCGTTGTGGGGTCCACCAATAATTTGTTATTTCGGCGCCGTCGGACCAAACGAATATTCTCCGACCAAACGAATATTCCCCGACAAAGCGAATATTGTCCGACAAAATAAAATTTGCACATAACATCCTTAACTTTTAACTTTATCGATTTAACCACTTACTGTTTAAAAAAAATATCTATATGAAGAAAAATTAAATTTTGTATTTCATAAAATTCGGGGTCTTACAACCTCCCCTCCTTATGAAATTTCGTCCCCGAAATTGACGTACCTGACATATCGAAGAGGTAAGGATACTTAGATTTCATCTCAGATTCTAGCTCCCAGGTCATTTCCTCAGTATCTTGGTTCCTCCATAAAACCTTAACTTGAGGTATAACCTTTGAGCGTAGGATCTGCTCCTTCTTATCCAGGATCTTAACAGGTACCTCCTCGTACGTTAAATCCTCTGCTATAACGTCTGGTTCTAACTCAATGACGTGGTTTGGGTCCTTCACATATTTACGTAACATAGATATGTGAAAAACGTTATGGATGCGAGACATACTTGGTGGTAGGGCTAGTCTGTAGGCTACGGTTCCTATTCGATCGAGGATTTCAAATGGGCCAATAAATCGAGGGTTAAGCTTTCCTCTCTTTCCGAATCTCGTAACCCCTTTCCATGGAGAAACACGTAAGAATACATGATCTCCGACGTTGAAACTTTCGTCTCTCCGATGAAGATCAGCATAACTCTTTTGTCGTTCTTGTGCGGTCTGTATTCGTTGTCGGATCATTTGGATCTTTTCGGTCGTCAAGCGTACCAACTCGGGTCCCAACAATTTTGCTTCTCCTACCTCATTCCAACATATTGGAGAGCGACACTTCCTTCCATACAATGCCTCGAATGGAGCCATGCCTATGCTTGCTTGGTAACTGTTGTTGTAAGAAAATTCCACCAACGGCAAATACTTATCCCAACTTCCTTTGAAGTCTAATACACAAAGTCTCAAAAGATCTTCGAGGGTCTGGATCGTCCTTTCCGATTGTCCGTCCGTTTGAGGATGGTATGCAGAACTAAAACGTAGTTCAGTGCCCATAGCTTTTTGTAGACTGATCCAAAAGCGTGAAGTGAATCTAGGATCTCGATCAGAAACTATGGAAACTGGCATGCCATGCAATCTCACGATCTCATTTATGTACATACCGGCAAGACGTTCAAGTGAAAAGTTTTCTCGTATAGGCAAGAAATGAGCAGATTTGGTCAATCTATCTACGATCACCCAAATTGCATCTAAGCCTTGAGAAACTTTTGGAAGACCCGTCACGAAGTCCATATTGATGTGTTCCCACTTCCATTCGGGAACTTCAAGTGATTGTAATGGACCTTTAGGAACTTGATGTTCTGCCTTGACACGTTGACAAGTTAGGCACCTTGAGATAAACTCCGCAATCTCTCTTTTCATATTGTTCCACCAAAATGTATGTCGAAGATCTCGATACATCTTGGTACCTCCTGGGTGGATTGCAAACGGCGTGTTGTGTGCCTCCATCATGATTTTATGCTTTAATTCAGGATCGTTAGGAACACAGAGTCGAGAGTTGACTCGAAGTATTCCTTTCTCGTCGATTCTTGCTTCGGGAATGACACCTTCTTGTACTTTCTTTATCATGTTTATCAGTTCCGGATCGGTAGCTTGAGCAGCTTTAATTTTATCGATTAAAGTTGGTTCTACTCGCACGTGAGCAATCTTCGAGTGGGTCCCTGGTGTCTTTAGCTCTATCTCCATCTTTTGCAAGTCGTACAAAATACACTTTTGTGTTGTTAGCAGTGCACTTGTACTTGCATAAGATTTTCTGCTCAAAGCGTCAGCTACAACGTTCGCCTTTCCTGGGTGATACTGGATTGTGTGGTCATAATCCTTTAACAGCTCAAGCCAACGTCGTTGTCGCATGTTGAGTTCCTTCTGGGTGAAGAAATACTTGAGACTTTTATGATCCGTATAGATATCCACTTTTTCTCCGTACAAGTAGTGTCTCCAGATCTTCAACGCGAAAACGACTGCTGCCAACTCTAGATCATGAGTAGGATAATTTTTCTCATAATCTTTGAGTTGTCGAGAGGCGTAGGCTATAACCTTTCCATGTTGCATAAGGACACAGCCTAGACCTTTGCCAGAAGCATCGCTGTAGATAACAAATTCTCCTGATCCTGATGGTATGGTCAGAACAGGAGCTGAAACCAGTCTCTTCTTGAGTTCTTGGAAACTTTTCTCGCATTCCTCGTTCCATATGAATTTTGTGCTTTTCCGAGTAAGCTGCGTTAATGGAGTGGCGATTCGAGAAAATCCTTCTACGAATCTCCGATAATAACCAGCTAGACCCAGAAAACTTCGGACTTCGGTTACTGTTTTGGGTTGTTCCCAATTTAGTACCGTTTCAATCTTCGCAGGATCGACTGATATTCCTTGACTAGAAATCACATGCCCAAGAAACGCGACCTCCTCAAGCCAGAACTCACATTTCTTCAACTTGGCATATAATTTGTTTTCACGGAGCTTTTGTAGTATCAATCTCAGGTGTTGTTCATGATCCTCGCGACTCTTGGAGTATATGAGGATGTCATCAATAAAGACAACCACAAAATGATCCAAATGTTCCTTGAATATCCGGTTCATCATGTCCATGAAAGCTGCAGGAGCATTAGTTAGTCCAAAAGGCATGACTAAGAACTCATAATGCCCATAACGAGTTCTGAAAGCAGTCTTTGGAATGTCCTTAGCTTTAACCTTTAACTGATGATATCCAGAACGGAGATCAATCTTTGAGAAATGTTGAGCGCCTTGCAATTGATCAAACATGTCATCAATCCGAGGTAACGGGTACCTGTTCTTGATGGTGACATGGTTCAATTCTCGGTAGTCAATGCACAATCTCATACTCCCGTCTTTCTTCTTCACAAATAGAACAGGAGCACCCCAAGGTGATGCACTCGGACGAATGAAACCGGTATCCAACAATTCCTGTAGTTGGACTTTTAACTCTTGAAGTTCAATGGGAGCCATTCGGTAGGGAGCTTTGGAAATGGGCTTGGTACCGGGTTCAAGATCAATATAAAAATCAATTTCACGGTTTGGGGGTAAGCCAGGAAGTTCTTCAGGAAAAACGTCAGGAAACTCATTAACAATGGGAATATCATTCAAGTTTGACGTATTTTTGTTCAAATCAGTGACATGAGCTAAAAAGGCTTGACATCCGTTTTTCAATAAACGAATGGCTTTATGGCTAGAAATAACAGTTATAGATTTCAATGGTTTAGTTGCTTGAATTTGCATGACAGGTTGATTAGGAATATGAAAACTAATAATCTTATGAAAACAATCAATTTTAGCATGATGGGTAGTCAACCAATCAATTCCTAAAATCACATCAAATTCACGCATCTCCAAAGAAATAAGGTCAACAGATAATGTGAGGTTGTTGATTTGAACTAGGCAAGATTTATAGACAGTAGATGTAATGGTCATTTCTCCTAATGGGGTTTCAACTGATAAGTCAAAGTCCAAGTTTTCAGGAGTTAAGTTTAAACGCTGAGCACATGCAGGTGAGATAAAAGAATGGGTAGAGCCAGTATCTAACAAAGCGTAGACTTCACGAGAATTTATGAATAGCTTACCGGTTATCACCTCGTTCGAGTTTCGCGCCATTTGGGATGTCACAACAAAAGCTCTCCCTTGAACTACAGATTTTCCTTTATCCGCGCTAGCTTTTGGTATCATCATTGCAGCTGGACTTGATTTTGTGGCAGGACAAAACCGCGCAAGATGACCCTCTTTCCCACAACTGTAGCACTTTTTAGACTGCAGAGTACAGTTTGGGCTGATGTGACCTTCCTGACCACACCTATAGCATCTCACTGGTGGTCGATCTTCTCCCCTTGAAACTGGGGTCGGTGCTGGTGTTGGTACTGGTGCTGGTGCCCTTCCATAATTATTATGGAATCTCTTTCTTTTGAAATTGTTCCCACTAGATTCTCCTCTTCTGTTATTTGGTGTGGAATTACCACCGAAGTGTTGGTTACCTCCTCGATGGTTTTCGTTCCTGTGGTTGTTGTCACTCCTTTCTCTATGCTGATCATTAACTCTTGGTTGCAATGTTTCATCTGTTTGCTCCACCCTTTGAGCCCTATCTACAACATCTGAATACAAACTGAATTTATGAGAACTAAGTTGTTGACGAATTTTGAGTCTCAAACCTCTCAGGAACATTCGACTCATTCGTGCTTCGTCATCTACTAGATGAGTCGCAAAACGAGACAGTTCAGCAAACTTAGCTTCATATTGAGAAACTGTCATGTTTCCCTGCTCCAGCTTAATGAATTCCACTTCCTTCATATGGCGGATGCTTTCTGGGAAGTACTTCTCGTTAAACAGTTCTTCGAATTCTGTCCAAGACATTTCGAGTGCTGAAGGTTGGATACGTTTTACCGCTTCCCACCAATGGTCCGCCTCACCTCGTAACATAAAAGTGGCAAATGACACCTTCTGATCATCAGCGCATTGTAAGACATCAAGTATTTTTGTCGTCTGCTTCAGCCATGCCTCCGCTTTGAGTGGGTCAGGCTTCCCGTGGAATTCAGGTGGTCCTAATTCTTTAAATTGCTTAACAGTGACCATCCTCAAATTGCCAGCGTTTCTACCGTTATTATTGACTGGATTTCCTCTTCCTTGATTCTGTATGAACTGCATGAAATTCCTAAAGAATCCATCGTTCATCATGTTATCAGGAACATTATTTCCTGAGTTGGCAGGAGGATTGTTTGGGGCCTCTTGATTCTCGGCTACATTCGCTTCAGGCATTCCATAGTTAACCTCTTGATTTCCAGATGCCATACTAAACTGTGGTCACAAAATAAATGTTAGTTCAAATAAACTGACTCATCACTTCATGTTCCTACATTCAAATCGACTCATTAGATAATAAAATCTATTTTAGGTAGGACACACTAGTGACTGATTCTATTCGTCTCTCCCCTCCTAGTTCTACCCCAGATCTCCATTAAAGACCATATCCCTAAGCTCTGATGCCAACTGTGACGCCCCCAAATCTGGGCCCACACAGCCCAAACTTGAGTCGTCAAAATACTACAACAAAATTATTACAACAAAGCACAACGTACAACAATACAGTGTATAATAATACACAACTAAGTCTTCACTATTATTGCCACACTATTTTACAAAACGTGAAGACTATGATAACTATTCCTCGGACCCTCACTCCATTCCCCGGCTAGACCCTGTTATGTTTTCATCTCCTGTTGAAAAACAATGGAACAAAAGAAAGGGTGAGCTCAAATAGCCCAGTAAAGAATATCATGACTAAGATAATGACGAATAAATTATCATTAGTCTTCAACAGTTGAGTTCTTGATAGAATACAATAGACTACAAGGTTTATATCAAAAACTGCAGTTAAATTCTTAAACAACGTTCAGATCAATAATAGCAGCGGAATGAGTAATCTATTAGAAGAATAATGCAGACTATAATGTCCACTCGGTTCTCTTTTTAGGAAAAACATCATCAACTTTTATCATCTGAAATATCATTAGTCAAGATAATACAAATTCACAGTTCCTGATCATAATCATGCACATCAACAGTTCATCTTTGTACTACGGGCCAAAGATATTCAATATAGCACCAACGGTCATGATTATACCAGATTCAGCCTTTGGTCATAATCATACCAAACAACAATTCATCTTTGCACTACGGGCCAAAGATATTCAATATAGCACCAACGGTCATGATTATACCAGATTCAGCCTTTGGTCATAATCATACCAAACAACAATTCATCTTTGCACTACGGGCCAAAGAGAACATTCACCACGTGCCATAAAAGACACCGAACAGATGTATCGCCTTTAACCTATTATATCGCCTTTAACCTATCATCTGTTCAACAAATATATCACATCTGTGCCCCCGGCCACATATATTCACAACAGCTTGATTTTTGGATGATTAGAATGATATAAATGATGAACAGAAGAAATAGGATAACAATAAGTATCGGAAGTTTACTTTGTACAGATTCAAATAATGTCCAAATTGTCAACATGATGTGGAGTGAAATTCAAGATCCACAGTTCAGAATAACGGTTACAATTCAATAGAAAGGTTCACGTAAATAGGAAGGTTCAGTTGAAATAATGAAGTTCAACTATTATGGAACATATAATATTTTCAGGAATTATAGAAGCAATAGTTCCATAATAAATTTCGATTTAGGAGTATGAAAGAAAATAATATCCCTTACCGTAGCAGGTTTGATTAACAAAAGGTGAAGGAAATTAATACAAAGGGTTATTCACCAACAGGCGGCAATCCGCTCCGTAAGGTTATTCCCACAATTTAATAGAATTTGAGTACAAAGAGTTATTCACCAAACAGGCGGCAATCCGCTCCGTAAGGTTATTCTCAGAGATTAATAATGAATGAATACGAAAGGTTATTCACCAACAGGCGGCAATCCGCTCCGTAAGGTTATTCCCACAATTTAATAGAATTTGAGTACAAAGAGTTATTCACCAAACAGGCGGCAATCCGCTCCGTAAGGTTATTCTCAGAGATTAATAATGAATGAATACGAAAGGTTATTCACCAACAGGCGGCAATCCGCTCCGTAAGGTTATTCCCACAATTTAATACATGGAAATAAGAGGCACGTCTTATGAGTAAGGAAGAAACAATATTATTATCGAGAATCAAATAATGATAATCCCTTACCATAGTATGTTTGAATAATGGAAGATGAAAAAGATGGTATCCCTTACCGTAACACGTGACTGGATATTGATTTAAATGAGGTTGATTAACTTGAACAGTACACGTATACTTATAGATCTTCACAAATACTCAAGATGACTTAAGCACACTTAGAGAGAACTTTCACAAGAAGTATTTAGAGAGAGAAAGAAAGAACAAGTAAGGAAGTTTATGAAAAATCCTTAAGTTAAGGCTTCTATTTATAGCCAAAAATCTTATCATTCATTTAATCTAAACCATTCATTTAAAGATCATCTTTTAATCTACACCATCCATTTCAAATATTATATTATCTTTAATCTACACCATTCATTTCATATCACCTAATAATCACCTAACTTTATATTATAAACAAATCAATTTAATTATTCAACAATAATTCACACTTTAATCTACACCATTCATTTCATATCACCTAATAATCACCTAACTTTATATTATAAACAAATCAATTCAATTATTCATGGCGGATGCTTTCTGGGAAATACTTCTCGTTAAACAGTTCTTCGAATTCTATCCAAGACATTTTGAGTGCTAAAGGTTGGATACGTTTTACCGCTTCCCACCAATGGTCCGCCTCACCTCGTAACATAAAAGTGGCAAATGACACCTTTTGATCATCAGTGCATTGTAAGACATCAAGTATTTTTGTCGTCTGCTTCAGCCATGTCTCCGCTTTGAGTGGGTCAGGCTTTCCGTGGAATTCAGGTGGTCCCAATTCTTTAAATTGCTTGACAGTGACCATCCTCAAATTACCAGCGTTTCTACCGTTATTATTGACTGGATTTCCTCTTGCTTGATTCTGTATGAACTGCATGAAATTCCTAAAGAATCCATCGTTCATCATGTTATCAGGAACATTATTTTCTGAGTTGGCAGGAGGATTGTTTGGGGCCTCCTGATTCTCGGCTACATTTGCTTCGGGTATTCCATAATTAACCTCTTGATTTCCAGATGCCATACTTAACCGTGGTCACAAAATAATTGTTAGTTCAAACAAACTGACTCATCTCTTCATGTTCCTACATTCAAATCGATTCATTAGATAAAAATCTAATTTAGATAGGACACACTAGTGATTGATTCTATTCGTCTCTCCCCTCCTAGTTCTAACCCCAGATCTCCATTAAAGACCATATCCCTAAGCTCTGATGCCAACTGTGACGCCCCCAAATCTAGGCTCATACAGCCCAAACTTGAGTCGTCAAAAGACTACAACAAAATTATTACAAGATAGAATAACGTTCAACAATACAGTGTATAATAATACACAACTAAGTCTTCATAATTATTGACACACTATATACAACATGTGAAGACTACAATAGCTATCACTCGGACCGTCACTCCATTCCCTTGCTAGACCCGGCTACTCTCTCATTTTCTGAAAAACAATGGAACAAAAGAAAGGGTGAGCTCAAATAGCCCAGTAAAGAATATCATGACTAAGATAATGACAAGTAAATTATCGTTAGCCTTCAACGGTTGAGTTCTTGATAGAATACAATAGACTACAAGGTTTGTATCAAAAACTGTAGTTAAATTCTTAAACAATGTTCAGATCAATAATAGCAGCGGAATGAGCAATCTATTAGAAGAATAATGCAGACTATAGTGTCCACTCGCTTCTCTTTTTAGTAAAAATATCATCAACTTTTATCATCTGAAATACCATTAGTCAAGATAATACAAATTCACAGTTCCTGATCATAATCATGCAGATCAACAGTTCATCTTTGCACTACGGGCCAAAGACATTCAATATAACACCAACGATCATGATTATACCAGATTCAGCCTTTGGTCATAATCATACCAAACAACAGTTCATCTTTGCACTACGGGCCAAAGAGAACATTCACCACGTGCCATAAAAGACACCGAACAGATGTATCGCCTTTAACCTATTATATCGCCTTTAACCTATCATCTGTTCAACAATTATATCGCATCTGTGCCCCCGACCACAGATATTCACAACAACTTGAATTTGGATGATTAGAATGATATAAATGATGAACAGAAGAAACAGGATAAACAATAAGTATCAGAAGTTTACTTTGTACAGATTCAAATAATGTCCAAATTGTCAACATGATGTGGAGTGAAATTTAAAAATGATATTCAAGATCCACAGTTCAGAATAACGGTTACAGTTCAATAGAAAGGTTCACGTAAATAGGATGGTTCAATTGAAATAATGAAGTGCAACTATTATGGAACATATAATATTTTCAGGAATTATAGAAGCAATAGTTCCATAATAAGTTTCGATTTAGGTGTATGAAAGAAAATAATATCCCTTACCGTAGCAGGTTTGATTAACAAAAGGTGAAGGAAATTAATATCTCTTACCATAGTAAGTTTGAATAATGGAAGATGAAAAAGATGGTATCCTTTATGAGTATAAAGGAAAATAATATCACTTACGAATATGAAAGAAAATGATATTATAAACGAATATGCAATAAAAGTGTCATGTGATAATTCGTGTAAACAAATTATTTCCACAAGAGACAAATAAGAAATGAATACAAAGAGTAATTCACCAAACATGCGGTAATCCGCGTAGTCAGGTTATTCTCAGAGATTAATAAGGAATGAATACGAAAGGTTATTCACCAACAGGCGATAATCCGCACCGTAAGGTTATTCCCACAATTTAATAAAAATTGAATACGAAGAGTCATTCACCAAACAGGCGATAATCCGCACCGTAAGGTTATTCTCAGAGATTAATAAGGAATGAATACGAAAGGTTATTCACCAACAGGCGATAATCCGCACCGTAAGGTTATTCCCATAAATTAATACATGGAAATAAATGACATATCTTATGAGTAAGAAAGAAACGATATTATTTTCGAGAATCAAATAATGATAATCCTTTACCTTAACACGTGACTGGATATTGATTTAAATGAGGTTGATTAACTTGAACAGTACACGTACACTTATAAATCTTCACAAATACTCAAGATGACTTAAGCACACTTAGAGAAAACTTTCACAAGAAGTATTTAGAGAGAGAAAGAAAGAACAAGTAAGGAAGTTTATGAAAAATCCTTAAGTTAAGGCCTCTATTTATAGCCAAAAATCTTATCATAACCAAGATTTCCTAATTTAATCCAAACCGTTCATTTCAAGATAATGTTTAATCCATACCATTCATTTCATCTTTTAAGATAAACCATTCATTTAATTATCATCTTTTAATCTACATCATCCATTTCAAATTCTATATTATCTTTAATCTATACTATTCATTTCATCTTTTAAGATTTCCTTAATCTAAACCATTCATTTAAATATCATCTTTTAATCTACACCATCCATTTTAAATTCTATATTATCTTTAATCTATACCATTCATTTTATATCACCTAACTTTATATTATAAACAAATAAATTTATCAATTCAATTATTCAACAATAATTCACACTTATTCATTATTATGACTAATTGTTATAAATACAGTGTAGTTGATTTTCTGAGTTAGATATCAAGTCAATTAATTAATGAAATACAACTGTTTAAATAATACCATAACAGAGATAACAATAATGCAGAAAGTATGCAAAAGAAAGATTACGTTACTGTGTTATGATAATTATTGATTCAATAATGTGAATTACTGTGCATATGCTACTGTGACAATTATCAATTTAATAACATGAATTATTGTGCATGTGACAATAAAGTCAAATATTGTTCCGTAACCACTTTGTCAGTTTAATAATACGAAACACTGTGCAATGCCGTGTGCTACTGTGCAATACTGTGTGCTACTGTGCAATACCGTATGTTACTTGTAATACCGTATATTACTATTCTTTTACCACCGGATATTTTAACAATTAAAAGTAATAGTACCATTGACCTTTTTAAAAATTATTTATGTCATTTTCTATATCCGACAATTATTCTTTGTAGGGTCCACCTTTGTGGGGTCCACCAATGATTGGTTCGTACGGCGCCGTCGTACGAACATTCCCTGACAGAACGAATATTCCCCGACCAAAAGAATATTGTCCGACATAATATAATTTACACATAACATCCTTAACTTTTAACTTTATCAATTCAACCACTTACTGTTTCATGAAAATATATATGAAGAAAAATAAATTTTATATTTCATAAAATTCGGGGTCTTACATGAGTAGTTGGTTGTGATGTCTCACCAACATTCTCATCGAAATGCCTTTTTCTACGAATTTGGCGTCTTTCAGGAAACACCGGATCAATCTCCATTTCAATAGCAATTTCTTTAGCAGTAATCATAGCCTCAATAAACCCAGTTTCCCTGTATTTTTCAAAAAAAGCAATCAACCCTTTTACTTCATCTATAGCAACATCAATAAGCATATCCGCAGATTGTAGGTCTTTGCTAACATTGTTAACATTAAGCAATATGTCATACCAAATAACCATGGCCAATAAAAATTCAAAATTGCCAAGCTCATATGTTGCTAAAGAATTAGCTTCACTTCTTACCCTCGACTCATTGTCACTTTCTGCTAATTGAAGTAAAGCTTCTCTTATGTCTTCAGCTTGGAATCTTATGGGTTTAACACTTTCTATGCGACTTTCCCACCGTGTGGCTGATAATGATTTGACTGTCAACCCTGTTACGTTGTCTTTCAATATCTGCCATCGCTTTGTAGAATTAGCAAACAACGTATAAATACGTTGTAACACTCCAAAAAAATCTTTTGCTTTGCCACAAGAGTTTGCTATATCACAAAGTGTTAAGTTAAGGCTATGACAGCCACATGGAGTATATAATGCTCTTGGATTTATATCTAAAAGTCTTTTTTGTACCCCTAGGTTTCTTCCTCTCATATTTGACCCATTATCATATCCTTGTCCTATCACATTATCAATATCAAGGTCAAGAGTTTTCAACATAGTTCGCAACTCTTCAAAAAGTCCTCCCCCTGATGTATCTTTCACATTCAAAAATTCTACAAAGTACTCATGTACTTTTATTGGACTGCTAGAGACATCCACACATCGTAGTATCAAAGACATTTGTTCTTGGTGACTAACATCAAGAGTACAATCAAGTATCACAGAAAAATATTTAGCTTCTTTAATTTTGTTAATGATGGTACTTTTGATTTCAGATGCTAACAAAAGTATCAACTCATTTTGAATTTTATGGCTGAGATAATGATGATGAACCTCACTTTGTAGAACACGTCTAACATGCTCCTCCATCACTGATTCACACTCTGCCATCATTTCAATCAGGCCCAAAAAGTTCCCATTATTCTCTTCATACAGTCTCTCGTTCGTTCCACGAAATGCGAGGTTATGCTTAGCAAGATATTTCACAACAGAAATTATTCTTCGTAACACCTTCCTCCAATGTTCTTTTTCTCTCCTAATTTGATCCTGAACAGCTTTATCAATTGTTTCATTTCTTTTCAATCTAATACGCAAATCAATCCAATTGCTCATGTGATTAACATGCTCATAACTTGACTCATGTTCTTTAAGCCTAACACCAAGATGAGCCCAATCTCTAATTCCGTTATTTGCTAACTGACTTTTCTGGGGTCCTTTTTTAAACAGCTTACAACAAAAACAAAACACTTTATCAAGCTCCTTTGAATACACTAACCACTCTCTGTCATGTTTCTCTCCATTAGATAAATGTCGAGTGTAAAACTTTGAAGAGAAACATCTAGAGAGATGATCTTTAGGACCTTTCTCTATTAATTGATCTCTAACAGGACCCTTTTCCACTAAGAGATCTCTCAACTTGCTATCAAGACTATCCCAATTTCTGGGATCATAAATTTTCAAGGGGATGGATTGACTTGGTCCTTCATCATCACTTTCATGATGTTCAATATCATCAACATTTGCATCATCACCAACCCCCGAATCAGTCACATGTTCCTCCGCATTATTTTCATTATTGTTTAGTTCCTCAACGTCATTTTGTTGATCATCCAATAAACCTTCATTTGAAGATTGTAGTTGTGGTTCTTTAACAATAAACCTATCAAGAGCTCCTCTTTGAGATTGACTCAATTGTTCATCTTTTCTCTTTTTTGCTCGTTTTTCATGTCCAGATAGATATTTTCTTTTTCCAATCATTTTCACAACACACAAAAATAATAATCACAGAACATGGACATGGAACAAAACAGCAGAACCTGAACAACAAAAATAATAATCAACTCCATAACCAACTAAACATAGATAAACATTGTAACGAAATTCCATCATATTCAAGTCAAGTAACAAAAAAATGCAATAAAATTTATTCCTGAAATTCATCCAAGGTGGGAAAATGAATTTTGAATATTTCCCCAGTGGTAAGGTACAAGATGAATTGATTCCTGTTCAAAATATTTCTAAGAATTGAGACAATCAATAATGCTATTTGCTTCAATCTGGAGCTCATATAGTCATAGTTTGTAGGCTTGTAATAGAAATAACTACTAAAGTACCCCACTTCTATATTAAATATAGACCATAATAAAATCTAACAAAGGGCGTGAATCTTTCTTTATAATCTTCCTTCGCCCTTAGGCATCACCCGAGGTCCCGAAAGATGGACAAAAAGATTCACAAGAAACAAAAATAGGTGAAATCAACAAATTTGCCAGAAACAAAAACATGCTTTATTTATAAACAATAAAAAGCAAGGATGAAACCAATAGATCCCTCACATTCACTCATTCAGTCCAAACAATAAAAGAAACAGGGGAAAACTCACCATTTTGGAGGTGTGCTTCGATGGAAGGATCAACAAAGAGAGATTTGAGGAGGAGAAAATTTAGAGACAGAAAGAAAGAGAGAGAAACCCTCCGATAATGAGGGCTTTGAAAAGTGAAAATAATCTCTTTTTTATTAGGCTGCTTGTCCGTACGCGAGCAAAAAAATTAGACCTTGGAGTCGAACTCGAGTCGCGTAGTTTGAATTTAAAAATTTTAACCAGCGCCACCAAGGTAAAATTGTGTATAATATAAGTACTTTTTGAATATTTATATAAAGTATACATATGCACAAAAAAAAATTATGGGCCCTCCAAATTTGGGGGCCCTGTGCGGTCGCCCCTTCTGCACCTCCTCAGGGTCGGCCCTGCAAGTGGTTCATCTAAGAAAGTCGGGCAAGTGGTTCACCGGATTTGGCTGGGCACATTCGAAACTCCTGAGGAAGCCTCGAAGGTTTATCTTTCCAAGAAAAATGAACTGGTTGTAAGTAAAAGAGGTATGGTTTCTTCTTCCCAGAAAAAAAAAGAAACAAACCCTTTGAATTTTTTAGTGAAGAAATTGATACCCAGGTGAAGAAAAGTCCTGTTTATAATGAAGAAATTGTGTTTAAACTCCTGAAGAAGGAGATATGGTTGCTTCCCGCAGAAAACGAAGCAAACCCATTAATGTTTTTGGTGAAAATTTTGAAACCCAAATAAAGAAAAATCATGTTTACTGTAAAGAAATGGTGGGTGCTTATGAGAATTGGGTTTTTTTGGCAAGTTGACTTCGCCGAGATCATTTCGCTAGAGATTAAGAACATCAATTCGACAGAAATTAAGAACTCCGATAATAAAGGAGCGACCAGATCATATTTTCCTCTCTAAAGATTTCTCTCTCAAATCATTCCTCATATTCACTCACTCAATCATCATTCTCTTTCTAAAATTTTCATTTCAAAAGGCCTTACTGCCATCATTCGTCGTGTCATCCGCTTCTTCTTCCATGACCGCCATTAAAGCCAAGAACAACGTTGATGAGATTTTAAACTTTGGTGTAATTGTTTGATTCACGGCATGCAATTAGTTATGGGTATTTTAGTTTAGTAGTAAGATTTAGTGTTTTAGTGATGGTGGTGGTGGTAGGTGCGGTGGGGAAGGCAAGGCGGCGAAGGTGAGGGGAGAAGGTTCCGTGAAGGAGATTCGGGTCACGGTATTTCTCTTTCTTTTTCTTTTTCAATTTCCCCATTTTGTTTTTGAATTTTCATAAACGTGAATGCCATGTGGAAAAATATATTACGTGGAGAGATGCTCTTTGCACGTGACTCTTTTTCTGTTTAAATTAATAGATTTTGTAATATTTTATAAAAAATATATAGTTCAGTGACTCGATTATAAAAAAAAAATAGTTCAATGATGTATTTGTAAATTAGAGTCGACTACAGTTAATGTTGCAAACGAGTCGAATCGATTCGAATTCTAAACTACTCCGATTCAACTCGTGAGGTTAAAGTATTATTCGAATTCGACTCAGATTTGACTCGACTCGAATTTTTGTTACTTGAATTCAATTATACTCAGATCGAATTATATTCAAACTACTAACGAATTCGACTCTACACATAGTAAATAGCTTTATAATGAATATAATTATTAATTGAATTTATTATTTTACCTAGAAATGAAAAAATAGAATTATAATTATATTTTACAAATATAAAATTATAATTAAAATTATAAATAAAAAATAATAACTAATTATTTAAAAAAATAATTGTGTATATATTATAAGAGAATGTATTGAGTATCTATTCGAATACGTATAAATCAAGTATTATCTAATCATGATTAAAAATTCGAGTAGTTTGAATCTTAAACGAATAGAGTATAATCTTTGTCAGATTCTACTCGTATTTTTATTCAAAATATTTTTTATACTCAAATTTGAATCATATTATTAACAAATTCGAGTCTCTTTTATCTGATTATGCGCCTATCATATAGTGTGTTACAGTTTCTTCTAACATTTATTGGTTTCATAAGTAGTTTAACAGAAGAAGCAACAAAACATGTATATTATTCTGAGCACTTGATTGATCTAAGTAGTGTTCTCAGACCCGGACCGGTGATCGAACCGAAAAAGTTATCGGGCGGACGGGTCACTGGTCCAACCAGTGGTCGGACTGTTATTGAACCGGTGACATCATTAATATGTACTAAATAATAAATAATTAAATATATTAATTATTATTATATATTATATATAATATTTAGTAAACATGTAAAATTAATCAATTTATCAACACACAAAAAAAAATTTAAACCTATTTGTATAATGTTTACTTCATGCAATTCAAATAAATACTAAATTTATATATAAAAAAAGATATTAAATCATGATCATAACACAAAATTCAAGACTCAAGAGTGATAAAATCAAATACAAATGAACAAAAACATCTCTAGGATATATTCAATCAAATTCGGTAAAAAAATAAATATATTTGTACAATATTTATTTTATATAATTCAAATAAATACTAAATCTATATGAAAAGAAATATATTAAATCATGATCATAATTCAAAATTCAATCAAGGATATATTTAATCAAGTTTAAATTTTTTAAATTTTTTTTTTTTTTTAAAAAAAAAAAAAAAAAGGAAGTAGGGAACCGGTAAAACTGGTGACTGGGTCACCGGTTCGACCGGTCCGACCGCCGATTCACCGGTTTTGACTGATTTTTGACCCAAAACGGTTTTTGGGCTTGAACCGGACCGAAAAATAAACCGGTTTCGGTTGAACCGCGGTCCGACCGCCGGTCCGGTCCGATTTTCAAAACCTTGGATCTAACATAATGCAACCATTGCCACCCATCGGAAAAGATTGTTGTTGCAGCAATCTTTTCTTTTTCTTGGACATTATTTAATTAACTTTTTATCTAAGCAATGAGCTTAACTTTTAAGTTCTTTTCCTGTGCTGTAAGCTTTGTCCACACGATTAGTGAATGCGATTGAAGGATATATTAAAGAGATTGTTGGCGTATTAAGAAGATCAGCTATAGTTAGATTTATACACCACTTGTATCAAACATAAAAGAAAACAAGGCTTTAGAATGCCAACACGAAGGTTAAGAAAACGATTAACGCTAGGCAAACTAAGAATAAGTTTACAAATACAATAATAAAATATAATATTAAACACAATATCATTTTTAATTATTAAAAAATAGGATTTGACGCAGAAATTTGTGCTAAATTTTACTTTTTAATGGTTAAGATAAATGTAATATTTGGTGTTGTGTTTAAGAGTTTTGTATATAGTGTTGTCCGCAAACTAATCCCTATCATCACTTTGAGGGGATCTTATTTTATTATTTGGCAAATTGATTTAAGTACTATTTCATATGAATTTTATTTGAGTAGTATTTTAGATGAGTTTCTTTACTATAATTGAATTTTATTGAGGTGTCGTTTAATTTTGTTTGAGACCAAGGGAACAGGGTAGTCATGTGTTAGCTAATTTAATTCAATCCGATGTTCTTTTTTTCCTTACGTTTTGGTTAGAAGATGTTCACTCTAGTATTTCTCCTTTGGTTGTACAAGACATTCAAGTTTGAATAAAATTAAATCTTGTTAGGCAGTGACGAAGCTTAGAAATAATTTTAAGTGGGGTCAAAATTAACATACTATGCTATAAATAATTTGACGGAGGTGCATTCGGGATAGTGTCTCTGAGCTCATTTTTTTTGAATACTTTAATACTTTTGAGTTACATATATATAAAATATATATTATATTATAATGATAATCTAATACCTAATAGTATATGTGTGTGTGTACAATACTCCATATTATCATAATTGCTCATAAATAATTGATATATTAATTATTTTGAAAAATAATATAAATTAAATTGTTATTTTGTTTAAGAATATTATAGAGATATAGGAGAAGGCTAAAACATTGATTTGGATAATTTATTGGAGTAATCAGTCGATTATCATCTATTTCCTTAGCATGTTCTCTGCATTCATAAACTTTATTTATTTTAGTTTATTTTATCGTGACAATGCACTCTCTACTGATGTTATAAATTAGAGGCAAGAGTTGCTTCTTTATTTTTATTGCTCAACTCCCATAAACTTATCACACTAAAGTAGTCTTGAAAATAAATCACTTAATCATTCACCACTAACCCCGTAGATATATATATATATATATATATATATATATATATATATATATATATATATATATATATATATATATATATATATATATATATATATATATATATTACGTTTGGACTGAATGAATAGAATAAATAAAAAAATAGAATAGAGAAGAGAATAAAATAAAGAGTGAAATAATTCATTCTATTTTAGGTAGAATAAATTATTACATACTCTATCTGAAGAAATAAAATTAATAAATTTAAGAGGGATGTGAATGATCCATTCTATTCTAATAAAACAACCAAATATATTTTTTTTTATTCTATAAAAATGAGTCATTTTATTTACACATTCATTTCTCTAATCCAAATGTAACAATAGAGTTAATTATATTTCATAACTAATTTATTTATGATAATTGATTCTTTGCCATTTGTTCATCCTTTCCACTCAGATCCATAGACACCAGTAATGAACAAGAACGGGTATGAAAATCTGAATTATAATTACAATATATACGCATACGTGAGATACGTAAGAATTAAAAATAATCTCATTATAATTTATTTTATTAAATTATATAGGTTTTTAAATTGGTTGTAATTTAATTTTTTCACATATTTATCGATATGCATATTATTTTTCATGTAGAAATATACTTTGAGCTTCAAAGTTGTTATGTACATATGATTGGACTAGGAAGATTGACCCACTCTCACGTTACCAACAAGTTGCTAAGCCCTATTTATTCTTTGTGGTCCAATCCGACTACTTATTATAAAAGTACAAATAACAAATAACGATTTATCATATTAATCAATTGAGAAAATTTAATTGATTCTGAATTGATTTATACAATAATTTTCACATAATTATCATATCATTAATTATTTAATAAATTATAATACTTTTAGGACTTACTTTCACCCTCAACTTCTTAAAATTATCCGATTACATATAGAAAATAAGTATAAGTTTATCATACAGAAGATAAACCTAATAAGTATGATAAGTTGTATTGAGAGTCGTAATTTCTTAAAAAGTGTCCTAAAAAACTACTAATTTTGATATTCGGTAATTTGATTGAGGTGTGGACTCTTATATTATTATCTTAAAACTTTTTTTAAAAAATATCTAAATTCAATTAAAATTGGGAGACTTTTTTCAAGTTGCAAAAATGTTCGGATTATGAATAAGTATAAATGCATAATAATTAAATATTATATTATGAGATATAATATTAAAATTTATGTCATATTTTATTTTTTAATAATATAAATAAATATAATAATTAATTATAATGTGTATTCAATTTAACTAAATTGTTCGTTTTTTTCGTTTTCGTTTTCTGTTTCTTTTTGAAATCTCATGCTTCAATTGCGTACTTATCTTCCATATGGTCCCTATTAAATTGAATAAATAATTAGTAACTATCATTGTATAGTATATGCATCCTGTTAAATATCATTGGTATAGCACTTTGAATCTACAAAAGTTTATATACGGTCATGTCAGTAATGAGGCGAGTAAAAGTGAAGAAACAAAAGGTATGTGATAAACTTTTATTTGATGTCGATATAAACAATATTATTTAGAAAAGTTTTTACAATATCAATATCCATTGTTTATCTACAAGCGACAAAATTAAATTTACTTTTTAATAGTTTGTAAATAATATGGTGAAAATACTTGGTTCATATATATTTATTTAAAATAATATTTTGATTTAAAAAATTAATTTATTAAATTTAAAGTTTATTAGAGCATATCTATCATTAATTATTTTTTTTTATATTTTGATTTAAAACTTTAGTATCACGTGATATCCCAACAATTTTTTTTTAACACATGATCTTTTCATTCACATTGACATCAAATTCATATTGAACTTTAAACATATTTTTTAGAGGATTAGTCCATCATTTCTTCTAATTGACCAATCACCTCGTTAATATCTTTTTATTTAATCTACCAAGAGTCTATACTAAACCCATCAAGTCTCTCTATTTGATGAGACTTGCCTCTCAATATCTTTTATTTGATCCATCAAGAATATCCCAGAGAAGAATACTTTACATGCTCAAATAGTACATAATCTATCAAGTATCCACAATTCATTGAGTCTAACCCATTATGTTTCTCCCTAATGATAAGCCTACACTTTTCAATATCTCCACACTCTTCAATATCTCCTGTCAAGAGTCAACCAAGACCTCTACGAGAAGAGTCCACCAATTACTCAATGAATTATTTTTCGTTCATCATGCGCACTTCATACCATATCTATGACTCAATCCCATAGTCATGACTCTGATACCACTTTAATTAATTTGGAGAATTTTGAGTGGTGAGATAATTTGAGTTTAATTAAGATATTTTTATACTCTCTTAATTTTATAATATTTGGAGTTCTTGGTGTTAAAATCTGAAAGGACTATTTGTATTCAAAGTTGATTATAGTAGAATTTTGAGAGTTTGACCCTTGTATTTTACCTCTTAGTTTTAAAGGATTTTTCACGTAAATTTGATATCTTGTGTTTGACTTATTTTTATGCTAATATTTTTTTTGCGATTTTTTTTTATTTAGTGGAACGACATAAGGTAATCCAACATGTTTGTTGGCCCAGTTTACACAAGTATCCGCTATATTAATAATGAATTGATGTGGAATGAATCGTATAATTTTACTACACAATATACATCTTTGATTTAATGTCAATATAAACAATATTGTTCGTTGTATATTTTTAAAAATATATTATATATATACTATTTCGTGGTCTAAAACAATATAACATGAAACTTATAGCAACAACCAATTATGTATACAATTATAATTTTAGAATTAGTTTTATATATTTATGTTTAACTTTTAAGTTATTAAAAAAATCTTTAATATTTTCTTTCAATGTAAACTGACTCAAAAATTTCAATGCTTGACACGGAACACCAAATTAATAATTAAATAATTACAAATTTAAAGATAATTTATTGTTGCGCTTAGTTGGTACCTTTTTTTACTAAGGATAATACTAAATGTCTCAAATTTTTAGTCTTAAATGATATGAGAATAAGATAAAAGGCGTTTTATAATATATTCATTCACAAGTGATTCACACAACCAATATATTAATGTTATATCATTTGAAATATTTTTTGAAACAAAAAATTTAAGATTCTTTGTAAGACCCTGTCTTGTATTGAATAAAATTTAATTTTCTTCATATATTATTTTGAAATAGTAAAGTGTTAATTTAATAAAAATTAAAGTTAATGATGTTTTTTGTAAATTATAGTTTGTCAGGGAATATTCATTTTGTCGAAAAATATTCGTTTTATCGGATAATATTCGATCAGTATGACGACGACGAAATAACCGATTATTGGTAGACCCCACAGCGAAATATTTTCGGATATAGAAACGACAGCATTAACCTTTTTAAATAAAAATGATCAACAATACTATCACTTTTAACTATTTAAATATCGAGTAATAAAATAATAATAACATACGGTATTTTATAGTGTTTTGTAGTAGCAAGCTTTATTTTACAGTAGTATACGGTATTCTACAGTAGCACACGGTATGACACAGTGTTCTATATTATTAAATTGATAAAATGACAATTGCACAGTATTTCATCAATAATTTTCATTACATAGTATTTTACATTATTGAATCAATAATTGTCATTGCACGACATTCTACATTATAGTGTCAATAATCGTCATAATGTGCAACATCTTGTATCGTTGGACCAATAATTATCACAGATGTAGTCACGAGTATTAAATAGTTAGACAGACTCATTATTTGAATAACACAGGATATTTAAATAATTGTGATACTAAGTTAATAATATAATATTATAAAATATGGATAATATAAGCTTTAATTGTGTAGTGCGAAGCTTAAAAATATGAAACGTGTGATGTATGGTGAAGTTTAATGTATGAATCATGTGATTTGCTAATAAATAGTGTAAATTAAGTTAGATTAATGTGTGAATTATGTGATTTGCTAATGAACAGTGTAGATTAAGGTGTGAATTTTGTGATTAAGGTGTGAATCGTGTGATTAGTTAATGAATTGTGTAGATTAAAGTGTGAAAAATAATGAATAGTGTAGATTAAAAAATGTGAAATGCGTTTTTGGAATAGTTGATTAAGTTTTAGCTATAAATATGTGGCTTAACATAAGAAATTTTCATATCCTTCTTACTTATCCTTATTTCCACTTTCTAAATATTCTTAGTATAAGATTTCTCTGAGTGAGTTAAGGCTATCTTAAGTGTTGGTGAAGATCGGTAAAAATACGAGTATTATCCAAGTTAATCAAGTCCATAGAAAATAATATTCAGTTACATGTTAAGTTAAGAGATATTACTTTCTTTTATTCGCTTAAACTTATTATGGTAAGTATTATTCAGGAAAATTTCTAAAATGATTAATAGTTTGCGTTTCATTCAATATCTTTTGACATTAACATTTATATTAAATTTCTATCATTATACTTGAACAGTGAACTATTGGATTTTGAATTTTTGACCTATGAACAATTTACTTAAACTGTGAACATTATAAACTGTTAAATATTCAATGTATTGTAAACCTTAACGTTGAAATTCTTCCTTGTGAATCTTGAACATTATTCTTAGACTTGAATATATTTTTTTCTACATTATGTTGACAATTTAGACATTATTTATGTGACGCCCCCAAATCTGGGCCCACACAGCCCAAACTTGAGTCGTCAAAATACTACAACAAAATTATTACAACAAAGCACAACGTACAACAATACAGTGTATAATAATACACAACTAAGTCTTCACTATTATTGCCACACTATTTTACAAAACGTGAAGACTATGATAACTATTCCTCGGACCCTCACTCCATTCCCCGGCTAGACCCTGTTATGTTTTCATCTCCTGTTGAAAAACAATGGAACAAAAGAAAGGGTGAGCTCAAATAGCCCAGTAAAGAATATCATGACTAAGATAATGATGAATAAATTATCATTAGTCTTCAACAGTTGAGTTCTTGATAGAATACAATAGACTACAAGGTTTATATCAAAAACTGCAGTTAAATTCTTAAACAACGTTCAGATCAATAATAGCAGCGGAATGAGTAATCTATTAGAAGAATAATGCAGACTATAATGTCCACTCGGTTCTCTTTTTAGGAAAAACATCATCAACTTTTATCATCTGAAATATCATTAGTCAAGATAATACAAATTCACAGTTCCTGATCATAATCATGCACATCAACAGTTCATCTTTGTACTACGGGCCAAAGATATTCAATATAGCACCAACGGTCATGATTATACCAGATTCAGCCTTTGGTCATAATCATACCAAACAACAGTTCATCTTTGCACTACGGGCCAAAGAGAACATTCACCACGTGCCATAAAAGACACCGAACAGATGTATCGCCTTTAACCTATTATATCGCCTTTAACCTATCATCTGTTCCACAAATATATCACATCTGTGCCCCCGGCCACAGATATTCACAACAGCTTGATTTTTGGATGATTAGAATGATATAAATGATGAACAGAAGAAATAGGATAACAATAAGTATCGGAAGTTTACTTTGTACAGATTCAAATAATGTCCAAATTGTCAACATGATGTGGAGTGAAATTCAAGATCCACAGTTCAGAATAACGGTTACAATTCAATAGAAAGGTTCACGTAAATAGGAAGGTTCAGTTGAAATAATGAAGTTCAACTATTATGGAACATATAATATTTTCAGGAATTATAGAAGCAATAGTTCCATAATAAATTTCGATTTAGGAGTATGAAAGAAAATAATATCCCTTACCGTAGCAGGTTTGATTAACAAAAGGTGAAGGAAATTAATACAAAGGGTTATTCACCAACAGGCGGCAATCCGCTCCGTAAGGTTATTCCCACAATTTAATATAATTTGAGTACAAAGAGTTATTCACCAAACAGGCGGCAATCCGCTCCGTAAGGTTATTCTCAGAGATTAATAATAAATGAATACGAAAGGTTATTCACCAACAGGCGGCAATCCGCTCCGTAAGGTTATTCCCACAATTTAATAGAATTTGAGTACAAAGAGTTATTCACCAAACAGGCGGCAATCCGCTCCGTAAGGTTATTCTCAGAGATTAATAATCAATGAATACGAAAGGTTATTCACCAACAGGCGGCAATCCGCTCCGTAAGGTTATTCCCACAATTTAATACATGGAAATAAAAGGCACGTCTTATGAGTAAGGAAGAAACAATATTATTATCGAGAATCAAATAATGATAATCCCTTACCATAGTATGTTTGAATAATGGAAGATGAAAAAGATGGTATCCCTTACCGTAACACGTGACTGGATATTGATTTAAATGAGGTTGATTAACTTGAACAGTACACGTATACTTATAGATCTTCACAAATACTCAAGATGACTTAAGCACACTTAGAGAGAACTTTCACAAGAAGTATTTAGAGAGAGAAAGAAAGAACAAGTAAGGAAGTTTATGAAAAATCCTTAAGTTAAGGCTTCTATTTATAGCCAAAAATCTTATCATTCATTTAATCTAAACCATTCATTTAAAGATCACCTTTTAATCTACACCATCCATTTCAAATATTATATTATCTTTAATCTACACCATTCATTTCATATCACCTAATAATCACCTAACTTTATATTATAAACAAATCAATTTAATTATTCAACAATAATTCACACTTTAATCTACACCATTCATTTCATATCACCTAATAATCACCTAACTTTATATTATAAACAAATCAATTCAATTATTCAACAATAATTCACACTTTAATCTACACCATTCATTTCATATCACCTAATAATCACCTAACTTTATATTATAAACAAATAACTTTATCAATTCAATTATTATGACTAATTGTTATAAATACAGTATAGTTAGCTCTTAGATATCAAGTCAATAAATTAATGAAATACAACTGTTTAAATAACATCATAATAGAGATAACAATAATGTAAAATAAAGCATACGTTACTGTGTAATGACAATTATTGATTCAATAATGTGAATTACTGTGCATATGTTACTGTGACAATTATTAGGTTCAATAATTTTAAAAACAGTGCAACAACAATTATTGACTCAATGATATAAAATACAGTGTAATGACAATTATTAAATCAATAATGCAAAATACTGTGTAACAACAATTATTGAATTGATAATATAAAATATTATGCAGTGACAATTATCGATGAAATGATGCGTAACAGTTACGGTGTCAATTATCAGACCAATAATATGAGACACTATGCAATACCGTGTGTTACTGTAGAGTACCGTGTGCTACAGAAAATACCATAAACTACCGTATGCTACTATTCTTTTATCACTGGTATTTTAACAGTTCCGTTGACTATTTTTATTTAAAAAGGTTACTTCTGTCGTTTTCTATATCCGACAAATATTCCGTTGTGGGGTCCACCAATAATTTATTATTTCGGCGCCGTCGTACGGCACGAATATTCCCCGACCAAACGAATATTCCCCGACAAAGCGAATATTGTCCGACAAAATAAAATTTGCACATAACATCCTTAACTTTCAATTTTGTTAATTTAACCACTTACTGTTTAAAAAAAAATATCTATATGAAGAAAAATTAAATTTTGTATTTCATAAAATTCGGGGTCTTACAATTTAGCTCCAGATAAAGTAAAAATTATAAACTTTCGAGATCTATTGTTTATCCTATTATTCTTTTTATTTTGTTCATCATTTATATCTCTATTATTTATACTAATCATTAAGAATCAAGTTGTTGTGAATATATGTAGCTTGGTGCACAGATGATAGGATAAATTGGATATAATGATGGTGTGTCTTTTAGGGCACATGGTGAATGTTTTCTTTGGTCTGAGACAAAGAAGAACTGTTATTTAGCATGATCATGACCAGTGGTGTTTTAGATGATAAAAGTTAATGATTTTTCTGAAAAAGATGAAGTTAGTAGACATTATGATCTACATGATTCTCTTAATGGTTGTTATTCCACTACAGTTGTTGATCAAAATTTTGTTCAATAACTTAACTGCAGTTGTTGATTTAAAACTTGTTATTTATATTATTCTATCAAGAACTCAATTGTTGAAGACTAATGATAATTTATTCGTCATTATCTTAGTCATGATATTTTTTATTGGGCTATTTGAGCTCACCTTTTTCTTTTTGTTCAATTATTCAGAAAATGATAGTGTAGCCGAGATTAACAGAAAAAAAAGGCAAATGGAGCGATGGTCCGAGATAGTTATTATAGTAGTATTCATTATATTGTATAATAATGTGACAATAATAGTCAAAACTTAGTTGTATATTATTGAGTACTGTATTGTTATGCGTTGTATTGTATTGTAGTAGTTATTATTCATATTTAGACGACTCAAATTTAAATAGTGTAGACCCGAATTTGAGGGTGTCACACTCTTAATATTACTCTACTAATTATGCAATAAATTGTAATGAGGAGTCTACAACTATACAATTGTAGTAATTTATGTTTTAATAATATTTACACCTTTTTAACCCCTTTTGCATTAAAAAATAAATTAGATTATTTTATTTATTTTCGTTGATTGTTTATGATTAATTTGACCATATTTAGAATTGAAATTATTCTTAAGTTCATTAGATATAGTTACAAAATTATTATCATAAAGATTACATCAAATATACTATCAGAGTTAACTTATTTGATTTTAATTTTTTTAATATATTTGATTAATTATCAATCTTAAAATTGATCAATTAACCATAAAAATTAATTAAAACAAATAAAGTCGAACAAAAAGAATATAAAATTATGAATATTAGAAATTCTTTTAAAACTCTAAAAGTCAACTTACTGTTTTGAAAGTTAAATGAAAGACAGCTTATCAAATTTAATACTAATTTTGTTTCAAAATTAAAAATATATTTTAATTCTTTAAAATTAATTTACAAAATTTTAAAACTAAAAGTTGATATAATTTCATTCAAAATTTTAAAAATATATAAATAATAATTAATATATTTATTTATATTAAAACTAAATAACTTTATATTAATATAAATTTTTATAAATTGATTCTAAAAAATTAAAATCTATCTCTAATCGGAATCTTTAATACGAAAGAAAAAAAAAGAAAGCCGCAAAAATGGGGGCCCATCGGGTACTTTAGACGGTTGAGGCCTAAAAGTCTTACAAGTCCAAAAAGGACTGGTTTTGGTTTTTACGTATATTCAGATCAGATTTTTTTTACTGAGTTACAGCGTTTCCAGTAAGATCAGGATCACGTCTCTGTCTCTATATCTCAGTTGGTCTCAAATTCCATGGAATTACTTTGCTAAACAAATCTTTTTTTCTCTCCCTACCCGGTGAATACCTTCAGCTTTATCTGAAATCCCAGAACACAAAGGTACTAATTTTATATTATAGATATATAATTCTTGTAAATCTTGTTGAATTTTTATTTACTTTCCTATAATTGTTTTCTTTGCCGCGTTAATGTTGAAACTTTAGATTAGTTTTCTTGATGGGTTTATTTGATTTTAACGCAGTTCTGAAAATTTCACTATTAGGGTAGAATTCACTGAGCATTTGGGTATTTTTGGAGGTCTAATTTTGATGAAATATCAGTGTGGAGTTTAATACATTCTGGAATTATGTATGATTTTGTTAGGGAACATCCTCTGTCTTTGAGTGAAATTAAGCTGGTTCTTCAAAGGAATTATGGAAGTAAAGCAGCAATTAAATAAATATTAAACTATTTTAATGAAATTCTAATTTATACTCCCTCCGTCTCCAAAAAAAAGAGTTCCACTGGTAGATTTTGCAAAGTTTAAGGATATATTTTCTTCTGTGTTTATCCCCTAAGACCTAAACGAGGGTTTAGTTTGGTAGTGGTGTCATGTTAGTGAAATTGGATTGTTATACTTGAGAATATTACATCATTTTATATTATCCTCATCAAAGAGAGAGTTATTTGTGGAACATTTATTATTATTATTGTAAATTGGTCTCTTTTTGTGGAATGGAGGGAGTACTAGACAATTTTATTAGTTATAAATATTAGAAATGTAAAATTACAGTGATTAGTGTTTTCCTTCTGCAGGGAGGGTACAATTTCTTTACACAATGGCTACCAATGGTACATTGGGACATGCATGTCCATCTCCAATGAAGGCTACTTCAAATGGGGTCTTCCAGGGGGATAATCCTCTTCATTTTGCACTCCCTCTTGCCATTTTGCAGATATGTATCGTGCTTTTGGTCACACGAGGTCTAGCTTTTCTGCTGAGGCCATTAAGACAACCTCGGGTGATTGCAGAGATTGTTGTAAGTTATTTTCTTCTTTCTAAATGTATGAGACTTCAATTGAATTTTTCAGTTTATTCCTACTGTATGTGGTATTTTAAATTTAAAGTGGATTCGTACTTTGAGTTTTTATTGTTTGCCAATTTATTCCGTGTTTGTTATTTGGCAATTCTACGAATGAGTTGTTGAGATTCTGTTTCTTATACGACAGGGAGGAATTTTACTAGGACCATCAGCTCTTGGTCGAAACAAGGGCTATTTGCAGACAATATTCCCACCCAATAGCATCACAGTGTTAGATACTCTAGCAAATCTTGGCCTCCTATTCTTTTTATTCCTTGCAGGCTTAGAGTTAGATCCTAGATCTCTGCGACGGACTGGAAATAAGGCCCTTGGCATTGCTATGGCAGGAATCGGCCTGCCTTTTGCATTAGGAATTGGTTCATCATATGTCCTCCGAGAAACCATTGCAAAAGGTGTAAACGGTACTGCATTTCTTGTATTCATGGGTGTAGCCCTTTCTATTACCGCTTTCCCTGTCTTAGCCCGAATATTGGCTGAGCTGAAGCTTCTAACAACTGAGGTTGGGAGAATGGCTATGTCAGCTGCAGCAGTCAATGATGTTGCTGCATGGATTCTACTTGCTCTTGCCGTTGCACTATCTGGAGACAATGTCTCTCCCATTGTCTCATTTTGGGTTTTCCTATCTGGGTGTTGTTTTGTCATTTGTTCATTTCTCATTATCCCCCCAATTTTCAAATATATGGGCCAGCATTGCCATGAAGGTGAGCCGGTGAATGAGACATATATATGTGCTACATTAGCGGTTGTACTTGCAGCGGGGCTTGTTACTGATGCTATTGGAATACATGCAATGTTTGGAGCTTTTGTTATTGGAATTCTTGTTCCAAAGGATGGGCCATTTGCAAGTGCCTTGGTGGAAAAGGTTGAGGATCTTGTATCTGGTCTCTTCCTTCCATTGTACTTTGTTTCAAGTGGATTGAAAACAAATGTAGCCACAATCCAGGGGCTTCAATCATGGGGTCTTCTGGCTTTGGTCATAGTTACAGCTTGCTTTGGAAAGATTGTTGGTACTGTTGTGGTTTCCCTCGCCTGCAAAATGCCTCTGAGCGAGGCTCTTGCAATGGGTTTCCTAATGAACAGTAAAGGGTTGGTTGAGCTCATTGTCCTCAATATTGGTAAAGATAGAAAGGTAATTTTTTGCGTTTTTGTTGTCACTGTTGGGGTTCATGATTTTAAATCATGCTTGACTATCTATTCTCTCGAACAATTAAATGAAATACTGTAATCTGTGTGTAGGTGTTGAATAATCAGACATTTGCTATTATGGTTCTAATGGCTCTCTTCACGACCTTCATGACCACACCACTAGTCATGGCTGTTTATAAGCCGGCTAAAAAAGGAAGTTCAACTGTTTACAAGCATAGAACAATTGAAAGGAAAAATTCAAACACTCAGCTTCGGATCTTGTCTTGTTTCCACAGCTCTAGAAATATCCCATCTATTATAAATCTTCTGGAGGCTTCGCGAGGGACAGAAAAGCGTGAGGGACTATGCGTATACGCAATGCACCTCATGGAGCTCTCAGAGAGGTCATCAGCTATATTAATGGTGCACAAGGCCAGAAGGAACGGGTTACCGTTTTGGAATAAGGGACTGCGGTCAGATTCCAACCAAGTTGTTGTTGCTTTTGAGGCTTTCCGTCAACTAAGCCGGGTGTCTGTAAGGCCAATGACATCAATCTCTTCACTTTCTGATATGCATGAAGACATTTGCACAACTGCAGAGAGAAAGAGGGCAGCAATCATAATTCTACCATTCCACAAGCACCAAAGGTTGAACGGCTCTCTTGAGACAACTCGAACCGACTTCCGTTGGGTTAACCTGATGGTTCTCAAGCATGCAACATGCTCAGTAGGGATATTTGTTGATCGTGGACTTGGTGGAACCACACATGTATCTGCAAGCAGTGTTTCTTATTCCATTACAGTCCTCTTCTTTGGCGGTCGTGATGATCGTGAAGCTCTTGCTTATGGTGCTCGCATGGCTGAGCACCCTGGTATAAGATTAACTGTAATTCGGTTCTCAGTGACACCAGAGACTATAGGGGAGATTGTCACATTTGATGCAGTTGATAATCCTGCCACCAAATTGGTTTCCAGAGATGATGAGTTCCTTTCTGAGTTCAATGAAATACACTCCAAAGACAGCTCTATAACATACGAGGAGAAATTTGTTAGAAATGTTATAGAAACCATTGGCATTATTCGTGAACGTAATCGATGCAATTTGTTTTTGGTCGGTTGCATGCCTGAGGGTGAATTAGCTTTGGCATTGAATGGAAGCAGCGAGTGTCCGGAATTGGGACCCGTTGGAAGTTTGTTGACTTCTTCGGAATGTTCAACAATGGCGTCGGTTTTGGTGGTACACCAGTATTACGACAAATTATCTACAGATTGGGTTGATGAGTTACCTGAGGGAGATTCAGGTTCAATCTGACTGGTATTTTTGTCTTCTTAAAACTATTAGTGATGCACATTGTACTAAAAATGATTTACTGGAATTTTTAAATATTGACTTTAGATTATGGTCTGATCTATAAAGGCTACAAACTGTAATATCTTCTAGTAGTATCACCTGATTTTTGAAATTTTGTTATCTAATTTGTGAACTCATTATTTGATAAATAAACATCTTCTTAATTCTGTAATTCACATTATGGTAAAAGTTTTTACATATTTGATATGTTTCTCTACATAAACTGTGATTCTATATATTTCAGTTTAGGAACCCATTTGTGTAACAAATTTGTCCATCTATTTACTAAGCAATTGAAAGTTATATCTTTATTTATCAGGGCTAGGGATAATTCCTGCATTTTGCCTAGTATCCTAAATTTATTTATTTTAAATGCATGGGATTGCTTTCTTCAATTTATCGCTTTTGCTAATTCTGGAAATATCAAGTGGGTTTTGGTAAAATTCTAACTGGCCACGTGGGCAAGTTTATGGGACAAAATGCCAAATCATTTTACTAGGATAAATTAGGCCATTTGATCAAATTCTATCCAAAATAATCCAAGCCATCCATTCTAAAATGATTTGCCTATAAATACCATTCCTATTACTTCATTTTCTTTCAATCTAGCCTAAGCCAAGATATTAGCACTATATTGTCTTCTTATTTTTAATTTTGGTTTGTTAATTTGCATATTATTGCACTGAAGTATTCGGTCCTCTGTTTCTAACGTTATCGCAGTTCCATTACATCCCACTTACGTGAGTTGCAAATTATGGTTGGTGCGTTGTGTACAATTGTAATTTGAATTTGAGAATTTGTAGGTCTTTTGTGTATTTTTGTGAGATTCGTTTTAACCTTGTTTTATTGACTTTCGTCTTGGGTTGCCACATAAAGTATATTGCTTTCGCATAAAATGTAGAATATATTGTTTTTTTTATTAAGTATGGATAATTTTGCGACGTCATTTTTCTCATATCCAGCTACATAAATAAATTAATCAAATTGTTTGTTTAATACTCGACATTGTGATGCATGTTTAGGTAATGGCAAAGAAGTCCAGTTAGTTTTTTTTAAGTAACACTTGAATCATGTACAAGGATAAAAGGCCTCTGATCTTTTTCTTACTTCTCATAACTAAAGTGAACGGAAGAGATGCTTATTTCTCATGTTTAGTACCTATAATTAAAGTTTCAGCATCATCAGTCTTCCATTGAAGTATCCATGGAATAGTTAAAGTTTCAGCATCATCAGTCTTCCATTTAATTAAAGTTTCAGCATCATCAGTCTTCCATTGAAGTATCCATGGAATAGTTTCCTTTTGTTTATCATCTTCATTCTTATAGAGTTTTCTTTTTATAAAAAATATGGTGTTGCTTGTAGTTAATATGGCATCTCTTTCATTTTCTGTTTGTTGTCGTTATAAAGTCTTGAAATCTTATTTTTGCTTGGTTTGTGACGAGCAGTAAGCGATAATGTTGGTAGACATGGCACACACATTAGTTGTTTTTCACTGCTATTGTTCTGCCTTCCTCCTTTTGAATGCGCAGATGTTGTTACAACCATGAGATACAATTCAATATTTTGGGCGACGTGACAGCCTAGAGCATTGATCTTCATTGATGCAGTGTTGTTTCTGGGATGTGATGTGCTGCAAAAATTGAAATCAAACTATAAATGTGATTTTTCAACTCTTTTAAAATTATCATATATATCAAAACTATTAATATACTTTTATTAATACAGTATAATCGATTTTAAAATTAATTTTAATTTTTTACTCGCCCTTATTTGATACTATCCTTTAGAACTGACTGTGCATGCATATCTTCATTTTCCTTGAACCAAGACACCTTAAATAAGGTCATGACAACAATACGCATTAATTGCATACACCCTTAATAATTCTACAATGACAAAATAATAATATAAAAAAAAAAGACAAATACCAATTACCGCCTTCTATCAATCTTGACAAGTGCATGCTCATTAGACATGCAAATATAGGTTGTTTGGTCTTGCCTAGGCTTGTCAAGTTTTGACCATTATAATACTCTCAAATTTAGATACATATAAGTCGAATTTAGTGCTTCACAATATAACTCATACAACATATTAATAACAACTAAATTATAGAATAAAAGAAATATTTATATTGATGTAATATGAATATTTGCATGTTTGTGTCTCAAATTTCGCAATCGTTAATAAAACATAACATAACAAAAACCATAAGTCTTAGTACAAATAACTAATAACATTGATTTAAAACAAAGCTACTCCGCAACTTTGCATTTTCTCTTGTCATTTTCTGAACTGGTGTCTTGCTCAGTCTTAACTGTAATATTTAAGAAAAGAAAGAATAAGCAACAAGTTTGCTCAGCAAGTATAAAATAATAGAGATAAACTTTCATAATCTCGAGAGATGTAACAATAATTAATAATTTAGGAATTTAGAAATTGAATTGTGAACAAAGAAAGTCTTAACAGTTCTTAAATCTGATCATTTTCAAACTAAAGAGTCGCTATGGAGCAAAAAATATTTAGAGAAAAACCAATAATTCGATAATTTCAAGTTAATGAATAATCAAAATTGAGAGGTCATTATGGATCGTGAACCTTACTATAATTGATAGTAGTTCACTGACAACTCATATTATAAACAAGTATAATATGCGATCAGCCTAAAGTACCCTATGTTAGGCACAACACTTAGACATGTTGTTTACACGCATGTCGATTTTTCGACGTAAAATAAGTTGTTCGTCTAAGTATATCATAAGAGTCTGTACCAAAGCAATTGGTTTGGATAGTTTTCTCAAAGAAATTATGATTGATTAACAACCAGCCTTATCATTGGTCTAGCATACAAATGACATAGACATACTTCTCAACATAATAAGGAACAATTAATACGTTCAATATTTACAAACATGGTTCGAATAATCGTCCAAGAATATAATGATGTTTTAAATCATGTTTCAGAGTATATAATTTAATCTTCACAAATTTAAATACACAGGAATTATTCCATCAATTAATTATACTTGTACGAATTTATAAAAGTACAAGTTAAAGTACTTGCCTGAATCATCGACTCTATCTGACTTTGATTTCTTATTCGTTAAACAACCTATATTTAACATATTCAATTAACGGTCAATTTCTATCGATCTCACTCATTAGTTCTATACAACTAGAACTCACAAATTATTTTTTTTATTCAATTTTCACACATAAAATTATTTACCTGAATATTATTATCTCTCATTTCTTTTATTTAATTCATTCATTAATCATCACAAATAAAATAATATTTAATATTATTCTATTCATTTAATTATCATTAATCATCATTTAATTATTTATAAATAAAGTATTTTCACTTTATTTGTTTACAACTTATTATTATTCAAATTTTATTTTCCTTGATCACACTTTATTAATCCACAAATAAAATAATTCAAGTTATTATTTTATTTATTTAATCACTAATTAGAGTTTTCTTTACTCTTATTTTAATTATTTATGACTCTTTAATTCACAATTAAAATAATTCTTAATATTTTTTAAATTGTTTAATATTATTTTTTCAAAATTAAATTAATTGTTAATATTATTTTAATTAATTATTCTTTATTAATTCACAATTAAAAAAATCTTTAATATTATTTTAATTATTTAAGTCTCATTAATTCATAATTAAAATAATTCATAATATTATTTTAATTGCTTGTACATCATTAATTCATAATTAAAATAATTATTTATACAAATATTTAATGTTAATTGAAATAATATTTATTTCAATTTTAATTAACTCAAAAATAAAATAATTATTATTTTATTTATTTAATATTATTTTAATTAACACATAAATAAAATAATTTTTTAATTACTATTTTATTTGTTTAATATTATTTTAATTAACTCACAAAGAAAATAATTTTTAAATTTTATTTTATTTATTCAATATTATTTTAATTAACTCACACAAAAAATATTTTTTAATTATTATTTTATTTGTTGAATATTATTTTAATCAACTCATAAATAAAATAAATTTTAATTTTTTTATTTGTTTATTATTTTTATTTATTATTATTATAATTTAAAATTTTATTATTAATAATTTATTTTATTATTTTTTTAAAATTCGGATCGAGTAGGACCAGGTCAACCCAAACCCCTATTTGACCAACCTAGTCAATAGAAAAATTGGACCAGTGCTGCAACGCCCCAAATAACAATGGGTAGCGGCGCTTTAGTGTCCCTAAGAAGAAGGGTCTCCAACTTTTTATTTTTCAATCTTTTTTTATTCAATACTTCATAACTTGCTCATTTTACATGCAAATGAGCTCTAATCAGTTTTATTATTTCACAAACTCATAACTCTACAATATTCTAATTTTTAAATTATTTTAAAAAATATTTATTTAACCAAAATTATTGGTTCTTTAAGCTAGGGCTTCATTTTGACATATATTACAAGAAAATTCAATATCAATTTATTTTAACTTCGTTTTTGTTCGTTCCTCTTGGAATATTTTCGTATCTCATAGATCTACAACATAAAAAATTTAGATCATATAAATAACTTACACATTTTATTTTATTTTGTATCAAATCTCATGTTTTCATTAGGTATTTTAGGATTTTATGTTCATATGCATACATGTTGTTCATTTAGACATAAAACACACATGAACACATACAAATCACATACCCTCCTTCATAATATAATTCTTATGTCTTCAGAATTCACCATAATTTTTATACACAAATCTTTCCATAACCAAGCATAAATATACATACTACTTCACATAATTTTCTAAACTGCCATAAGAAAATTATAAATCTTAGATAAAAAAATGTTTATACCTCTTGAAAATGAACTTGTAATACACCTCCACCTCTCCTTCTTGCTAGAGCTCCTCAAAGTGCAAGAGTTTCCCATCTCTTTTTCTATTTTCTCTTACAAGCTCTCTCTTTTTCTCTAGCTCTCTATACTTAGAATTTCCAAGTAACTTTGTAATATATATACATATACATATACATATTAATAACACCATCCATTTACATATTGAACCTATTCATTTAAAATTTAATGGGCCACTAATTAATTTATTTTGGGTTATGATCATTTATTTTCATTGGGCTAATTTATAATTCTAGCAATATTAATCATTTGGATCTTAATTCTTTAACATATTGGACCATGTCATATTAATTATTTGACATTCATATTGGACTCAAATATTAATTCTCATTGATCCATTTAATTATTTAATCATCTCACCATTAGCGTACTTAATTAATTAATTATTTCAAGTAAACCATTATGCTGCACAAGGTATATTACATAAACTTAACTTAATTATAATTTAAGCTCACCATCATCATTACCTCATTTCTTATTTATCACATATTTAATTCAATTTAAATTAAATTATTAATACTCATAATATAACACATAAATATATATATGCACACAAATAATTTTTAAATATTATCATTTTTCATTAATAATAATATTTATAATTTCATTAATAATAATATTTATCGATTTTTCTGTTGACCGGGTTGGTCAAACGGGGGTCAACCCAACTGGGTTGACCCGGTCCGACCCGAATTAAAAAATAATAATTAATAAAATAAATTTATAATAATAATATTTTTAATTATAAATAGAATAATAAATTAAAATAATACAAAATAAAATAATTAAAAATTATTTTATTTATGAGTTGATTAAAATAATATTAAATAAATAAAATAATAATTAAAAATTAATTTATTTATGAGTTAATTAAAATAATATTAAGCAAATAAAATAATAATTAAAAATTATTTTATTTGTGAATCAATTAAAATAGTATTAAACAAATAAAATAGTAATTATGAAAGTAAGTGGGAGGAGAGGAAAATAATATTAAAAAAAAGTGGTGATTATGATATTATTATTTTTACATTCTCTCTTTTCAAAACGGCGTAAAATTAATAGAGGTATGTTATTTAAAAGTGATATGCTACTTAAGAGGTATGATTTTGATTCATCACATATATATATATATATTACTCTATTTGTTTTGAATTATAAGCTTATTTTGATTTTTTAAAATTAATTTAAGACATTTTTAAATTCAAAATTAAAATAATATTAAACAAATAAAATAGTAATTATAAAAGTAAGTGGGAGGAGAGATAAATAATATTAAAAAAGAGTGGTGGGTATGATATTATTTTTTTTACATTATCTCTTTCAAAAACGACGTAATTTTAATAGAGGTATGCTATTTAAGAGTAATATGTTATTTAAGAGATATATTTTAGATCCGTCATATATATATATATATATATTACTCTCTCTGTTCTAAACTATAAGCTTATTGTTGATTTTTTAAAATTAATTTATGTTGAAAAGGTGTTGTCTGTTTGGTAGGCGACTATGCTATGACTGAGGGTGTGGTGACTAAGTTGGTATTTCGTTGGAGGTTGCCATGGTGAGAAGATGAAGCAAGTTGTAGCCTGGTATCTACAACACTGCAACTTTATTTATTTACTTCCATTTCTTTTTTTACCTCTATTTCTTTCTTGTGGCACAGTAGAAATTTAGTACAGGACATGCAGAAATAATTGAACATGAGCTTGTGAGAACATTTTGTATTAATATAAAGTGACACTATATCACTCTTTTTTTCTCCATTAAAGGTAATTTAGCACATGATGTTTACTTCATTACCACTTTTCTATTCCTCTGTGAAGAAAATATCTGCATCACACCTTGAACTTTATTTACTTGTATGAATTCCAAAATAACACAAACAAAAGAACTATAATAGAGTCCTTACAAGGAACACCTATAAATTCTAGTAAACAGACTTTATAAAAACAAGAACATTGTATATGATTTTCTTTAAGGCATCTAGGTAACAATTGAACCCAACTGCTCACCAAAGAGTTGCACAACTATTCACAAAAGTTTGCTCAGCACTAAAATGAGCCCAGATGCAAGCTTGAATCTATACTCTTCGCACATTTTTTTCTTTACCTGCATTTAATATGGAATCTTTAACTTATTTGGGAACTGAGTATTCAAGATTGATTCTTTTGAGTCTTAATTGCCTGATGGGTTATAGACATTTAAAATATTTGGTAAGTTTGTCTATGGAATTGTAAAATGGAGAAAAGTTTTACTATCCTTTATCAGTCTACAGACTTCCACATCGAAACGTTAAGAAAATGAAAATATATATATAAAAAACAAAAAGAAGAAAGAATAGTAATATGTAATAATGAAAAGCTTGTTGCCTAGATGGTAGACCACGTGTAGGCTGGTGCATGTTTTGACTAGTGGGTCGGACAGGGTCAGGCCATTGGTTGGATCGAATTTTTATGTAGGTCAGGCCGGATCAAAATGAAAAAAAAATAACCAGCTTGCAATTTGTAGGTTGAACGTCCGAATTTTGATCAGGCCAAGCTCCAAGCCGCAGGCCAAATGTATATCACCAATGCTCATACACCTTTTTTATTTTACTGTTTCTTCCATGTTCAAACACTTGGATTGGTTTAATCATGTGTCGAAATTGAGTTTAGATCTCACCTACTCAAACGTGATACACAAAATGGGACTAACACTACTTACTTTATAGCCAGCAAACCACTATGTTGAGTTGACGTCCTTACCCACGTGAAAACTAATTCATTAGTTTCTCTTTTTAAAATTAATGATACATCGGTCGAGATAATTTTTTAAAATATAAATTATATAAAAATATAATAGTATTTAATTTAATATTATTTTATAATTTTAAAATAAAAATATATCTTTAATGTTAAAAAAAAACCCTAAAACGTGACTCATGAGTTGACTAGTCTTCATACGAGAGAGAAAGCATTTGTTTGTGTGGATCTCCGATACCATAAATAATAGCAGCATTAGTTTTTAGTCACATAAATAACGAATGAGTGTGAATACGGCTGGCACCGCGTTAAACCTAAATTTCCGTGCTAAGTGGCTACAGTGCTAACAAAGTTGCATCGGTAAGCTGTAATGATAGTTATTATGGCTTAATTCACCGACTTAGCACGATTTACACAGAGTCAAGCTTCCAATTAATTACTAGTCTTTACCCATAAGATTGATTTTTTATTTTATTTATGCATTTGACAATATTATACTTACACCACTCCCTTAATTTTGAATTATAAAATTATTATTAATTTTTAAAAGTATACTCAAAATAATTTATCAAACAATTGAAATAATAAATTTGGCAATATTGAACAGTAATTAGATAGATTACATTGTCTATTATTATATTAATTTAAATTAAAGAACTGCATTTCAATTTTGAAATTAAAAATATCTTAAATTAATTTAAAAAAATTAACAATAAACTTATAATTTAGAAGATACTTTTTAAGTAGCATACTCCTTTTAAATAACATATTTTTATTAAAATTATGTCGTTTTAAGAAGAGAAAATGTAAAAAGTAAGAGAGAAAATATAAATAAAATAACATCATAATCACTATTTTTTTTAATATTATTTATCTCTCCTCTCACTTACTTTCCGTCTCATCAAAATAACGTAGTTTTAATAGAAGTATGTTATTTAAGAGATGTATATTATTTAAGAGTTATGTTTTAAATCCGTCATTTATATATATACATATATATAGTGTCAATCCGTGACAATCAGTTGATAGAATACTATTTCAACAACCAATACAGGAGTATTTTTTACTGTAAATTGACCCTACTGCTATTTCTTCTTACGGCAAGCCAATCTTGTCACTCCTCCCTCTTACGAAATGTCAAAAATGATTATTATATATATATATATATGACTGATCAAGAAACATAATTTACTACCCAATACATACGTTCTATATCCCGCCCCTCCGTAAAATAAAAAATAAAAAAGCACTCTTTCAATTTTAAAATATTATTGTGTTTTCTTTAAATACTTTCTAAATTTGCTATTTTGCTTTCAATTGTACCGAGTAAATTTAAGAAAGAGTGTATTGTTTAAGGACTGAAGGGCAAATAAATATAAATAAAAAAGTGAATCGCAGCCCTCTTCTCCGTACTATTTTTGGGTTCAGATTATTTGTTATTAATTTTTTTTTTAAATATATAATGACAATTTTTAAGATATATAATGACGGACAATATATTCTGTTATTATAGATCTATAAAAAAATAAAATTATAATAACAAAATATATTATCGTCATAAATTCTAAAAATTAAGTCTCAATACAGAAAAACTGATAAATTTAGTAAGAACTGATCTGACGCCACCATTTTTTATTTGGTGCAACTTTTCTTATGCTACCAAAAACGAGTCGTATTATGTTGATCCAATGAAAAATTTGGCGCTTCTATAAATTGGGAACTCACGGGAGCCTTTTCTATTCAACCCCCCCCCCCCCCCCCCCCCCCCCCCCCCCCCTATTTTCTCTCTGTTTCTCTTCTCTCTTACTGGTCAGAATTAGTACTAAGCTGATGAACTAACCTCCTACAAATTCAAATTTATTTTGACATTCAGGTGACTCTCTCTCTCTCTCTCTCCCTCTATATATATATATATATATCTTTCTTTTTACTAAGCTGATGAACTAACCTCCTACAAATTCCAATTTATTTTGACATTCAGGTGACTCTCTCTCTCTCTCTCTCTATAAAAGACAAAAATGCTGAGGACCTGTGTCTATATTTAGTATATATACCTCTTATTTTATTATCTTTATAAATTTTCCCAGAAAATAAATATAAATTAACAGTACCACCACTTCCACAATTTTTTTTAGGAAATTGATATTTTCTCAACTTAATTTAATATTTTTATAGAATAAGATGAGACTTATTTATAAAAATATTAAATTAATTTATAAAAATATTAATTCTCATATAAAATAAAATTAATATGTTCACAAAATTAAATAAGATTCACTTGTGAAAATATTAAATAAACTTGTAAAAATATTAATTTTTTTTATTACATCACTAATTTTCGTCAGCTATTATGTGGGTTGTCAAAAAAAAATCAGATTTTTTTTAGTAAGTTCAACAATATGAGACTTTATTGAGCTATTATGTATTATCAATTTCTTCTTTAGTTTTCCCTTTTTATTTTCTTATTTGGATACATACTATTTATAAAAGAGAATTATATGTGTAGAAGTAAAATTGTTCAAAAAGAATATATAAGAATTTCTTTACCAATAGATTCCTAGTTTATTAGTAAAGTAAAAAAAATGCCAAAAATTAAATAAAAAATATCCCAGTCAAATTTGGTACTAGTATTAGTGAACCCACAATTCACAAGTTTTGTTTTTGAATCCTAGTCAAATTGAAATTAAGTGGAACCGTCTGTTGCCCGTCTATCCAGTTATTTTTTTCTTTTTACTTATGAGTATGTATTTAGATTATTTTTAACCGGGATTATCTTTTTTTGTCTTGATTCTTTATCTTTTCAAATTAAAGATCTTATCTTTATCTGACAATCTTTTTGCCAATTTTTGAGGCATGTACGGACTCTGCTAACATGTATGATCATCATTATCATTTGAAATTTTCTCTAAAAAGTTGTTTCTTTCTAATTTTTCTGGGTATTTCACTTGTTACAGTAGGAAGTGATAAATCTTAAGGTGAATGATTATTTTTCCAATGTGGGGTTCCTTAGGGAATCAAGAAAGATAGAATAGTCTAAAATCTTGCTCTAAATCTCAATGTGCAGACACTGAAGTGAGAATTTACGGCTTCTGTTTGTTTTGGGGTTGTTTTCGAGCAAAATGGCCTCGAATGGTACAGTCGAGTGTCCTCAGTTTATGAAGGTTACATCTAATGGAGTCTTCCAAGGGGATAGTCCTCTTGATTATGCACTTCCATTGGCTATCATACAGATTTGCCTCGTGCTCGTGTTCACAAGGTTTCTGGCTTACCTTATTAAACCATTGAGGCAGCCCCGTGTTATAGCTGAGATTATTGTAAGTTAATTCTCTCTCCATTATAATTTTTTTCCATAATTTTGTAGATTTTGTTAATTTCTTTATCTTGGGATGGCGGTATATGTTTATGCTATATATATATATATATATATATATATATATATATATATATATATATATATATATATATATATATATATATATATATGTTAGCTCTTAATTACTTCCTTATATGTTGTCATGCCTGTTTTACACTGTTACTTGTATAGTTAATAGTTAACATGATCCAATGAAATCCACCAATTTAAAACTCTATTAAGTGGTTCTTTCCCAATCTTGATGTCAGACTTCTTAACACGTTTGCGACCGGATTTTCTTCAGAATCTGTAATAATTTGACTAATAACTAGCATGAAATTCTGTTGTTGATATTTTATTTCTTAGTCAAAGGACTTCCACATGCTAGTTGGTTATACCATACTGAATGTTACCCATGTTGGTAGGTTTTTATGATCCTGACAGGGATGAAATAATTTGAAGAGTAGACTTGAAAATCTGATCCCTTCATGGAAGGAAGATCTGAATGATCCGAAGGATATCAGAACAACAAGTTTTTGGAGTATTTCATAGGATTTTTTGGGTATGGTGTAAGATTGAATTTTTTTTGTCTCATTGAATGTGTTCCAACAGGGTCGAGAATTTTTGCTTTGTTATTGCATGACTGGACCAAAAACATTAATTTTCTGCCAACAACTTCTACAAAATTCTCCGGAACAAAATGACATGAGTACTTTCGTTGTCACACACGTCGATTTTACTGATCAACAGACCATTTAACAGAATTATAGACCTTTCTTTTGAAATTTTGATTTGTTGATTTCTTAGTTCCACAGATAGAAGTCACAACTTTCTTGTACCATTTATAGATATGGAATGTAGATTATGTACAATGATATTAATCTTCCTTCACTGAAATAAATTTAATAACCCTATGTCTATGTATTTACCGCTCCTTCAACTAGATTATGTACAATGGGATGTAGATTATGTACAACCTATGTTTTTTTTGTACACAACATCAAGTAATACATACTGTGAACTTCATTTAGGCATATTTATGTAGCATAAAATATCTTGGATAATTTAGTTATGTTACTACTATTTTGTCAGGGAGGAATTTTACTCGGTCCATCAGCACTCGGTAGCAACAAAACTTATCTCCATGCGGTTTTTCCATCTAAAAGCCTCACAGTGTTGGATACTCTGGCCAACCTTGGTCTCCTCTTCTTTCTGTTCCTTGTTGGGCTCGAGTTAGATCCAAAGTCCCTTCGTCGAACTGGAAAGAGAGTTTTATGCATTGCCCTTGCAGGAATCAGCCTCCCCTTTGCATTAGGAATTGGAGTATCATATGTCCTCCGAAAAAGTATTTCCAAAGGTGTGAGTGAAGGTCCATTTCTTGTATTCATGGGAGTGGCCCTTTCTATCACTGCATTCCCGGTCTTGGCACGTATCCTGGCTGAACTCAAGCTCTTAACCACTGATGTTGGCCGAATGGCCATGTCCGCTGCAGCAATCAACGATGTGGCTGCATGGATTTTACTTGCTCTTGCCATTGCGTTCTCTGGCTCTGGACGTTCTCCCCTCATTTCATTATGGGTCCTGTTGTGTGGCACTGGTTTTATCATTGGTTGTATTATAGTTGTACCACCTATATTCAAATGGATGTCACGCCATTGCCCTGATGGCGAGCCAGTTGACGAAATGTATGTTTGTGCTATTTTAGCATCTGTTTTGGCTGCAGGATTTGTCACCGATACTATTGGAATTCATGCCCTCTTTGGGGCTTTTGTAATTGGAGTTCTTGTTCCAAAGGAAGGACCTTTTGCTGGTGCTCTTGTTGAAAAAGTTGAGGATCTTGTGTCCGGCCTTCTGCTTCCTCTGTACTTCGTCTCAAGTGGGCTAAAGACTGATGTGTCCACCATTCAAGGGGCTCAATCGTGGGCTCTCCTGGTTTTGGTCATATTCACGGCCTGTTTTGGGAAGATTGTTGGCACTGTTGTGATCTCACTTTTGTCTAGAATGCCTTTTCAGGAGGCTCTAGCTCTTGGGCTGTTAATGAACACTAAAGGTTTGGTGGAGCTAATTGTCCTCAACATCGGGAAAGACAGAGGGGTATGATTAAGTTCGCTTATCAATCCATATATGAAATATCTGCTTTCATTTCTTGTTAACATTTCAAGTGTTAAAATTTTGCAGGTACTAAATGATCAAACATTTACCATTCTGGTTCTGATGGCTCTCTTCACAACTTTTATCACAACACCTCTAGTTATAGCAGTATATAAGCCAGCTAAAAAACTGGCTAAAGCTGCATACAAGTATAGAACAGTTCAGCGGAATGACACAAGCTCACAACTCCGGATGTTGGTCTGCTTCCATAGTTCTAGGAACATCCCTACACTGATTAACCTCATTGAGTCCTCACGTGGGACTGGCAAGAGGGAAGGACTTCATGTGTATGCAATGCACCTCATGGAGCTATCTGAGAGGTCATCTGCAATGCTTATGGTCCACAAGGCGAGGAAAAATGGGTTGCCCTTTTGGAATAAGGGGCAGAATTCAGATTCCACCCAAATTGTGGTTGCTTTCGAGGCTTTCCAGCATCTGAGTCGAGTGTCTATCAGACCAACGACAGCAATTTCACCAATGTTCAGCATGCACGAGGACATCTGCAGCAGCGCAGATAGTAAAAGGGCAGCTATGATAATTCTCCCATTCCACAAGCATCAGAGGCTAGACGGGCAACTAGAGACTACTCGAGCTGATTTCAGGCATGTCAACCGGAAAATTCTAGAGCATGCCCCGTGCTCAGTTGGGATCTTAGTTGATCGTGGACTTGGTGGATCAACGCATATACCTGCAAGCAATGTAGACTCTGTCATGATGGTCCTATTCTTTGGAGGTCATGATGATCACGAAGCACTTGCCTATGGCGCACGCATGGCTGAGCACCCCGGTATAAGTTTACTAGTTGTTCGTTTTCTTTTGGATCCAAAAGTTATTGAGGAGGTAATTAGTGTTGACATGAACGATTTCGCTAATGTTGAAGAAAGGGGAATCGACAAAGAGGTCCTTGATGACTTCAAGAAGAAAATAACCAAGAACAGCTCAATCAAATATGAAGAGAAAATGGTGGGTAATGCTGCAGAAATAATTGATGCTATTCGCCAGTATAATAGATGCAATATGTTTTTGGTTGGAAGAATGCCGGAGGGTGAGCTAGCCGGAGCTTTAAAAAGAAAAACCGAGTGCCCAGAATTGGGGCCAGTGGGTAGCTTGTTGACTTCTCCAGAATTCTCAACAGCAGCATCAGTTTTGGTGGTGCAACAATATCATAGTTAGTTGTCTATGCATTCATTGGCTTCTCTAAAGGAAGAAGAAGAATCCGCTGATCAGGGAGAATACGACTCCAACTGATTTTGTTGAACTGCTGCAATTTGTACAGCACTATGTGAATAAGAAATATTAGTGAAATCTCCCTTGTCTGATTATGCGCCTATTATATAGTGTGTTACAGTTTCTTCTAACATTATTGGTATGATAAGTAGTTTAACAGAAGCAGCAACAAAACAAGCATATTATTCTGAGCACTTGATTGATCTAACATAATGCAGCCATTGCCATCCATCGGAACAGATTGTTGTTGCAACAATCTTTTCTTTTTCTTGGACATTATTTAATTAACATTTTATCTAAGCAATCAGCTTAACTTCTAAGTTGTTTTCCTGTGCTGTAAGCTTTGTCCACATGATTAGTGAATGCGATTGAAGGATATATTAAAGAGATTGTTGGTGTATTAAGAAGATAAGCTATAGTTAGTTTTATACACCACTTGTATCAAACATAAAACAAAACAAGGCTTTAGAATGCCAACACGAAGGTTAAGAAAACGATTAACGCTAGGCAAACTAAGAATAAGTTTACAAAAACAATAACAAAACATAATACCAAACACAACATCATTTTTAACTATTAAAAAATATGATTTGATGCGGAAATTTGTACTAAATCTTACTTTTTAATGGTGAAAATAAATATAATGTTTGGTGTTGTGTTTAGATGTTCTGTATATAGTGTTGTCCGCAAACTAATCCCTATCATCACTTTGAGGGGATCTTATTTTATTATTTGGCAAATTGATTTAAGTACTATTTCATATGAGTTTTATTTGAGTAGTATTTTAGATGAGTTTCTTTACTATAATTGAATTTTATTGAGGTGTCGTTTAGTTTTGTTTGAGACCAAGAGAATACGATAATCATGTGTTAGCTAATTTAATGCAATCTGATGTTCTGTTTTTTCCCAACGTTTTGGTTAGAAGATATTCACTCTACTATTTCTCCTTTGATTGTACAAGACATTCAAGTTTGAATAAAATTAAGTCTTACTAGGCCAATCACGAAGCTAGAAATAATTTTTAGTGGGGTCAAAATTAACATATTATGCTACAAATAATTTGACAAGGTGCATTCGAGGTAGAGCTTCGAGCCATTTTTTTTTTAATACTTTAATATTTTTGAGTCACATATATATAAAAAATTATATATTATATTATAATGACAATGATATATGTGTGTGTGTGTGTGTGCGCGTGTATAATACTCCATATTATCATAATTGTTCATAAATAATTGATATATTAATTGTTTGAAAAAATAATATAAATTAAATTAATATTTTGCTTAAGAATATTATAGAGATATAGGAGAACGCTAAAACATTAATTTGGATAATTTTTTGGAGTAATAGGTCGATTATCTATTTCCTTAGCATTCATAAACTTTATTTATTTTAGTTTATTTTATCGTGACAATGCATTCTCTACTGATGTTATAAATTAGAGGCAAGAGTAAAGCTTCTTTATTTTTATTGCTCAACTCCCATAAATTTATCACATTAAAGTAGCTTTAGTTGTTCTTGAAAATAAATCACTTAATCATTCACCACTAACCCCGTATAGATATTGACACCACGCATATTATATTTGAACTAAACGAATAAAATGAGTAAAAAAATAAAATCGATAAAAGAATAAAATAAAGAGTAGAATAATTTATTTCATTCTAAGTAGAAAAAATTATTACATACCCTCTCTTAAAGAATAAAATTTATAAATTTGGGAGGGATGTGAATGGTCCATTCTATTTTAATGGAACAAGCAAACACATTTTTTTTTAATTTTATAAGAATGAGTCATTTCATTCCCAAATTTATTCTTCTAATTCAAACGTAACAATATAGTTAATTATATTTCATAACTAATTGATTTATCATATTGATTCTTTCCCATTTGTTCATCCTTTCCACCCTGCTCCATAGACACAAGTAAGGAACCAAAAACGGATATGAAAATCTAAATTATAATTATAATATATACGCATACATGATATATATAAGAATGAAAAATAATCTCAATATAATTTTTTTTATTAAATTATATAAAATTTTAAATTAATTATAATTTAATTTTATCACATATTTATCAATATGCATATATTATTTCTCATGTAAAAATATCCTCTGAGCTTCAAAGTGTTATTGGACTAGGAAGATTGACCCACTCTCACTTTACCAACAAGTTGCTAAGCCCTATTTATTCTTTGTGCACCTGCTGTGGTCCAATCCAACTGAGCTAAGCATTTGTTTTTGCTGGGTTTTTTTCCTCAAATTAAAGACCAACACTACATAAAGTTGAAAAGATCTGCCTATTTTTGTGTTGACACAGTCTATCACTGCTTATTATAATAGTACAAATTATCATATTAATCAATTGAGAAAATTTAATTGATCCTGAATTGATTTATACAATAAATTATCACATAATTATCATATCATTAATTATTTAATAAATTATAATACTTTTAGGACTTGCTTTCACCCTCAGCTTCTTAAAATTATCAGATTAACATATAGAAAATAAGTATAAGTTTATCATATAGAAAATTAATCTGATAAATATGACAAGTTATATTAAAAGTCATAATTTCTTTAAAAATGTCCTAAAAAACTACTAATTTTGATATTCGGTAATATTATTATCTTAAAACTTTTTAAAAAAAATATTTGAATTCAATTGAAATTGAAAGACTTTTTTTAAGTTATGAGTATATTCGGATTATGAATAAGTATAAATACATAACAGCTTAATATTATATTGTGAGGTATAATATTAAAATTCGTGTTATATTTTAATAATATAAATAAATATAATATTTGATGTATTATTTAATTGTTATATGTGTTCAACTTAACTATATTGTTCTTTTTTCGTTTTTTTTCTTTTTCTTTTTTGAAATCTCATGCTTCAATTGCCTACTTATCTTCCATATGGTCCCCTATTAAATTGAATAAATAATTAGTAACTATCATTGTATATAATATGCTTCCTGTAAAATCTCATTGGTATCTCACTTTGAATCTACAAAAGTTTATATACGGTCGTGTCAGTAATGAGGCGAGTTACAGTGAAGGTATGTGATAAACTTTTATTTGATGCCGATATAAACAATATTATTTAGAAAAGTTTTTACAATATCAATATCCATTGTTTATCTACAAGCGACAAAATTAAATTTACTTTTTAATAATTTGTAAATAATATATTGAGAATACTCAGTTCATATATATTTATATATAATAATATCTTAATTTAAAAAATTAATTTATTAAGTTTAAGATTTATTAGAGTATATATGTCATTAATTTTATTTTTTTTATATTTCGATTTGAAACTTTTTATCTCTCTATCCACATCGACATCAAGTTAACCTTGAACTTTAACCATCCTCAAAATCCACCAAGAGCCTATACTAAATTCATCAAGTCTCTTTATTAGATGAGATTCGTCTCTCAATATCTCTTATTTGATCCACTAAGAGTCTCTCCGAGAAAAATTCACCATTTGCTCAAAGAGTACATAATCCACTAATTATCTATAACTCATTGAGTCAACCCATTACGTTTCTCCATAATGACTAGCGTACACTTTTCAATATCTTAACTCTTCAATATCTCTTGTCAAGAGTCAATCAAAAGCCTTCATGAGAAGAGTCCATCACTTACTCAATGAATTATTTTTTATTCATCATGCGCAGATTATACCATAACCATGACCGAAACCTATAGTCATGACTTTGATGCCACTTTAATTAATTCGGAAGATTTTGAATGGTGAGATAATTTGACTTTTCACTCCAATTAAGATATTTATACACTCTTTTAATTTTATAATATTTCAAGTTTTTGGTGTTAATATTTGAAAAGACTATTTGTACTCAAAGTTGATTATAATAGATTTTTTGGAGTTTGACCCTTATTTTTTACCTCTTAATTTTAGAGAATTTTTATGTAAAATTGGTATCTTGTGTTTGATTTATTTTTATGCTATTATTTTTTTTGCGATTTTATTTATTTAGCGGAACAACATAAGGTGATCCAATATATTTGTTAGGTCAATTTATACAAGTGTGTTATATAGTAATGAATTGATGTAAAATGAATCGTATAATTCTACTACACAATATACGTCTTTGATTTAATGTCAATATAAACAATATTTTTAGTTGTATATTTTTAAAAATATATTATATATATACTATTTCGTGGTCAAACAATATAACATGAAACCTATAACAACAACCAATTATGTGTACAATCATAATTTTAGAATTAATTTTATATATTTATGTTTAATTTTTAAGGCTTTTTTGAAGTTATTAAAAAAATCTTTAACACTTTTTTCCAATGTAAACTGACTCAGAAATTCCAGTGCTCGACACGGAACACCAAATTAATAATTCAATAATTCCAAATTTAAAGATAATTTGCTGTTGCGTTTAGTTGGTACCCTTTTTTTACTAAGAATAATATTAAATGTCTCAAAATTTTAATTTTAAATGATATAAGAATAAGATAAAAGGCGTTTTATAATATATTCATTCACAAATGATTCACGCAACCAATATATAAATGTTACATCATTTGAAATATTTTTTAAAATAAAAAATTTGAGATTCTTAATATTACTTTACTAATTATGCAATAAATTGAAGTGAGGAGTTTACAACTATACAATTGTAGTAATTTATGTTTTAATAATGTTTACACCTTTATAACCCCCTTTGCATTAAAAATAAATTTAATTATTTTCTCCTTCTAATTTTATTTATTTTAATTGATTGTTTATGCTTAATTTGACCATATTTAAAATTAAAAATTATTCTTAAGTTTACTAGATATGAATACAAAATTATTATTATAAAAAAGTACATCGAATATATTATCAGAGTTAACTTATTTGATTTAATTTTTTTTAATATATTTGATTAATTATTAATATTAAAATTGATCAATTGATCATAAAAATTAACTGAGACAAATAAAGTCGAACAAAAAGAATATATAATTATGAATATTAAAAATTATTTAAAAACTTTAAAAGTCAACTTACTGTTTTGAAAGTTAAATGAAAGATAAGCTGGTCATATTTAATATTATTTTCGTTTTAAAATTAAAAATATATTTTAATTCTTTAAAATTAATTTATGAAATTTTAAAACTAAAAGTTGATATAATTTCATTTAAATTTTAAAAATAACAAATATAGTAATTAATAATATTTTATAATTAATTTATAATTATTATTTATAATTATATTAAAATTAATATAAAATTTAATTTTTTTTAAAATTAATTTAAAAAAATTAAAATGTATCTCTGGTTGGAATCTTCAATACGAAAGAAAACAAAAGAAGGCCGCAAAAATGGGGGCCCATCGAGCACTTTAGACGGTCGTGGCCTAAAAGTCTTACAAGTCCAAAAAGGACTGGTTTTGGTTTTTACGTATATTCAGATCAGATATATAATTCTTGTTGAATTTTTATTTACTTTCCTATAATTGTTTTCTTTGCCGCGTTAATGTTGAAACTTTAGAGTAGTTTTCTTGATGGGTTTATTTGATTTTAACGCAGTTCTGAAAATTTCACTATTAGGGTAGAATTCACTGAGCATTTGGGTATTTTTGGAGGTCTAATTTTGATGAAATATCAGTGCGGAGTTTAATACATTGTGGAATTATGTATGATTTTGTAGGGAAAATACTGTCTTTGAGTGAAATTAAGCTGGTTCTTCAAAGGAATTATACTCCCTCCGTCTCCAAAGAAAAAGAGTTCCATCGGTTGATTTTGCAAAGTTTAAGGATATATGTTCTTCTGTGTTTATCCCCTAAGACCTAAACGAGGGTTTAGTTTGGTAGTGGTGTCATGTTAGTGAAATTGTATTGTTAGACTTGAGAATATTACATCATTTTATATTATCCTCATCAAAGAGAGAACTCTATTTGTGGAACATTTATTATTATTATTATTATTATTATTATTGTAAATGGGTATGGAGGGAGTACTGGACAATTTTATTAGTTATAAATATTAGAAATGTAAAATTACAGTGATTAGTGTTTTCCTTCTGCAGGGAGTGTACAATTTCTTTGCACAATGGTACCATGGGACATGCATGTCCATCTCCAATGAAGGCTACTTCAAATGGGGTCTTCCAGGGGATAATCCTCTTCATTTTGCACTCCCTCTTTCCATTTTGCAGATATGTATCGTGCTTTTGGTCACACGAGGTCTGGCTTTTCTGCTGAGGCCATTAAGACAGCCTCGGGTGATTGCAGAGATTGTTGTAAGTTATTTTCTTCTTTCTAGATGTATGAGACTTCAATTGAATTTTTCAGTTTATTCTTAATGTATGTGGTATTTTAAATTTAAAGTGGATTCGCACTTTGAGTTTTTATTGTTTGCCAATTTATTCCGTGTTTGTTATTTGGCAATTCTACGAATGAGTTGTTGAGATTCTGTTTCTTATACGACAGGGAGGAATTTTACTAGGACCATCAGCTCTTGGTCGAAACAAGGGCTATTTGCAGACAATATTCCCACCCGCATCACAGTGTTAGATACTCTAGCAAATCTTGGCCTCCTATTCTTTTTATTCCTTGCAGGCTTAGAGTTAGATCCTAGATCTCTGCGACGGACTGGAAATAAGGCCCTTGGCATTGCTATGGCAGGAATCGGCCTGCCTTTTGCATTAGGAATTGGTTCATCATATGTCCTCCGAGAAACCATTGCAAAAGGTGTAAACGGTACTGCATTTCTTGTATTCATGGGTGTAGCCCTTTCTATTACCGCTTTCCCTGTCTTAGCCCGAATATTGACTGAGCTGAAGCTTCTAACAACTGAGGTTGGGAGAATGGCTATGTCAGCTGCAGCAGTCAATGATGTTACTGCATGGATTCTACTTGCTCTTGCCATTGCATTATCTGGTGACAATGTCTCTCCCATTGTCTCATTTTGGGTTTTCCTATCTGGGTGTTGTTTTGTCATTTGTTCATTTCTCATTATCCCACCAATTTTCAAATATATGGGCCAGCATTGCCATGAAGGTGAGCCGGTGGATGAGACATATATATGTGCTACATTAGCAGTTGTACTTGCAGCGGGGCTTGTTACTGATGCTATTGGAATACATGCAATGTTTGGAGCTTTTGTTATTGGAATTCTTGTTCCAAAGGATGGGTCATTTGCAGGTGCCTTGGTGGAAAAGGTTGAGGATCTTGTATCCGGTCTCTTCCTTCCATTGTACTTTGTTTCAAGTGGATTGAAAACAAATGTAGCCACAATCCAGGGGCTTCAACCATGGGTCTTCTGGCTTTGGTCATAGTTGCAGCTTGCTTTGGAAAGATTGTTGGTACTGTTGTGGTTTCCCTCGTCTGCAAAATGCCTCTGAGCGAGGCTCTTGCAATGGGTTTCCTAATGAACAGTAAAGGGTTGGTTGAGCTCATTGTCCTCAATATTGGTAAAGATAGAAAGGTAATTTTTTGCGTTTTTGTTATCACTGTTGGGGTTCATGATTTTAAATCATGCTTGACTATCTATTCTCTCGAACAATTAAATGAAATACTGTAATCTGTGTGTAGGTGTTGAATGATCAGACATTTGCTATTATGGTTCTAATGGCTCTCTTCACGACCTTCATGACCACACCACTAGTCATGGCTGTTTATAAGCCGGCTAAAAAAGGAAGTACAACTGTTTACAAGCATAGAACAATTGAAAGGAAAAATTCAAACACTCAGCTTCGGATCTTGTCTTGTTTCCACAGCTCTAGAAATATCCCATCTATTATAAATCTTCTGGAGGCTTCGCGAGGGACAGAAAAGCGTGAGGGACTATGCGTATACGCAATGCACCTCATGGAGCTCTCAGAGAGGTCATCAGCTATATTAATGGTGCACAAGGCCAGAAGGAACGGGTTACCGTTTTGGAATAAGGGACTGCGGTCAGATTCCAACCAAGTTGTTGCTTCTGAGGCTTTCCGTCAGCTAAGCCGGGTGTCTGTAAGGCCAATGACATCAATCTCTTCACTTGCTGATATGCATGAAGACATTTGCACAACTGCACAGAGAAAGAGGGTAGCAATCATAATTCTACCATTCCACAAGCACCAAAGGTTGAACGGATCTCTTGAGACAACTCGAACCGACTTCCGTTGGGTTAACCTGATGGTTCTCAAGCATGCAACATGCTCAGTAGGGATATTTGTTGATCGTGGACTTGGTGGAACCACACATGTATCTGCAAGCAGTGTTTCTTATTCCATTACAGTCCTCTTCTTTGGCGGTCGTGATGATCGTGAAGCTCTTGCTTATGGGGCTCGCATGGTTGAGCACCCTGGTATAAGATTAACTGTAATTCGGTTCTCAGTGACACCAGAGACTATAGGGGAGATTGTCACATTTAATGCAGTTGATAATCCTGCCTCCAAATTGGTTTCCAAAGATGATGAGTTCCTTTCTGAGTTCAATGAAATACACTCCAAAGACAGCTCTATAACATATGAGGAGAAATTTGTTAGAAATGTTATAGAAACCATTGACATTATTCGTGAACGTAATCGATGCAATTTGTTTTTGGTCGGTTGCGTGCCTGAGGGTGAATTAGCTTTGGCATTGAATGGAAGCAGCGAGTGTCCAGAATTGGGACCCGTTGGAAGTTTGTTGACTTCTTCGGAATGTTCAACAATGGCGTCGGTTTTGGTGGTACACCAGTATTACGACAAATTATCTACAGATTGGGTTGATGAGTTACCTGAGGGAGATTCAGGTTCAATCTAACTGGTATTTTTGTCTTCTTAAAACTAGAAGTGATTCACATTGTACTACAAATGATTTACTGGAATTTTGTCATCCTTCTTTAAATATTGACTTCAGATTATGGTCTGATCTATAATGGCCACAAACTGTAATATCTTCTAGTAGTATCACCTGATTTTTGAAATTTTGTTATCTAATTTGTGAACTCATTATTTGATAAATAAACATCTTCTTAATTCTGTAATTCACATTATGGTAAAAGTTTTTACATATTTGATATGTTTCTCTACATAAACTGATTCTATATATTTCAGTTTAGGAATCCATTTGTGTAACCAATTTGTCCATCTATTTACTAAGCAATTGAAAGTTATATCTTTATTTATCAGGGCTGGGGATAATTCCTGCATTTTGCCTAGTATCCTAAATTTATTTATTTTAAATGCATGGGATTATGTTAGCCTTTAAATTATCTTAGCCTGCTTCGTTAAAATTACGAAAATAAAGTTAAATACAACCATAATTAATATTTTTAACAACCATAATTCATAATTTCTTACAACCATATATGATATTTTCGGAATTTATTTTTAAGCGAATTTGAAATCTTAGTTCAATTGAGTCCTGCATAGCCGTGAGCCCAATTAGAATCGACTCCTTGCTATATAGAATAATACTATGTCTTCACTAGAATTGATGCTGCGTTTGTTCCGTATTAATGATCCTTGTTGGCCTTGACTTGTTGCGTCGTGGTATTGAAATTATTTAATTATAGTCTGCTAGAAGTGACGAACTCTGTCCGCTAGAAGTTCTAACGGACGTTGTTTTTTTTATTTTAAATATCAACAGTTTTCTTCTTATAATCAACGCTATACAAGGTGTTTGTCTCTTTTTTGTCTATAGAAAGTACTTGTTATAGATCGTCCCATATATATATATAGAGAGAGAAGACGGATATAAAACATACATTTTAAATAACATACATATCTTAAATAGAATACATTTATCAAAACGATGCCGTTTTGAAAATTCTTTTTTTTTTTATAAATAATATTAAAAGAAGATGCGATATGTTGTGTTATTTCGCGACTCTACTAGTTTTCTTTTTACTTACGAAAATGGTATTAATTTTTTTTTCAAAACGACGTCGTTTTAATAAAAGTATACTACTTAAGAAGGTATGCCACAAGAAACTCCAATCGTTATCAGACAAATGAACAACAAACCATAATTGTTTAATTGAAGAAGATTTAAAGAAGTACCAAACCCAAGCACGAAATAGGAAGCAAGTTACAACCCATTAGAAAACTCACAAGGGCAGGCTTTACTTACATAGTCATCCTCCGACACAAACTTGGGCAAAGAAATAACCCATCTGCTTTATAGATGACATGTCTAATGGTCCAAGGACAGCATAGGAAAACTGGTATACATACATTAAAAAAACTGAAGTAGTTCGTTCTGTAAATCCCCAGTCATTATCCTCTCTACAGGTACTGCATAACTAATGTATTTCACGAGGATCATGGAATAGAGGAATGAAATTAATGTTGTCTCCTTCAGACACAAAGATGGCACAAAAAAATTCCAATTTGCTGTGTAGGTGAAAAAGACCACATACATTCATAGCATAAAATCCTCAAAAATGTCTTCCACATTCCAAGAAATAACTAAGCATCATATCCTATTCATATCTGTTATGCAAATGATCATAAATCAGTTATATTATCATCTAACAATTAACAAACTATGTGCATTCTAAACTTTGAGTTCATCATTAAATATGTTTAATTAATTAATTAGAATCGATTTGGATAAGTAAATAATGTAAATAAAAGATTTATAAATTAATAATAATAAATTAGGATTTAGTTAATTATCACAAGTTTAGTGGTTGTTGGATAGCTTATTTTCGGTCATTTAGCTACACAACTGAAGGCTGAAGCTAACAAGAGCAGTTATATCAGGAGTGGTTTGAGGAGTGGTTTGAGTTAATTAATACTCTCCCCTCCCAAAATAAAAGTATTTATTATTTTTTTATACAATTCTAAGTTAAATATATATTTATTTTAAATAATTTATTTTTATAATAATTTGCCTATAATACTCTTAGTATTAATTATTATATTTTTTTTCTCTATACATATTTATAGAGTATCACTAGTCATGTACAGAAAAATATGCAATTAAATGAGAATTTAAATATGAATAATTTTGTCACTTTACTCTTTTTTTTAATACGAAAAAAAAATCAACTAAAACTTTTATCCTCAAATAGAAGGAGTACTTTAAAATTGGTGGGGTGGGGGGGATTCAAACTTAATTTATGAATATGCATACATAATGGTCAAAAATCTCAATTATCTTACGGATTAGTCCAACTAAATAGTGGAATGTTGTTCGACAATACCAACATCGGTGACCATTAACAGCTAGTTAATTAGTGACTGCCTAATTCGATGATTGATGCTAATATAAATGATAAAATATACACACATATATACATATACAGGAGAGTGATCTACATTCCCAATTGGATGGGATTTCACATTTATCCAACTTAGATTTGGTTGTTCATTTTTAGATTTAAAGGTTGAGGCAAAATGCGTCTATACAACTATTACTCACAAAGAACATAACAAATTTAACCCCACTTTAATAAAAGAAGACTCCATTGATTGGGAGAAATACTTATCAATTTTGTTTATTTTTCAATTACACAACTATTGTGCGAATGATAAATTTTTTTAAAGACCTACCACACATTGTACTGACATAAATTAAATCACTTATCTATTTTTTTTTCTTATTCTCCTACATCATACTTATTCTTTTTCCTCTCTCCCTTTCATCTTCAATTGATTCCCATGTTCCTATCTTCTTCTCATTCTCACCCATACAATCTCCTCTTCAAGGACGAAGATATGTTTTGCCTTGTGGGGTCAGTTGACCACATTGATTTTTTTTTTAATATATGATATATTTAAAGAAATTTAGATGTAAGAAATAAATTAATCTCACTGAAATTTTACAAATTTTATAGTATATGGGGCCAAATTGAAATATTACAAAATTTTCAATCAAGTATTTATATAATCAAATATTTATTAATAAATTTGTAATTAAAAAAGCTTATTAGGAGTCAATAGGGAATATAATGTTATTATTGATTAAATTTTATTGTAATCAAATACTCCCTTATTTTCAAAATTATATATATATATATATTTTAAGACGAAGATCTTTAAAATAAAATTTCACTATAATTTTTAACATATTCCTAATATTTGGTTGAAATTTAGTACTAATGGTCAAAAATCTCAATTATGAATATGCATACATAATGGTCAAAAATCTCAATTATCTTACGGATTAGTCCCAACTAAATAGTGGAATGTTGTTCGACAATACCAACATCGGTTACCATTAATAGCTAGTTAATTAGTGACTGCCTAATTCGATGATTGATGCTAATATAAATGATAAAATATACACACATATATACATACATAGGAGAGTGATCTACATTCATAATTGGACGGGATCTCCCATTCATCCAACCTAAATTTGGTTGTTCATTTTTAGATTTAAAGGTTGAGGCAAAACGCGTCTGTACAACTGTTATAACAAATAGTTGTGCGGAGTTTGACTCACAAAGAACATGACAAATTTAACCCCAATTTAATAAAAGAATACTCCGTTGATTGGGAGAAATACTTACCAGTTTTGTTTATTTTTCTATTACACAACTATTGCGCGATTGATAAATTTTTTTAAAGACCTACCACAGATTGTACTGACATAAATTAAATCACTTCTCTATTTTTTTTCTTCTTATTCTCCTACATCATATTTATTCTTTTTCCTCTCTCCCTTTCATCTTCTTCAATTGATTCCCATGTTCCTATCTTCTTCTCATTCTCACCCATACAATCTGCTCTTCACAATCTCCTCTTCAAGGACGAAGATATGTTTTGCCTTGTGGGGTTAGTTGACCACATTGATTTTTTTTAATATACAATATATTTAAAGAAATTTAGGTGTAAGAAATAAATTAATCTCACTGAAATTTTACTAATTTAATAGTATATGGGGCCAAATTGAAATTTTATAAATTTTTCAATCAAGTATTTATATAATCAAATATTTATTAATAAATTTGTAATTTAAAAAGCTTATTAGGGGTCAATAAGAATATAATGTTATTATTAATTAAATTTTATTGTAATCAAATACTCCCTTATTTTCAAAATTATATATATATATATATATATATATATATATATATATATATATATATATATATATATATATATATATATATATTTTAAGACGAAGATCTTTAAAATAAAATTTCACTATAATTTTCAACATATTCCTAATATTTGTTAGAAATTTAGTAATAATGGCATGGTAATACTTGATCTATCTAGTATGTAAATGATGTCATGTTAAGAATTTAATGTGTTTTATAGATTAAAGTTAATTATATATGTATAATTTTGAAATAGATTAAAAAGTAAAATATATTTCTAATTTTTTTTTAAGAAAATGACTACTTGTAGTATATATGCAACCTGAAACATATAAAATTATACAAAAAATTTGGTTCCCGCGGGATTATTTTTTACCCAAGGCGAATTTTAACCCCACGAAAAACATATGCCGGCTTCGTCAGTGCTCCTCTTCTCTCTCTTACCCATACACTCTATTTTCAATGGACTTTTTTTTTCCTTCCCTTTCTCTTCCCAATTTTTTTTCTTCTAAAAATTGGTGAAAGAAATCAAATAGATCTTAAAACTCATTACTAGTTTAGTAAAATTAAAACATAAAATTAGTAACATGATTATTGCTTTCAAGGAATCTAAGCCATATGAGACTTGTAATGGATTTGCATGCAAAGATAGAGTTGTGAATTTGGTATAATCTACTTGAAAATTTCTCTTCTAATTAAAGACCCATATTTGAAGACCCATATTTTTATCATCTAATTGTTTCATTCGATCTTACAAGCCAAATAACCACGAATCTTTCTCTCTTCCATACATTTTCTTGAGTCACAATAGTACCCAAAGCAAGAGTCCAAGAGAAAAAAAGAAAGACATCTTTATTAGAACTCTCCAAATGCTTTATTAGATTCATACAATTATTAATTGTGCGGTAGGAACATAAACAAAATTGGTAAGTATTTCTCTCATTCGCATAACAGTTATGCGGAGCATCCTTTTATTAAACTGGGGGTAAATATGACATTTGCTTTGTGGGCAAGGCTCCGTACAACTATTTGTTAAGATCTTAATAATAGTTGTGCAGATGCATTTTTCCTCGACCTTTAAATTTAAGAATGGATGGTCGGATCTGACAAGGATGGATGGCGTATCCCATCCAATTTTAAATGTGGATCACGCCCTATATATATATATGTATGAGAATGATCCATAGTCAAAATTGTAAAATTAAGATTATATTTACAACAAATTGTGGTTGTGCAAATCTAGATCTAACGGTGAAAGTCTCTATCAGTCTGTACTATTAAACTGTGGACGATGAGCTCACTAACAAAATACCAAAAAAGCTCATTCAATGAATTTTAAATTAGTCCGCACTATTAAATTGCATATGATAAATATTGAAAGCATTTAGTCTCTTCTTATTATTAAAGTCAAACCAGTGTGAGGATGTCAATTATCAGTTTATCACACACTAAAAAGCTACTGATGTCATATATACGAAAAAAGATCGAACCAATATGATTCAATATATATGCATTAGATCTTGCGGTCATCGTTCACGTCGAATTTCTTGAAAACTTGTTCCAATTCTTCCTCGATTTGGGCTCGTGAATTTAGGGAAGGAGTTCTCAATGCAATTGGCGTTGGATCCAGAAACTTGTTCCAGTTCTTAGATTTGAACTCATGAGTCTAGGGAAGGGGTCTTGATACAATTGACGTTGGATTTAGAGACAGAATGTTGCGTTTCTTTTTTCGGTTAAATAGAGATTTCAAACTCATGTTTCTTAATTGATAATTGATTATATCATAATATAAAAAAAAAATGAGTTTGGATTTTTTTATTTGATTTTGAATGAATACTTAGAAAAAAATACAGAGAAACAGAGATTATGAGTTTATAGGGATTGAACAAAAAATTATTTGAAAAATATTGGGATCCCTCTATATTCTTCTTTTTCTTTCCTTTATATATGAAGGAGTAATCTTTTAATACTCCATGTATTTTGTTGAGAAAGAAATTGGAAGATTGCGCTATCACCGTCCGCACTATTAGTGCGGATCATTGAGGGCAGGTTGATTATTTTTTGCGTCCACACTTTAGATGTGCGGTATCTCCAGATTAAAGTGCAGACGAGAATTAATTTTACCATTAGATCTAAAATTGGACAGTCACAATTTGTTATAGGAATAATTTTAAAGGTACAGTTGTGACTATAGATTAACTCTCATATATATATATATATATATATATATATATATAGGGAAATGATCCATAGCAAGCGTTTGCTATGGACACTATTCCAGCATATGTATCTTGAACCGTTGAAATAATGATTTTAATGGATAATCATTATTTCAACGGTTCAAAATGCATTTGTTAGAATAGTGTCCATAGCAAACGCTTGTTATGGATCATTCTCCATATATATATATATATATATATATATATATATATATATATATATATATATAGAGAGAGAGAGAGAGAGAGAGAGAGAGAGAGAGAGAGAGAGAGCTAGTTTGTATATGTACTGTATCCACTTCATGCAATGATTGTCTTAGCCTTGTTCTTCAAACTATCTATCTATCTATCTATATATATATATATATATATATATATATATATATATATATATATATTTCACTAGCTTGTATATGTAAGTATCCACTTCATGCAATGATTATGTTAGCCTTGTTCTTCAAACTAGTACAGCAACATGTACATTGCATATTTCTAAGTAGGTTTTTTCTTAAAACCTTTTTATTCCCTATGTATTCGATAAACATGCCTTAGTTTAAGGCTTTAAGCTAGCCATACCTCTTGTTTTTTTGTTGGATCAACAGCTAGTAAGAGCAAGCAATAAGAAATTATATAGACTTAATTATCTTCACCTTCTTTTTTATTTTATTTTATTCTTTTCTCTTCTTTAATTTATGTTTATCTTTCCTTTATTGCAATAATTGAACCAATACAAAAATATATATTTAATTCTATAAATTTAAATTTCCATTCTTTTGGAGAGGGGGGATGTAAGTTACATATATAGTTCAAAAGAGTTGTTGGGAAAATAAATATAAATAGTATAAGGTCAAACACCATGGTTTAATTCCTACTTACCCTCAATGAAATAAATCCAATTATGTTCCTCTTCCAAGGTCAAAAGCCATGGTTTCCTACTTACCCTTTCTAACCGATCTCGAGTGCTTTAGTCTAAGATTTTGTTTGAAACTCGTGTAGGAGTAGTAGTTTTTTATTTCATTTTCGGGTTGCTTTTTCATTTCATTTTTACTAGGCTGGTATACAAAATTGCCTAATATACTTTTTATCTTCCTTTTTTTCCTGCAGCTCTGTGGTAGGCTATTGTTTCTCTCTCTCCCTAATATATATATATATATATATATATATATATATATATATTAGGATTTAGATTCATTTAGTGAACAAGTTTAGCTTTGTACTTAGCTGTATAGTTTGGTTCTGGTCATAAACTTATACAAATTGAATGAATTAGTTTTGAATGCTTAAATAATTTGAATGAGTTAAATAAAATAAATTTTTGAATACTGAATGAAAAAAGTTGTTTGATAAATGACATCTCTGAAATATCTGAATAACATATTTTTACCAATTTACCCTTCTGAAAAAATTCAAAGTTGTTATAAATTTATTTAATATTACTTAATGTAATAATTAATATATTTTTTTATTTTTTATTTTTACTTCATTCAACTGAGACTTATTCATTTAGCTAAAAAAAATTAGATTTAATTATTTAGCCAAAAAATTTGACCTATTCAATCATTCAGTCCTAAACAAACGCATTGAATAACTGACTGATTCAACTATTCAACTCCATTAAATACTAATTAAACAACCCCTAAAGCTAACAAGAGTTTAGTAGTTAATTATAATATAACAGGAGTAGTTAGACTTGGTACCAAAGATGACTTGTCGGCCTAAGAGGAGTTGGGTTACCTAAACATCCCTACCGTACTATAGGATTATATTGTGAGTCAATGGAAAATAACATTGGAGTGCCGCATACTACTTTCAAACTTTTCCAATTTGCAAATATATATGATCATATTTTCAGTACATACTCACCCGTTCTAAAATTAAAAATATATTTAAATTTTTCAAAGTCAATTAGTGCACTTTTAAAATTTAAAATCAATAAAAAATTATTTTTTTAGTACGTACAAACAACTATAATTAATTATCTCAATTTTAAAATTTTTCAAATAAAATTTTAAAAATAATTGTGTATCTCTAATGTTGCGTTTGAATTGAAAGAATGGAATAAAAGAAGGAATGAAACAAATTTAAGGTATTTTAAGTATATGTTTGATTGTTAGTGGGAATGAGTAGTGTAATATGATGGTAAAATTATCATGCATATCTATTCTATTGGAATGAATTTTATTCCACCACCTCTTACATAGAATAAAAATCAAAGGGGTTGAATGAATTTTCATTCCAATAGAATGATTTATCATAAAAAATGATCATCCAATACACTATTTTTCATTATATTTTTTGATTTATTTTATTCCCTCAATCTAAACGTAACATAATTTTTAACCTACGAAGTATTCAACATTTTCTATTTATAGCTGGTTAGTTAGTTAGTGACAGTCTACTCCTATACCAATTATACTATACGTGTACACATCAACTCCATTAAATGATTATGTTAGCCTTAGACTTCAAGCTATTGACGTATGGAGATTTCTCTCTTTTTTCTTTTTATTCATATGTACTTTTTCCCATACTCTGTATATTTTATTAAACATGCCTTAAAAGGCAAGCTTTAGGACCAATATAGAGGCAATATATTAAGATCTAAGAACCTCTATTTAAAGAGAGTGCATAATTTCCCATTCTCCTCACTTTTTACACCATGAAGGCTCAGACAGTAGTATTATCTCTCTTCTTTTTCTTCATCATTCTCAATGGATCTTCAGCTACACCTAGCAAACAAATCCGGTCGCGCCGCCCTTGTAAAAGGATGGTATTTTATTTCCATGACATTATTTATAACGGCAAGAACGCCAAAAATGCGACTGCGGCTATTGTAGGTGCACCAGCTGGGGCAAACCTGACTATTTTAGCGGGACAGAACCATTTTGGTAACGTGGTCGTGTTCGATGACCCTGTCACCCTAGATAATAATCTGCATTCGCCACCGGTGGGTCGAGCCCAAGGGTTCTATATTTATGACCGGAAAGAGATTTTCACTGCATGGCTAGGGTTTTCGATGGTTTTTAACTCAACAAAGCATAGGGGTAGTATTAATTTTGCAGGAGCCGATCCATTGATGAACCGGACTAGGGATATTTCGGTAATTGGCGGGACTGGTGATTTTTTTATGGCTAGAGGAATAGCCACTTTGATGACTGATGCGTTTGAAGGAGAAGTTTATTTTAGGCTTCGTGTTGATATCAAGTTCTATGAATGTTGGTGATTGATTAATTAGCTTGTGTTTGGATTTGTTTTTTGAATTTAATTTGATGCTTAATTTGTTATTTTTATTCCACTTGTTTTGTTTTTGGAAAATTATAAGTTCTGTTGGTCAAAGTTTGTTTATTTATGGGACTATATATGTTTAAGTATTCTGGCATATTTATTTGTTCATGTTTATTTATTATGACTCCAAATACAAAGTTTTGCATGAAAAAATGGATGCTCTACATGCTTATATAAATTATTATCTTCGTTTTAAAATTAAAAATATATCTTAAAATTAATATACGGAATCTTAAAATTTCAAACGAATGAAGTATGATTTATTTAAATTTTATAAACTATAAATATTATAATTAGTAATACATTTTAACTAACTAATATACAATATTAATATTTGTTAATATTAAAATTTAATAAATTTTTATTTATTTTAAATTTTAAAATTTCACAAATTGACGTGAGGTAAAATATGCCTTAAGCATCCGATACGCATCAAACTGCACTGTAGGCATTTGATTAAGAAACACTGCTAACCGCACGGGGCACCCAAACCATTTACCAAATGATCTCTGAGCTCACCTATCAACGATATGGTTGAATTGACTTTTGACTTCTTTGTTATTTAAAATATTACTGGTACTGTTTCTAGGAAATGCATATATACTTCGTTGGCTCTAAATTATAGGATTAAATTTAATATTTTAAAGTTAATTTAAGATACTTTAAAATTTTAAATTAATGTATTTTATGTAACTTTTGAAACAATAAACCTTGTAAATAGTAATGTTATTTAAGTAGTTTGTATTGTACATAACTGTATTGTTTAAATTGGATTATTTTATATTAATTTTGAAATTTGAAAATATTTAATTTAATAAATCAATTTTGATCATATATTTTAGAATGGAAGAAATATTTCTTAGATTATGTTTGGCAGCAATTGGAAAATGGGAGCGAGGAGGGAGGGAGGGAAGCTAAATCCAAAAACTTATTAGATTTTTTTTTTCTTTCTAAAATCATCCATTATGTTATATTTTAAAAGGGGTTCACAAAAGGCTTTGAGCCTGAAAGTTGGACTAGATCTGGCCTGGGTCCATCCGGTTAAGGATCAAAATCCAATTTGGTCCGATCTAATCTGTAGGCATGTTAATAGACCATATGTGACCTCCAAATTCGAGTCTATACAATCTAATTTGAATCGTGAAAATATAAAACAACATATATAAAATTTTAAATTATAATTATTTTAACACCGTGTATAGTAAGGCAACACACACACACACATAGAGTCCTCACTGTAATTATTAACATTATTTTACAATTTAGTGAGGACTGCGGCTACAACAACTAAATGGGACCATAACTCCCTTCACATGCTCTCCTCATCAACTACATTCTTATTTCTTGAAAGGAAATAGAAAAACAAAAGGTAAGTTCAAATAGCTTAGTAAAAAATATCATAATTGGAATAAAGAAAAATAAAGTTATTTTTTAGCATTCAACAGTAATAAAATCAGAAATTTAAAAAATACTAGACATCATAAGTCTTTAACAAATAACTGCAGTGGAATAAGCAATCAATTAAGAGAGTCAAATAAACAATAATATTTAGTATTTTTTCCAATTTAAAATTAATTCATCATCAAGATTCCATCATTTGTAATACTAATAGTCATGCCACAAAACAGTTCTTATTTACATCCATGTCAAAAAAAACTTTCACCACGTGTCTTTGTTACACATGCTGATAATACCCAACAACCATAGTGTCATTGTGTCAAGGCCAAAGACATTCGCCACAACTTGAGTCATGATAGTTAACAACAAAGAATAAACAGAAATAATAAGAATAATAAAACAATAGAGAAATATGTACGTAATTTATTTATGTTCAAAGAATAATTTAATTTATCCATAGTCCAATAATGTTCAAATTGTCAACACGATGTACAGAATATCAAAATTTGTTCAAATTCAAGAATAATGTCCAAAGTTCTTTAATGGTAAGGTTCACTGTTACAGAAATATTTAACAGTCTAAAATATTCACAATTTAAATAGAAAGTTCAAGTTAAAATGTTCGTAATCTAAATGTAAAGTTCAAAGTCTAAAATATCACAATTCAAAAGTTTATAGTTCAAATATAACGGCTACAATTTAATAGAAAAGTTCATGTCAAAAGATATTAGATGAAGTACAAACTATTAAGAAAATTTAAGGGAATTGTTATTTCAGAAATTTTCATCGTTTAATATTATGAGAGACACAAATAAGATATTTTCTCACGGTAGTAAGTTTAAATATTAAGAGATGAATGAGTATGATATCTCTTACTTTAGCAAGTGACTATATTTTACTTTTTTATGTAATTGATCAACCTATATGTATATTTATAATTTAATTAATAGTTACCCCATATAAGTTCTATAGTATATACTAACTCGTATATTGTAATATACTAAAAGTGTAATGATAGAATAAATTTGTGTAGTGTAAAAAATAGAGTAGAATAAACTTTCAAAATAATTTTGAAAGAATAAAATAACATTTTGAAACAATCTCCTAGAGAAAAATTTCAAAATAAATTTTCTAAAGAAAGAGTCTTTTAAAAGAAAAGTTGCAAATATTGTGTATTGTTCATGGGTGTTTATGCGACTATATTGTAAAGAAAGACTACCTGAACAATCCTTACACTCTTACTGATGTTACCAACACTCAAGGATAACTCAAGGTATTCTTAGTACACTTAGAGAATCACTCACACTAAGAAATATTTAAAAAGTATAAAGAGAATAAGTAAAAAGTTTATGTCAACTCCTTATGTCAAACTTCTTTTTTTATAGTCAAAACTTAATCAACATCTACCACACATATCAACCTTTCACTTTACAAGTATCAAAATTATATAGTAAACTTAAAATCTATCACACGTCAACTTTAGCGTAATTTTCACATTTCAAAATTATCTTTAATCTGTCACACACATCAATTTTAACACAACTTTCACATTTCAAAATTACCTTTTACTTTATTATTCATAATTATTATTATATTTGTCAATCTTCTATATTATTTATTTAATGTATTAATATAACAGATATTTATGTATACAATGTTCTTTACCTAACGTATTAATAAGATTGTCTTACTTTTCAGCACCCACGACTTTTAATTACGTAACTTTTCATTATTACCCTTGCTACTGTAACAATTATTGGTTCAATGCTATGGAACACTGTAGTGACACTGTGTGTTACTGTTATTTTATTGTCGAATATTTTAACAGTTAAAGGTAACAGTTTCGGTGACAATTTTTATTAACGATTATTTTATCGTTTTCTGTGTCTGACAATTATTTTGTTGAGAGTCTACTAATAATTGGATGTTACAATACCGTTGTACGGTACCGAATATTCTTTAGCGTCTTTGTTGACATTCTTTTTGTTTCTTATAATTTACATATATCATTTTTAATTTTAATTTTTTTTATTAATTTAACACCTTACTGTTTAGAATATATATAAAAAAAAATTAAATTTTATTAATAAAAAATTGGGGTCTTGCACCATAATTTTTCCCTTTTAGTTTGGCTCGCCCCTGCTTGAAAATAACCTTGCTCAGGCCTGGCCTGACCTTAGGCCTGGGTCCGGCCTAATCTATTGCAAGACCTAGTCTGGTTTGGTTCAGGAGCAAGTCTAGCTTGGTCTGTGTTTAATGGTTAGTATAGCCCATTTCTAGTCGTCTTAGTTCCCAACATAGAGAGAAAAAAATTCCAATTTGCCTTCGCTCAGCCCAAGGAAAAAACTAAAAATAAAATAGCATGAGGTGACCCAAGCGCGCACCAGCTTACTAGCCCATGCACCAAATGCCTATACATGCACATGCGTGGCGGCCCAATATTCCCTCCCAAGTGCCAACTGTTAACAGCCCAAATAAAAATAATAATAATAATAATAAAAGGTCTCCAAATTCCAATAGTCAAAACTTGGCCAAGCTTTTTGATTATTGGAATTTGGAGGCCGTTTGACAAGTCGGCCACATCAGTCCGCCTTTTAAGCAGCAGCGATGTTCGGCCTAAGGCATTTTGATTAAAGTCTGATCTGACTTGATCAACGGTCAAGATTTGATTAACTTATATCGGATAACTTATTTATACACTTTTAATTTCAACATATAGTTCTTGCAAATGACTTAATTAGAAAAAGTTATACACAACTTACCTCGTTAGGAGAAGATAAAATCCAAATAGGCCCCATCCTCTAGAGCTGAGAACAAGATGGCTCAATGGCCGCCACTGATATGGCAAACAACATTGGATGGTTAAGGAGACGGACCCTGTGAATTATTATGTATGAAAAGAATCAAATTCTATGCCAAGGAGAAGAAGGAATTATTGTTGTATTTTTTATTTTCATTACCACAACTTTGACTCCTCTTCACACATGCATTTTGACTATTTATGTGATGGGTTTGGGATTCCCTAATTAAGCACCACTCTTTTATGGGGTTTCACCTTTTCCTTTGTTTTAGGTCTTTTTTTTTTGTTTGGGAAAGATGCATGCTTACTTTCTCTAACAGCAAAGTGGCTATGAGTTGGCTGGCATTGATCTTGATTTTGTCCGTAAACTAGTGGTTTTGTGGCATTTTTTGCTCTGTATTTTATATTCTCCCCCTCCATCTTTATTTAGAAGCAAATTAATTTTTATGATCCGTAATTTTTTAATTTTTTTTTAATATTCAACTAACTATTGACGTGGTGTCACATCAACATCTCCGTTAAATTTTAATAATTTTAGACAAAAAATTTTAATTTTGTAAAATCAATGAGTCAATTGTAAAAAAAATTAATTCAGTAACGCATATACACATTGATGTCCATTTTAGTGGGGGGAAAATGATTTAACCCCTTTTAAAAATAATTTTATGTTTTTAAATATAGTCATATTATTGACGAAAAATTAGTTTTGGTGGTGTGATATTAAAAATGATAGTGAACAAGTAATGATAAGTTAAAAACATCATATCACTTTATAATCTTAAAATAAAAACATATTTTTAATTTTAGAACAAACTAAAAAATATATATCTTTAATTTTAAAACAAAGAAAATACATATTGACGGTGTATTAATTTATAAATGCATGAAATAAATATATATATATATATATATACACAATTCTATTTTATTACATAAATTTCTACCCTGTTCACAATTTACATCCAACAGGAATTTAAAATATCATTTGAGAATGATACAGAGAAAGAAAGATGCAATTTTTTTTTGTTAACGATGTTACCCCTGTCTTTTCTTAAAAGAGATTCACGCAGATCAAAAGAGCAATTTTACCGATTCCGTCTTCGTCAACTAAAAACTAACAACTTGTTCCTATGATGATTTGTCTTAAATCTTAATGGTTGTGTTAGCCTTCGTGGGTTTGATCGGCCAGCTCCGGTGACCCAGATCAGAGATGTATTTATCTCGTTATTCATGATTTTTTTTTTCGACGGCGTGAATTATAATATTATGTTTGGATTGAGGAATGAAGGCGAAAATTTAATGACTAAAAAAATATATATTTAATTGTTTAATTAAAATAGAATGAATTATTCCTATTCTCTTAAATTTATAAATTTTATTTTTTAAAAAATATATAAAATAACTCATTCTAACTGAAAATAAATTATTTTATTTTTTATTCTATTTTTTTTTATTTTATTAATTCTATTATTTCGATCTAAACATAACGTAAAAATTCTTAGATCTCTCCGATTTCGCCGTTGTTATTTGTTTGTTCGGAAAGACTAGGGGAGTTCTATCCGCTGCTATTTCATTATAAGGGTAAAAATGTCTCAAAAATTGAACTTGCCTGAGTAAGGTGCTGTTTGTTTGTGTGTTAATGGCTCTTAATGGACAACCTCTTAATCGCTAAGAGGAACAAAGTTGTTTGTTTTTATTTTTGTTACATCTGAATGCCTCTAAATGGTTGAGATACAAAATCAAATCTAAACTATTAAGAGGGACATCTTAATGAACTTGGACAAAAATATCCTCTTCAATATTAACAAATTCCTTTTATATCCAACACTCAAACCCTTATTATTATTATTATTATTATTATTTTTATAATAATAATAATAATAATAATAATTATTATTATTATTATTATTATTATTATTATTATTATTATTATTATTTTTATTATTATTATTATTATTATAATTATAATTATTATTATAATAATTATTAATATTATAATTATTATTATTATTATTTTTATAATAATAATAATTATTATTATTATTCTTATTATTATTTTAATTATGATTATTATTATTATAATTATTATTATCATAATTATTATTATTATTATTATAATAATAATTATTATTATAATTATTTTTATAATAATAATAATAATAATAATAATAATAATTATTATTATTATTATTATTATTATTATAATTATTATTATTATTATTATTTTTATAATAATAATAATAATTATTATTATTATAATAATTATTATTATAATAATTATTAATATTATAATTATAATTATTATTATCATAATAATAATAATAATTGTTATTATTATTATAATTATTATTACTATTATTAATATAATAATAATTATTATTATTATTATTATCATAATTATTATTATAATAATTATTATTATTATTACTAGTACTATTATTAATATAATAATTATTATTATTAATTATAATTATTATTAGTATAATTATTATTATTATTATAATGTTCAACTGTTCATAGGGTTAAAATGGTAAAATACTGTTATTCAGACATCTGAAAAAATTGATTATCAAACAACATTTTTTCATTCAGATACAATTCTATTCAGATGCTCTATATTATTCAGATGCCTAAATTATTCAGATCTTAATAGAGAATTTTATCAAACACCACCTAAATCTGAGCAAATATCATATGAATGCATGAGTACCCGTTGACATTAGTCGAACATTTATTCTTTTTTTTTTAAAAGGATAAAGAACAAAACCCTGGCTTAACGTACGCCTCTACCGTACGATGCGCTGCTTTGTAATATCCTATAAATGTCCAACCTTTCCACCCACACGCGCCCACTTGCACACTCTTGCATCACCTATTTATGAAACATTTTCTCTCATCAAAGCCCTAGCTCTATCTCGCATCGAGTAATCATTCCTCGAGGTAATTCCTCAATTCGGGGCTCGAATTCGAGCTTTCTGCGCTCAAATTAAAATTTGCCAGTAGCTTTAGATTCAAATTCACATACATTAATACGTTTTTATCGATTTCATTCCGAAATCTTGTTCAATTTTATGTAATAATGGTGATTGAGCCAAATTGTTTCTTGGCCGAAGATATTCTAGCTTGTCATTACTGATTTCGGTTGCCGCGTTCTGTTTTCCTTTTTAGGATGTTGAGATAACAGAAAAAGGAGAAGAAAGGAAGATCGACCTTTATATATGCTGCTTGATTTTGTGAAAAAGTCAGAACTTTCAGCTCAATAAGGTTTTTTACGAGCTATCAAGGTATATTTAGTCCTTTCATTTCTAAATAAATGTTTAAAATTTGCGTTTTTTTTTAAAATCTGGTATTCCATCCTTAATTTTGTTGTTTTCCACATCCAAGACAAATATATATCAGCTCAATGAATTTCTATTACAACTCTTCTTGTTCCTATAAATATCCTTTCCTGTTTAGTTTGATATGTTCTCTTTCACATTGCACTTCCGTTTTATCCATTTAAAAAAATGTATGATTATTTTGTATGTTCAGTTAAAATTGTTCAATCTGAATCTCCAATGCATTAGTTTGATTTCTTCATGTGAAAATGTATATCCTGCTTATTTGTTTCAAGTAAAATTGAGGTTAAAGATCTGATTTAATTAAGCATTTTGATTTATTTTTTTTGCTACGAGTGTTTTGGTGGCATGTCTACATAATCACATATACGCGTTGTGTCTTTTCTGTTATAAGCATGTGGTGGTGGAAAAAATTGGACAATATGTAGGCATATAGTCGGCCGTTACTGCCATACAGATTTTTTTTCTTGCATATAACCAATACATCTGCTGTTCGATCCGGAATACTTAAACTACCCCTGGGGCCTTGCAGCTTTGTCTGTTTTACTGAGGGATAAGCTGAAAGGATGATTTCCTTTATGATAAAACCTAGAAGAATCCTTTTTTGTCTGCAACATCTGTGTATTAATGTGTAACAAATTAATATTTGAGACCGAGACGCATGTGAACTAGGTGTAGCTTGTTGGAAATGTTACCGTGAAATCAGATCAGTATTATCTTGAAAAGATATATGAATCAGCGTTTTAGATTCCTTAGTATGATGCTTCATCTTTTCTTTTTATTTGTCTTTCTTGATTTTTTTTCGCCTAATCAAAATGTTTTGCTTATAGCATAGATGAAAGCCTTACTTTAGGATCTATATCCTAATCTTATTGCTAACCAAGTATTTATTGCGAAGCAGGATGCTGGACTGTCATGAGGTTGTGATGAAGTATTCAATATTGTGTGATCTTCTGTCAGTTATTGCTTATTAAGTGGAGTTTAAAGTAAATTAAAATGGATCGGTGCGATACATCAGGATTTGTTAGTGGGGGTGGGATGTACTCTGCATTTAGAGACATCTAACCCTAGAACCTAGCTTTTTTTGTAGATAGTTCTTGTAATCCCAGAAGTCAGGCGAGCTGTTCTTTGGCAATTAGATTTGCTTGAAACAAGCGTGTTGCATTTTAGGAGTTAATTCATGGATGCCAGGTTCCATAATCAGGGTTTTGCTGCTAACCCTGCATCAAACGTGTACGATAATCTGGGCAACTCCATCCATGCTGGTGGAGCTGGATCTGCATTTGGTTACTGTGCAGACACAACCTTACGACTTGATTCCCCTGGCTCTTCAATTCCCAATGTCTTGTCCACCCCAAAGGGAATCAAGAGGAAATGGAGCTTGATTGGTGGACCTATGGAGCAGAAACTCAGGTTTCCATTGTGTCTTGGGTTGGGCCGTTCTTCAAGTTCCTCTGATAGTAAGGGAAGTTCAGCTACTGCATGTACCTCAATGTCTTCTGCCAAAGAAACTAATGAGGAGTCATCAATGGATCTTGAATTGGACTTCTCTCTCCATCTTGGCAATGAGAAGACACCCAGTCCAAAGAACTCTGCCAGCTCTACTGTGTCAGTACTGGATTTGCGGCCAGAGGTTGATTTGGAGTTGAGTCTGTCGTATGGGCCTGCTGAATCTAATCTCGCTACTTCTTGTCCAAGCTCTGTTCCACCTCAAAATGTTGTCAAGAAGCTGCAGACTCTTGGTAGAGCATATCATAAAGCTGAAGGATCTACGTCTTCACATTGGAAAAGAGGAAATTCCTTCTCTTCATTGCAACACTCATCAGAGGCTAACTCCTTTCTCAACCAGGCTTTAAGAGAACATAAACCAGCTCCAATAACTCCAGACCTCTCATCAAGCGTAATAACAACACCAAAAGGCTCTGTAACTTGTACTTCCGGGATTACACAACAGCAACAGCAGCGCAGCAGTAGCACAAAGACATGCCAGTTTATTGGATGTGGAAAGGGAGCAAGAGGTGCTTCTGGCCTTTGCATTTCCCATGGTGGTGGCAGGAGGTGTCAGAGACCTGAATGCCATAAAGGAGCTGAGGGACGGACTGCATACTGCAAGGCCCATGGCGGTGGTAGACGGTGTGAGTTTCTAGGATGTACAAAGAGTGCAGAAGGACGCACAGATTACTGTATTGCTCATGGTGGTGGTCGGAGATGCAGTCAGGACTGTTGCACTCGCGCTGCCCGGGGGAAATCTGGATTGTGCATTCGGCATGGTGGTGGCAAGAGATGCACAAAGGATAACTGTACGAAGAGTGCAGAAGGCCTCTCTGGTCTCTGTATCTCACATGGAGGTGGCCGCAGATGTCAGTATCCAGCATGCACAAAAGGGGCTCAAGGAAGCACAATGTTTTGCAAGGCGCATGGCGGTGGTAAGAGATGCACATTCGAAGGGTGTAACAAGGGTGCAGAAGGGAGTACACCTTTCTGCAAGGGCCATGGTGGAGGGAAAAGGTGCACCTTTGAAGGTGGTGGGTTTTGCCCAAAGAGTGTGCATGGAGGTACCCTCTTTTGTGTAGCACACGGGGGCGGTAAGAGGTGTGCTGTGCCTGACTGCACAAAAAGTGCCAGGGGGCGGACTGATTATTGCGTCCGTCATGGTGGGGGTAAGAGATGCAAATTTGGAGGGTGCAGCAAAAGTGCACAAGGCAGCACCGAGTTCTGCAAGGCCCATGGGGGAGGTAAAAGATGTTCTTGGGGTCAACCTGGTTCAGAATTTGGCCAAGATGATTGTCCCTGTAATTCATTTGCTAGGGGGAAAACTGGAATGTGTACATCTCATGGTGGCCTGGTGCAGGACAAACAGGTTCACGGGGGTGCTACTGTGGGTGTTGTGGTCCTGGATTCAAAACCATCTGAAAAGATGAAAGAGGTTGTTAATGCTGAGGTCATGAGTGTCGATTTCATGAAGATGGACGGCAGTGTTTTGACTACTTCTGGATTTGTTGGATCTGCATGGAAAAGTTTAGGACTCCAGGAAGGTAGTCTGTCAGTTGGACAAGGCCTAGTGTCAGTTCCTGTTGCAGTTCCCGAAGGGAGGGTGCATGGAGGAGGCCTGATTGCTTTGCTTGCTGGCAGTTCTGGACGCATATTAAACAGCAGCAACATGAACTTTGTTAATGATCCATCTGGTGCCTGAAAAACCTTACATGATGCCAGTAACTTGATGTAAGGCATTTTCTCTTCCTTTATTTTTATATTTTTTCCAATTTGGCAGGGTACCTCTGCACAGTGTGCATTCTGCATTACAAGGTTCATAAGCAGTTTGATTTTGGGGACAAATGTCTTTAATTTATTTAACTGTTCAGAGCTTTGGAAGTGCTACTGTTGAAAAGTCTGTATAACATCAATAAGGAGAAATTAGTTGGGGACTAAGTTTAGTTTTGTGAGTGTAAAACTGTAGACATTTCCTTGTAATTATTCATGTTTCTCATCTTGGTTCTTGTATATATGTCTTCGGTAAGACAGGCCTTCTATTTATAATTAGTCTTTTGGATTCTGAATGCCATTATTATTTTTATGTAGTGCTTCACTGGAAATTGATTTCTTATAGTGGTCATAATTCTTTATTGGGATCAAACATATTCTTGTAACACTATGACCTTACAACATGTGAAGGAATTTCTGAGTTTGGCTTAAGTACTTAAGTGGGTGTTATGGTCCAGGTTTCTGGATTCAGATCATGTAATTGAAAGGTTTTTTTTTTTTTTTGATTGGTGGATATGATTGATTTTACATACACTTAAACAATTGTCTAATACAATTATAATCTTATAAAATAAAAATAAAATTGTGATAAATCTTTGGGAGAACCAAATGTCCTATAATTAAAATATATATACTGTACCTCTGATCAAACAAAGAGAAGGAATCCTTCTCTGCCATCATTATATTAATAAAGACATGTAAAGAACATTTTATTAGCCTTAATTGGGATTTTCTAGATGGCCATATATAGACTCCCTGCGGATGAATAAACCTGCTTTCTGACTCCCACTTCTAGTGGCTATACCTTTGAGGCCAGAGAGAGAGGTTTAGCTCAGGAGAAGTCTCTACTGGTGCTACTGTTGTACTTTTGTCATTAAAGAGTACCAATCAAATTGCTGAAAAATAAAAGAAACAAAATTAGAAGAATAAAGTGCAAAAATGGGAGTTAAAGAAGACGTGAAAAATCGTCAATCCAAAAAGGCCACTGTTGTGAGCTTAAGGTTACCATCCTCTCCAACTGGTGGTAGTGCAGGAGCAATAACTTACTCAAATTTGAATCTGATAACTACCACTCCCATCTTCTCTTCAATCCAGAAGGGACCATAGAATCTGCTAGCTAGACTGTAGCTTGAACATTGAGCAAGACTTGCTTGTCAATATGACGAGCTGAATTTCTTAATCAGAAGTCCCTACCAGAAGCTGGTAGTATTGTAATATCTTGGTTTACAGAAATCTAACTCGATCTTCTGATTGTTGGATGGATCCACAGGTACTTGTACTCTCTACTCATTGTTTGGTTGACATGGTTTGGTTTGATACAGCTTAAGATGATAAAATTCATTCATCAATTGCAACACGGGTGACCCTTTTTGAGTTTTGTTTTCTTCATAAATTTGTGATTCAATATATTTATTATTTAGGTTACTCCGCATGAATAAATTTGTTACGAATAAAATTGTGAGTTTTGTCTGTGCTTTATTGCAGTTTGAAGTTAATAATATGTTGTACTCTACTCATGTTTTTGCTTCCAGGAGTGTGATTCTTTGGTTTCTTAAGTTTCTTTACCAGTTAGCCACGTGCAGTATGTTATCCCTTATTCCAACTTAAGTCTCACACACAACACGTATATCACACACACACACACACACACACACACAGAGAGAGAGAGAGAGAGAGAGATTTCAGGTTTCCAAGTGATCAAGCCGAGCCTCAAATTCAATAATCAATGAAGGTAGCAAGTGATAATGCTGCAGTGCTCTCTAGTGCCTTCATTCTCGGGATAAAGTTTGCTTCAAATCCTCCCTCTTCCTCATACGCATCCACTTCCCTGGATGGCCAAGAATAGAGCCTTCTCAATTGCTTCCTCATTATATCATGGTAAGATTCAACCTGTGGTGGTGGGAGAGTCTGGGAAGGCGTGTTTTGGACTATCGGAGTGGATAACTGCTCCGTGGTTTTGGTGTCAAGTTCAGCCAGTTGCTCAGAGAGGTCAGAGAGGGTGGATGTAAAGGCATGCGAGAGCCTGGGAACTGACTTGGATGAGTTATCTGGCAGATCATAATTAGATGCAAGGAGACAGGAATGCATGTCAATAGCGCGTTGTAGTCTTTCTGTTGAGTTGTGAACGCCTTGTAGTAAAGAAGTGTTGAGGCTTCTTTTCATGACACTTATGTCCTTTCCCAAACAGCGAACTAGCTCTGCAGCCCGATTTCTTGCCTCTTGGATCTCTGTCTGGAATGCAAATCTTAGATTGTAGGGGGGCTGTAGAGCATTCAAGTATGTATTTGTTAACCACAATCATTTGTAAATTTAAATACTACTAGCAATCACTCTTTTGATGAATTGATTATTATTTTATTTTTTTAGTTAATTATCAGGGTGAAACTTTTCTTTTAGATCCGACCACGCAATTATATCAAAATAGAATGCTTATATGGCAGAGACAGACTCAACTGGCAAAAGGCAAAAGGTGAATAGAAGCATTATGCTGCCCAGTCTGCTTCATATTTTGAAGGGCTCAGGTTGGTATATGTGCAGATTTGAACTTTATTAACAAAAGCGGTGATGTATTTAGTAATGTATTTTTCCCTTCTTTATTTCTGCAGATGAGTCGAGCATCTGTTTAGTTGCCACCTTAAAGAAGACAAGAACATCGTGAACAAACACATGGTATATATGTTCTTGACTGTTTGATTCTTTTACCTTTTCTTAATCATCACTCTTTTATGGGTATTGGAATTTTTATCACTAAACTGTCATGAGAGTTTGAGACCTTGTAACACCACTTTCATCATATTCCTGATTTGGCACATCTTTTATAATCAATTAGGGCCTGGAAAGGGTATTCATTCCATTTACTGAACATTTGGATATTCCATCATATCATGATATATTTGTATATGCATACACCTAATTTTAAGAAAACAAAACAATAAGTCTGGATGAGAAGGGACCTGAATTTCAGAGTGAAGAACACCATGAAGTGCCATAACCTCGCATGCACAATATCAATACTGCACCAACTTTGACATATTCTGACCCTGGATAGAAAAAGTGACGGAACCGGCCATATGGGGGCTCCCATTTAGCTGATGCCGCCTTAAAAATGGAAACACAAATAAACAAAATCTTTAATAAGCTTGCTCGCCCAAATGATGGTTGGAGAAAATAATATTTCTATATATCATAACAGAATACTTGCCAAGGATTTGAGTTTAGCAAATGAGTTCAGTGTTGATCTGCATTTTCTGTGTGCTGGCTCATCAGGAAACTCATCTATGACAGACATGAAAAAGTCCGGATCATCAGATCTATCATCTTCTAAGTACTTCCTCACACATTCTGAAATTTCTCAGATGAGAACTTTAGTGAATCTTTTGAAAATTAAATTAGATTTGGTAAAAAGAAACTCGTAATTTTTTTGTGTATGTCAATTTAATAGATTCTATATTGGTTTTTGAGTCTGGAATTTCAATCAGAGTAGCTCCAAGATTAGTTTGCCTTGTAATGAGTCCGCCACTGAATTAAAGCTATTGACTAGTTCCTTGTGTAGTTGCTCACCACCCTATATGGGAAAAATTAGCACATTCACTAAAACTGCTGCAATACCTCCTATGGCGATTGAATACAGTCTGTCCATGGAATTTATAATTGGATTCCCCATACGATATCCAGAAACTATGATCAAGCAGTATGTGAAGTGGACAACTCGGAAACCATACTCATATGGGGCAAGGGATGGCCATAACTTCATGGATGAAGTAACAGCCCCTGTATAACATGTTTCACAATTTTCAGCTATATCTTAATTTTCTTTTCATTTGAATTTGACAAAATTTAGGTGACATACTGATCAAGAAGATGCTGATACCAATTATACAAGGCTCGGCAACTCTGCCAGAGCACAAGGCTAATTGAGCAACAATAATGGCTAAGACTCCAGCAAGCACGCTTCCAAGTGCTCTGTTGAACCCTCTGTTGAATGTGGCACCTTTAGGAAATTCATCGCCAGGAATGATGCACAGAAGTTGTATTTTAGCTAGTTTTCTTTATATATTTCATTCTAAATTAATATTCGTTTTACTAAGAGGAAATAATTTATAGTTTGCCAGTTTCATAGTATCTGTACCATATTTATAAACATACTATGCGTGCATGCATTTTAAATTGTATATGCATTATGTAAAATGTTTTTACATCGAGGGATGTGTATATTTGTAATATACTTGTCATGCCTCATCTATGCTTGCTGTTCAGGTGAAATTAAGTGCATATATATACATGTGTGTGCGCGCTCGGGCGCTCTCTCTTTTGCTTTTAAGGGAATGCATGTAGGGTTTCATATTATACACATACCTACAGTATATTCAAACATTATGGCAACAGTGGGGATGGATCAGATGATGTTGGTGCCAAATACTTTATATGGTGCTTGAAATAGTATTAGTAAAGAGACAAGTAGAACAGCAAGCCCTCCTTTCACAGAGAATTTTACTCTATGGCTGTCTTCTTTGCAAAATTCCCACACATTCAATGAGAATTGCGTGATTTCTTCATTGTTCCCGGCAGTTTAGTTTTGGTAATTTAAGGAATATTTTTGTCAATACTACAGCCGTTTTTCCCATTCATTCTTAAATCAACTAATATCAGCTCTCTGGCCTCTTTTATGTGATGTTTGATTTTTGAGTTCCCTTTAATTTAAAAGACAACGTGAAAGGAGAGCTCTGGATTAGATAGAGAAAAGCAGTTAAAGACGATTATGAG